>CP050233.2:5240000-5712500 GCA_012066045.3 Morus alba | reverse complement strand
ATAATAATAATATTATTATTATTATTATTATTATTACTATAATAATTATAATTATTATTATATTATTATAATTATAATTATAATTATTAATATTATAATAATAATAATAATTATTATTATTATTATAATATTTATAATAATTATTATTATTATTATAATTATTATTAATAATAATAATTATAATAATTATTATTATTATTATATTAATTATAATTATAATAATAATAATTAATATTATAATAATAATAATAATTATTATTATATATATATTATAATTATAATAATTATTATTATTATTAATATTAATTATTATTATTATAATTATAATTAATATAATAATAATAATATTAATTATAATTATAATTATTAATAATTATAATAATTATTATTATAATTATAATTAATATAATAATTATTACTATTATTATTATAATAATTAATATTATAATAATAATTAATAATAATAATAATTATTATTATTAATATTATAATTATAATAATTATTATTACTATTATTATTATATTAATAATAATTATTATTAATATTATAATTATAATAATTAATATTATAATAATAATTAATAATTATTATTAATATTATAATAATAATTATTATAAGTATAATAATAATTAATATTATTATTATTATTATTATTATTATTATTATTATTATTATTATGAGATTCCCATGATTTTGAGATTCTTGGGAATTTGAATAACACCCTATTGGGTGGGATTAGGATTACCCCAAAATGGGGTAATGTGAAACCCATGGGTTTCACTTTCCCGGGTTTGAAAAAAGTCTAATAATTGTACCAAACGTGGGAATCTGAAAGATTTCCATTCCCACCCTTATAATTACCCCATACCAAACGCCCCCAAAAGAATTTGATAAAACAAGATGTAGTTGGATGCGGCAAATCCTTGCGGCCATGCAACAATTTGAACCTGTTACTATCTACACTTAATTTGTACAAACTCATCAAAAAGTTTATCATATTTCTTATCTTATTAAACTCTCAACATTGACACAAGGAATGAATCAGGAACTGATTTATAGTATCCATCAAATGAAACAGAAACCAAGCAAGGAAAGAAAATATGAAAATACACTGATAGGATAGAAACATAGAATCAGCCATGACAGACTGCAAAATGTAAGTATCTTACAATACTATAAATATCTTAACCAAAAATTGATTGCCACGTGTACATTACCCGAACTAGTTGTTTACAAACCATAACTGCCCTTAACAGCGGATAGAACATTAAAAGAAAGAATCATGAGACCACCATTTTCCACCAAAAACAAAGAATCACCGAGCTTCGCTCTGAGTGTTAACAACTAGTAAATGATCCAAAACGTGTGAGAATGAGAATGAGTAGAGCATCATGCATAGTTGCTGGAAACTCGTATTTTATGTCACCTGAGTAATTCAGAGCGGTAAAGGTAGTTGTCTATAAGCCAAAATTGCACATCTGCACAAATTCCATATCATTGTCCACGTACTTGGTCCAAAGATTCTTATATTGGTTCATAGCAATGTCGAGCCAAGGTTTCATATTTCCATTGTAATGAATGACTGAAGCTCGATTGATTTCATCCATGCTAATACTTGGATTGTACCCAAGTCCAAGCACATGCCACGATTTGTCCAAAGACTTTGTTGTCGAGTAGAAGGTGATCAGACCCGGAGGAAGAGTACCCAGCTTCCATAATGTCCGATCTTCATTCTGATCACATATTCACAGAATAAGAAAGTTAACAAACTAATCATCAAAAGTATACGATCATAATCAATAGGTCAAGACTCAACCATCCGGATGCTTCTTATACACATACTAGCAATAGGGTAATGTTCAACCAATGTGTCTTTTGTTTAGCAATTTGGAAGTCTAAAGCTTTTGTAAGTGCAAATATTTTCAACAAAACGTAGTAAAATATCTAACTTTAAAAGAAAATGTACACTTACCAAGTTCTGCCAGTAATGGTATTGCTCTGTGGATTTCTCACGCCTCCAAGCATCAAGATCAAATATGTTCATCCCATAAGCCCAAGCACAAGCCTTAGGATTAAATTTCTCCTTTATCAGAGGGTGTGAGAAATTCAAATATTGGGCATATCGATGAAAGGATCCAAAGCACGTTTCAACAGCCCCATTCACCTTACCATCCAAATCAATCTTCCACAAACCAGTCAAGTCTTTCTGAACAACAACATCATCATCCAAGAACAAAATCTTGTGCAACTTTGGATAGATCTCTGGCAAATAAAATCGCAGGTGATTCAACATTGACAGGTACTTGGGGTTCCTGAACTTCATGTTGCTTGCATCCTTGCTCGCATTCTCCTCCCGACTCTCAAAGTAAAACTTCTGCAGATTCGCTGATTCAAGTTGCCTTAAAACCGGCACATAAGAAGAGTTCAGAAAAGAAAAATCCTCCACTGCCTTCACCTCCACGTGGGCACCACCTTCCGCGGGCCGCATCTTAAACCAGACTGTCATTGCTGCAAGATTCATCCTATCTGTAACCACATGGAAAACATGTTTCCAAGGTTCATTTGCATTCTTCACCACAGATCTCACTACCACCGATACGGCAATCACATTATCTGAGAAAATTGCATAATGATATAAACTCGGGTCCTCAAATTCAGGCTTCAGGCCCTCATCCCTATACTTCTCCGGGTTCGAAATCATTTCCCCTACAAGCCTCATGGCCAGACAATGCAAACTTTTCGGTACTGATTTTGCAGCAATCAAGCTTGCAAATGCACCATTCTTTTTCGCCTTCGTCAGCAACTCATTAACTGCAAAAATAGTATCCTTCAACTTTTGAATCTTTAGCTGATTATCATAATTCTCTTTTGACTCTGCAACCATTGCCCGCGCAGTTTTCACCTTATCCTTAACCTCCTTCTCAAACTGCCTCAACACGTCCTCATCAACTGGACCGTCCGACTCGAACAACGACGTCCGGTAACCCGGTTTCATTTGAAGATCCGAGATTTCCGAAGCCAAATCATTGAACATCCTCAATTGCTTAGATATCTCAAGCTTAAGCTTCCTAGCATAGGCCGCGTAAGAATTCACCAACGTCATATGATCATTCGCTTGCTTATATATCAAATCTAATCTGGTTTTTAGCGGGTCAGATTTCAAAGCCAGAAATGTTCGGTGCACATACGCATTTCCGGTGGTCGGAAGAGCCTGCGAACAAAATCTCATTCAATTGTTGATGGATTTTTTCTTCAAATTATTTCACTTCTAATGCCAAAAATCTCGCACAAGTTTTGATCAAGCGATCAATTTCTCGGATTCCTTAACCTAGGTTTCACTCGATTCCGAAAAGGAAAAAAAAAAAAAAAAAAAAAAATCAAAGAACAGAAGGATAATAACTTACAGAGTCATGGTGTGGAGTGTAGGGATTTGTGGAGAGGAGGACCGAGAGAGTGGCGATGAAGAGGAGAGAGAACATTGCGGAGACGAAGATCCGGTACGAGAAGAAGCTCCGGAGACTGGAACCGACGAGACCAAAACCTCCTCCCCCGCCGCGGCTTCCTCGGACGGCGACCGCCATTGGAGCTCAGCGAGCGATATCTGGAAAGCTCAGATTCCAATAATAATATCAGAAAATGGAGAGGAAAAAGTCTCGATCTCTGTGAAGCAGAGATTTTCTCTTGAACGAGTATCAGTAAAGCACAAGAACAACAAGACAGGAAAGTGTCTTTAGATCTGAGATGTGTTTATTTATCATGTGAATGCTGCGTCGGTGTTCTATAATTTATATTTTGGATTAATTTCCAAAATCGTTCTTGAGATTTGTACTCTTTCCCTTTTGGCCTTTAAAACTTTTTTTAAAAAAATTATTTTCCTCCACTTTCGATTCTTTATTTTAATTAGGTGTTAAAAATTTTGATGGCATTTGTATAAAATAGGGATTAAATTTAGAAATAATTAAAATTTTAAAATTAAATGTAGAAATTAATTTTTATTTTTGTAATATTTTAGTTACTAAACTTTTGTGTTCAATTTTTGTTTCTAATTTTTACAAATTTAATTAAATATTTAAAACTGAAATTAAAATAAAATAAAATTTTTGAACTAATTGAAAGTGAAATATATAGACCATTTGTGAGATCCTTTATATTTTTAGGGCCTGTTTATTTTACTAATTTAAGTTTGTAATTTAAGTTTATATGAGAATTTTTTACTGTAAAAAAAAATTAAATGTGTTATTTCTAAAAAATTTTTAATGTAGCAAAACTTAAATTCTAAACTCAAATCGGTGAAGTGAACGATTAGAAAATGAGGCACAGACATATATAAGCATCGAAATCTTAAAAAAAAAAATATTAAACACATTAATAATTGAACTTGACAAAAACTCTTTTAATAAATTATCATGATAAATAGGTAAAACTAGTCTATGGAGACAAAAAAAATAAAAATAAAAATAAACTTGAAACACTTTCATTCGGAATATTGTATAAAATAAAAAATAAAAAGATTTTCTAATATGGTTGACTTACCGATGATTTTCAGTATTATTTTGAAAAAATAAAATATGAGAGCTCATTTATTAATCGAGTAAAGTGGAGGATTTGGTACATGGGAAGAACCGTGTGTCTCTACGGTCTGCTGTCAAGTACCAAACGCTTGGAGGTTTACTTATGATGAATTATTGGTTTGGTCCTTTTCCTCAATTGATCTGGTCCCACTTACAAATTACAAATTGATATTCGATATGATTCATATGAATTGGGGGCTGGTATTGGATTATGGAGCATGTGGTTGAGATTTTCCAAGGCCTCGTTTACTTTTTTTTTTTTTTTTTGGGTGAAGGAAATGCCATTTTATATATGTCTTGTTAAAGAATTATTCACATCAAGTGTATCACGTTACATCCGTTTAATAAAATTATATTATTTAGATATTTTATATGTGTTAATTTTTTATTTTTATTTTTTTCTTTTTTAATAAATATTTATATTGATTATTGAGTCAAAAACACATATTATTCTATCAAATTTCTTTATTTTAATAACTCAACTTTAAAATATTATTTTTATTCCTAAAATACAATAATAAAATTTCTCTGTTGGGTCGTTTTTGAATCATTATCTATGTAGCATTTCTTCCAATGTGCCATTGACATAGGCGATGCCTTGTAGTTGGCAGTAGTATTGCATTTGTCGTTGCTTGATCTTGGTCTGTAAAGAACATCGAATAAAAATAACAATTTAAAGTTAAATCATTAAACAAAGAAATTTGATTATTGTATTTTAAGAATAAAAAAATAATTTAAAGTTAAGTCATTAAAATAAAGAAATTAAGTAAAATAATTAATGCTTTTGACTCAATAATCAATATAAATACATATTAAGAAAGAGAAAAATAAAAATGAAAAACTGACATATACAAAATGTCTAAATAGTACAATCTTATTAGACGGGTATACCACATAAGTAATATGACGTGGTATACTCAGTATATGAATAATTCCTCCTTTTTATTAAGCTATAAATTATATTTTTGTTAGATTTTTCCAATGTAGTTCATAGAGTGTTGTTTTATTATAATTTATCATTACTGATTGATTATAATACAAACTTAATGTGATATGCTTAAGAACAAGTATATTATTGATCATGATTCTTTTGTCGTAACTTTTATATTTGAATATTTGTACTGCTACCCTACATTTTTAATTAAAACACCTATTATGCATTTTATAATTATTAATTCTGCACTTATATTATTAGTCCTGTACAACTATAATTACCATTTCACAATTCAAAAGATCACATTACTATTAAGACATTTTGTAGACACTACTAAAAAATGTATTTATTTTATTGGTTACCATGCCGAATTGTGGAATATATATATATATATATATATTTTTTTGTAATGTGTTGCACACGTATTGTCGTGGTAGAGATGTCTGAAGAGTTTATTATTTACCGAATAATGAAAAATCCATTGATACAATTATTTAAGAATTTTTTAATTTATTTTAAAAAGGAATAATGTAAAGATAACAATTGACAAAATAAAATTAAGCAAAGACACACTTGAAAAAATTTATTTTAACCAATTAAAAATAAAATAAGAACACGTGCGAAAAAATTACTCTCATAGAAATAAAGTGAGGAACAACATATTTTTAAAAAAAAAAAACAAAAAAATTAGAATGTAAAAAAATCCCAAAAAATAAAGATAAAATCATAAAAAAAAGAAAAAAAAAATACTAAGTGGAGAGGCTGCCACGTGACAATCCATGAAGAAGAATTTTAACTCTTTTATGTATTGTTAGATTATAATATATATATATATATTTGAAAATAATTATGGAATTTTTGTGCCCCTCTAGTTTTTACCCTTGGGAATAATATTGAAGTTCCTGCTTGCTACAAAAGTACTGATAAAGATTTCGACTTCTACTTATTCTTAAGAGAAAAAGAAAAAAATAGAGAATTTATGCGTCTAGATTTTTACTCATTATTCTTGATAAGTACTATTTTATTAGTGTAATTATTTGACTAAAAAGATTATGAATTAAGGATATTTGTTAATATTACTCAAAAAAAATAATAAACGTTTTTTAATCTAAATAAAAGAAAAGAAATATGACTGTATGCCTAATTTAACTGATTGCACCACAATATATAGTTTAAATCTCCACCTCCAATTCAAAAACTAAAAGAAGAAAATTTAGAGACCGTTTGGTATATAAGTCTGAGTTCTTTATTATAACTTTTAAAATTTAAATTTTTTATAAAAGAAAAATTGTATAACATAACTAAAATTAAGAGCAAAAAACCCATATACCAAACATACAATTATAATAGCATATAACTTGGTTGTGATTATATTAAAAATTGTTAGGGAATTACTTTTATGTATTGATTGGGACTCTAAAAGATGGATAATTGGAAATTTGCGAACGCGGTTTATGCGACTGACTTTCTTTTTTGTTTTTGTTATAAAGACTCTTAGAACTCGTTTATTTTTTGTATTCATTCTTAATTTTGAATTATGATTCATGATTCGTTACAGTATTTTTTCTCACAAAAAATACACGTAAAACGAAAATAATTTTGAATCATGATTCTGAATACACGAACCAAATGAACACTTAACTTTGTTGTACATGATATCTTCCAAAATAAAATAAATAAAGGACCCGTTTAGTTCGCTGATTTGAGTTTTTAATTTGAGTTGAGATTTAATTTTATGTGAGAGCTTTTTACTGTAACAAAAAAGTTAAATGTGATTATTTGTGAGAACTTTTTACTGTAATAAAACTTAAATTTTAAACTCAAATCAGTAAAATGAACGGGTAAAAAATAATAAAAAACTTAGCTGTATATGATAGAGACATGAAAAAGAGAGAACGAGGGGAAACGTGTTGACTACCTCTGTCTCGGGACCTTCTCAAGTCTTGTCGTTTATCGATTTTTACGTCGTTATGACTTCATTATTTTTTTTTTTTTGTTATTTTTCGCTGCTCTCATATTATTGTCGTTTTTGTCTTTACGGATGCAGTCTTATTTCTGTCGATATTTCCTTCTTGTCACTGTCTTCTTATTGATCGTCGTTTCTTATAATTTGCCAATTGTCACTCCTCTTTTGTCTTTTCTCATCTTTTTCCCCTTTATCTCCCTTTTGCAGTTTTGATAAAAGCGCGTTCATTTCATCAACTCAAATTTCTTGATTTGAGTTAAAAAAGTGAATTTAAGTTATAAAAAATTTAAGTTTAATTTAGACTTTGAGTTAAGTGTTTAGGAAGAGATTAATTTAACATTTAAAATTTATATTTTGTGTTCACTTGTATTAAAGTCAAACTCTAATTATAAAGAAGTGTCATTTTCTACAGAGGTAATCTGCTATGTAGAATCAAACTTGAGTAATAAAAAAACAAAAATCAGTGAAAATCACCAACTTGAGTTATTACTAGAGTTTAAAATTCGAGTTGCGTTTAATAAACGTATAACTCGGCCTAATTTCATACTCGAATTGGGCTTATTAGAGTGTGATTTACGAAGTAAACGACCCCAAATTATTTATTGTTTTTTCCCATGTTTGTCTTCTCTTTTTTATACTGTCTTTTTATTGCTCATCGTCTGTTGTCGTTTTTCATGTTTTGCCTCTTTCTTTATTTCTTTATTTTCTTCCTTTTTGTCACTTCTCACTCATTGATGTTTATTTATTGATTTTCGGGGCCATTTTGGAGCATTTCCAAAATAATTGTATTTTGATTATGAAAATGAAAACGAGATTTTTTGGAAATAATTGTGGGAATCTTTTTAAACTGTGTTTTGATTGTTTTTTTAGAGAGATTATTTTGAACATCGAAAAAGTGAAATTGTGTTTTATTTATGACAGTATATGTTGCGTATATAAATCTTAAACAATGAAAAGGAAAAAGAGAAAACCACTATAAAGCATTCTCTAATTTTTTTTTAACAAAATATGAAAATAATTTCCTTTTTCATTTCTGTTTCCAGTGAAAATGGAGCCAAACACTATTTACAAACCATTTCCAAAGCACCTCATGAAAATATTTTATTGTCGTTTTCAGGTTTCTGTTGTTTTGTTTCCATATCTTGTCGTTTCATTTGTTTTAACCGCCGTTTTCTTCTATGATGTCGTTTTCTGTCTAACCGTTATTTCTTCTCGGTGTGCTAGATTCTCACTTATCTAGTACTAGTGGTACTAGCTTGTCGTTCAATATTTGGTGCATCCGTAATTAGCAGTCAGTGTTAGAACTTGAACGGCGGCGTTTCGACTCCCCCTTTAACCTCTCCGTCGCAGACAACCACCACCCCCTTTGATATGTGGTTGTCATGAACTTCCCTAGAAAAGGAAAGATAATTTAAGTTGGATATTGGACTTTTGCATTGATGCAAAAAAATTAACGTAATAATATCATTATCAATACTCTATACCATCAATTTTTTTTTTTTGACAGATCAACTATACCATAAAAAAAACTTAGTATATATGCCCAAGACCACTTGTGGCGTTTGGGTGGAATGGAGTTTAGAGGAGGTTGCGGGTTTAATCCCTGTGTCTATTATTATTATTATTATTTTTGTTACAGTGAAAACACTCACGTAAAATTACATCTCAATTCAAATTAAAAACTCAAATTCGCGAACTGAACGAGATTTTACAACTCAGTAGCATGATCCGTTTATGTGGAAAAAAATGGGTTAGTGAATTTTAACTCATTGCATAAAATATGATCAGCATAGGGGCTGTTACATGACCTGTCAAAATCAGATCAAGGTGTTTAGAAATTATAGCGTTCCCATTAGGCAGTTACAAATGTTTCTGTTTCTTGCTTTATTATTTTATTCTGCCTTTAAAGCAAAGAATCTTCTTCTATGGTGAAATTCAAATAGAAGTTATTATTTTTTTTTTTTTTATGGTGCAGGCCTTATGATTCTTAATATATTAAGAAAAACCAAAACTGTTAGAATTCGAATCATAAATCACACACTCACGCATCCAACCACTAGAACTAGCTTCAAGTGGCAAAAGTAATTGGAACTCAAAACAAAGAATCATACATAGAACCTAATTAATAAATGGAAGTTCATAAACAAAGGGTGTTTTTGGCCATGTTTTCAAGGTGCATGTGTGCTCAACTGAAGTGGCCACATAATGCTCAAGTGTTTCTTGTCCTTTTGAGATTCTATTGGAAAAGAAACAGTAACTTTTATGTTTTTTTTTTTAAAGCAAAAAAACCTTTCCTCAGATTGTTAAAAAAAAAAAAAAAAAAAAAAAAAAGCATTATATCCTAACATACAAAGAAGGAAAAATATTGTTAGTTGTAACAGCATCCATGCATGTATGAGGCGCAAACCTCCACACCTCTTACAATAATCATATAACAGGCTTAATTAGTCTTCTTTCTGATGGATTTTTCTCCAGAAAATTTCCTTACCATATTATACACTAAAAACATTGGCCTAGATAAGTCACAAAAGTAACGTAATATATGTAAGTGCGTTGGAACAAAACAAAATAGACTCATAAGGTTGTCCAATTATTTTTCAGTCAAGGCAGCTCTCAAAAGCCAAGAACAATACTACTTGGGGTTTTAGTGGATAACTTTCCCAAATTCTTTATTTATTTATTTATTTTTTTTTTCTTTTTATGGTAGTTTTGGCTCAAGAACCTGTATCACCCACTCCACCACCACTTTTCACTTCTGCGTCATGTCCAACTCTTCTCCACCCATTGCCACTCATTTTCTTCTTCTTTTCCAGTACACCTGATATAATTGTTACTTCTTTTAACATTCTTGCGTAATTATCTCTTTTCGATTAATCTCTTGTTCTGGTGCTTTCTCCATGATCAAGCGTTTTCCAGTGTACTAATTTACTTATTTTGATCAACCTTTGGCACTTATTTTTCCACATGGAGGAACAATTGACGCTATCTATGTAATTGCTTTTAATCCTTTTAGTTTATAGATTTCAACATAAATTTTGAACGAAATTTAACTTTTTTTTTTTTTTTTTGAGAAAACACTAGCAAAAAGGTTTGAATTGTGTTCAAACCCGTGAAACAAACGGCTCATAGCTAACTTATGTTCAAGTGATAGAGGAGAATTAAGACTAACAGAAACATGTTTCAACATGATATAAAGACTAAAGAGATGACATATCATAATATGTGAGCAAAAACATTCAGACAAAAATTGCTCACAACATATGTTATTGCCAATATATAACTTGGCATCTCATACAACTTTAGCCAAGGAGAGAGTCAAACCTGGGAAATGGGAAAGTAGCCAAAAAAAAAAAAAAAAAAAAAAAAAAAAAAAAAATAAGGGATAACTTTTGCCTCTCTCAATCTTTATAAATTTAACCAAGCAAATCCATGGAAGTTGTGATGGACTGGGTTGAGGACTCAGCTCTGAGATAGGCTGTGTTGCAAGGCACGTGATCCTCCAAGTCTCTCAAGCTAGGGAAAGGGCTGTTGAGCTGGATATCGGAGAGCATTTGCCGGAGCTCGGAGGCTTCCTCTTTGAGCTGAGCATTCTCTTGGACAACCTTTTCATGGCTCTCGGAGACATGGTTCAGCTTGTCTATGAGGTGGTGGTTCTCATTGCGCAGCCACACCACCTGAGACCACAGCTCGTCGAGGTGCTTCTGCTTGCGCATGCGCGATCTCCGCGCAGACTCTCGGTTCGATATCATCCGCCTCTGCTTCCTCTCATTGATGAGACTCAGTTGGTGCTCATCAGCTTCATCCGAGGTTGAGTTACTGCTGAAGCATGAAGGCTGTTGATGATGATTATTATTATTGTTACTGTTCATGTCTTGGACTTGTTGAGATATTGGGAATTGGATGTTGTACAATGGGGTAGTACTGGAGATCAATCTGTTGTTGAACTGAAAGTTTGGACTCGTATTGATGTTGTTTTGGAGATTGTTCATGCTGTAGTAATGGTCTTGGAAAGGAGATATCGGGTTTGGAGGGACAAGAAAATGGAGCCCTGCAGAAACATCGCCAGGTTGTTGCATGGTTGGTTTTCCGAAGTTTGAACCTCTTTTTAGTAAAATGGCTTTTGTTTTTCTCTTGTTTGCTTTGGCGTTTTGGTTTTTTTGGTGTGGATTATGTTTTGGTTTTGGAACGGGAGAGAGGCTTGAGGGAATTGAGGTTTTTTATAGAAGAGGAAAAGTTTGATTTGGCCCCACTATTAGGCAATTTTTCTTATATGCAACAGTGGAGTTTATGGTTAAGTGCCTTGAGCTTTCAGGGCATTGGAATATCTTGTATCAGATCATGTTTCCGTTTTCCTGTGGCATCATCTATGAAAAAAAAAAAAAAAAAAAAAGTTAAATAGCCCGATCTGGCTAAAAATAATACCGGCACTCGTTTAGCCTTTGATTTACCTAGTTTAAAATGTGAAATCTACTTTTATATGTATTTTTTATTATTCTTGGAAAGGAAAAGCATTGTAATATCAATGTGGTACGTCACTGAATTGACACTGAAAAACGACATGGAGGCTTGAACCTTATATATCATACTCTCACTTAATAAGAAATAACTTTAAAGTTAAGCGTCTTACCGTCAATAAATTAAATTAGATAATAGTAGGCAACTTATGTAGGAGCTATTGATCATGACCATATAATTTAAGTCATGCGGTGCTTGTGAAGGAGGTGTAACGATGTTGCTCAACATATATAAATAAATACATGTGAATCAATTGGTGTTTTTTCTTATATTCATGATCTGCTTGAGCATGGGATCTCCGGATAATGTGAGCATGCACGCATGCTATCATTTTCTAATATGCATAGACAAGTACAAGTTGCGGTTGTGGGTAATCATTTTTCAGCACAAAAACTTCATGCTTACATCACAGAGAGAGAGAGAGAGAGAGAGAGAGAGAGAGAGAGAGAGAGAGAGAGAGAGAGTTCATATTGTGGGGAGTAAAATTATTTTAATGAGGGTTGTTTTGATTAGAAAGAAAAGAGTGGAAGAAAATGCCAACAAGTCAATCTTAAAAATTTTGGTGTGCCATTGTCTAGTCCATCTTGAAATGGAGTTTTACTTTTTAATTTTCACTTGGATGCTCCCTGGCCAATAAGGCCTTGTGACGTAACCAAATTGAAAGTTGGAAGGAAAAAAAAAGGTTCATCATAAAGGCACAACCTTTCTTCTAAATAGACCTAAAACATTTGTTTAAGGAGTTAATGACTCATCAACCACTTCCAATTAGACCCTTCATCACATAAAAGGCTTCTACAGTACTTGACCTTCATTATTTGGAGTTTTGGATTATTACCATCACTTGGAGTCTTTCTAGCCACCAATCACATTTCACTACTTTGCCACGTGTGAAGGCCCGTACGTGTAATTTGCCCATAGAGGAGAAGCTTGAGTAAACTACTGTAAAATCCTCAGATGGAAGAATGGCCAATCAGCCATGAAGCCTTATCTGTTTTGGAAGAGCTAAAATAACTTTTTATTAATATTAAAAGGTGTGGTTTGTATGATTCTTTAACAAATTAAAGGGCAATTTGCTTACTATGTGCACAAATTTACACCGAGAGAATCATTATAAAATATTTAAAAAAAAAAAAAATAGGAAAAAAAAAATTTACAAGGTTGCGTATTCGAAATAGAAAGGAACCATCAAAGGAAAATAATGGAAGCTTTGTCAATTCTTTTTGAGAAAAAAATTGGCTTAAGTTCAGCAGACATCATATTCTTCCTCCTATGTGTAAATTATGTGTCTCAGATGCCAACTTCAACGGATGTATCAACATCCTTATTTTATTCATTCTATGAACTGGATATAGACATTAGAAAAAACAACATTTGCACAAAAAGTAATTAAACTCTACGTGGTGCCTCTTTTGTAGTGGTCCAAATTATTTGTACATATTTATTAGCAGCGTCGAGTAGCTTCTGTTTTCCACTTACTTTGATCATTTTGCACTTTATTTGGTTGAGCAAGACAAATGTTGTGAAAGTGAAATTAAAAACTTGGTTCCATTAGGAAAATGGTGCACGACCACTGAACTGAGCAAAAGGTGAGTGTAATTAGAAACTTGGTTCTATACGGAAAATGGTGTACAAACCACTGAACTGATCAAGTCGACAGTTGAGTTCGTATTGTTAGGCGAATTTTCACTGTCAACAAAGAACACTCAACAGTATATTTTATAAATTCCTCGTGTGGGAGAATATTTCATCTCTTATTACTAGTATTTGAATGACCTAAATCTCATTCTGAGTATATTCTAGAACGATCATAGGTATTTAAAAAGGTTACTTAATAAAATTTGATTGTAATCTCATTATGTTACTTTTCAGAAGAAAAAATAAAATAGAACACTAGAATAATGTAACACAAGCACTAGGAGATGGTGCATTTTGTTCACCTATATGCTCTATAGGTGTGATCCTAGACAGCACAATGTCCAGGAACGAAAACCCAAGTGGTGCAACTCAATTATTCATAAATATTCTGAAATCCAAAATTCAATCTCTTCACTATAAATGGAGCATGAAGAATATGATAGCTTGTCCCTAAGAAATGGTGGTCTGCTTGGAGGGCTAAATACTAAGCATAATGGTGAATTTGGGGTCAAATTTTGTCATCTCTATTACGAACATGGAGAAGATTGGCAAATGGTTTCAACCACTCAATTCAGCAGGTGTTGCTCAGTGGAGAAATCTTGTTGTGTTGTGGTGGGAATGCATTTCAGGGAATTTATTGATGTACTTTGAATTGCAGTCTCCCACTAGTTAATTATAAAACATATATATCCGTTATATATGTATATATATATATATATATATATAGGATCCTTCTACGGTACAGGGAATGCAAGTTTTAACAGTTGAATTTTGTCCAAATAATTACATCAAAACGAAAAAAATATGTACATAAGATAGTTTCTAATACAAATTTGACACTGTCAATGGTTTATTTTTTCAAGTTTTACTGTAAAAATCTCGTGTATATATATTATATATATGTATATATATATATATATAGATTATATATATATATATATATATCAGGCCAAAAAACTTGATGAGGAAAATGGATCTCTCTGCAATACTTTGGGGGTTGGATCATCAGGTGGGAGTGGAATGTAAAAGTCAACAATGTCATTAGACAGGTTTGGACCTTTATTTCTATTCTTGTCGTGTGATTGTTCTTCTTTTGTTTCGTTTCTCTTTCTTTCTTGAGTTCTCTTATTATTTCTTCATTTATTTTTTTGTGCCAGTGAGAGTATACAGAGATGGATGAGCAGTTGAAAAACAGTTCAGTATGTCTTTTTGTCTAAACTGTACTTGTAACGTACATATGTATATATAAGTTAGCATTTTGGCTGGTCAATGTTGCTCAACTAGGAAATTTTAGACTTTCCTTTGAAGAAAGAAAGGAAGAAAGAGTTAAATTGCTATATTAAAATTAAAATCTCAAATGGTGCCTTAGTCTGGCTTTAAGGTAATTTGCAAGTGTGTGTATGTATGTATATATTATATGTAAAGAAATCATATTTTCCAAACTTCTACTTTAATATATTTTTAGCTGTTATATATATGTACTGATCCTTCTCGGCTCTTTATGTTTGTCAAGAGTTGCAAAGTTTGGCTAAAAGCATAACTTAATTAAATAGGTACGCAAACTTGAAAGTTCTACCATGAGGATTTGTTTTGGAAACTATACGTCTTCTTTTCTTTATATTATTATTATTTTTTTTTTTTTGTTGAAGAAAACGAACTCCAACTTGTATGCTCCATTAATCTGAGACTAGATGACAGGTCAATATGGAATGTATATTACACCTTTCTTGCTTGTAATATATATATATATATATATATATATTATTACTTTCAGTCCACTGTCTTCTTTGTTTATAGCTAAATCCAAAGATACACTAACAGAAGGGAAAAGAAATTATCCAATTCTATTAAAAAGAAATAACTCAGTGATACTCAGACCACTAAGAATCAAACGACGCATAGTCTATTGTTAAGACACCAACTTTAAAATAAAAAAATTTAGAGAGATAAAATCATTTTAATACTCCATAATATAGTAAAATATACTCTTAATATTCTATATTTTTGATAATATTAAAATAATATCTTAACATTTTTAAAAACTTTTTGTTGGTACTCTGAAGCTGATAAAATGCATCTGATCAATTGTTGCAGCGCCCAATAAAAACTTACTGTGACCAGCTATTATTTTTGAAAGAAAAATGGCTCCGTTTATTTTGCTTATTCGAGTTTAAAATTTGAGTTTTGTTACAGTAAAAAGCTCTCATAAACAATCACATCTAACTTTTTTGTTACAGTAAAAAGCTCTCACATAAAATTAAATCTTAACTTGAATTAAAAACTCGAATCAGCGAAATGAACGGGCCCTATAATTCTCCCTTTCTCCTCGATACATATCTTATCCATTTCCTACGAATTATTCTTCGTATCTATCCTTCTTTCCCGAACTATCCATACATTTCGATCCACAGTTGCTACATTCCAATATAGCAGCAAGGGTGTTTTGGGAAAAGGGTGTTTCAAGAAGGAACACTGCCCTAGAATAACGGTCAAGGTACATTTAACTATTGTACTTTTCGTACCAAAACACTATTCCCATGCTGAAATAAAAATAAGGATTTTTTTTTTTTTTTTTTTTTTTTTTTTTTTTTTTACAATTCCTGTCCTTTTTCCTTTGTTTTAGCTATTAAATTAGGGAGCTTTTTTAGTAGGTTTACAAAAAATAAACTATATATAATTTTTTTTAATCGTAAAATTTGTATTATAAATTATTTGTTCCGCATATTTTTTTATTATAATGTGATTTTGATCTAATTTAATCGTAAAAATTTGACAATATCAATAGATCAAGTCTACTAGAGAAACTCCCGTTAAATTAATTTTTTAATGGTTTAATTTAGATTAATGCTTGGAATATTTTTGCATCGAGTACTATAAATTTTTAACATGTACAGTCACAAACAACATCTTAAAAACTTAATCCAACAACTAAAATAACAGCTCTCACTAAAATGAGAAAAAACAATTTCTAATGTAAAAATCCCTAAAAATCAATGGTGAATTTTGTGTATAAAATAGTAAAACTACTCTATCGAGTTACCAGAATTTTTTACCATTATATTTTCATTATTTTTCATTAAATCATTATATTTTTTTAATTTAACATGATTTTATTGTAATTTAAGATCAGTTTGGCCATGAGTTCAAACCATAATTTATAATTTTAATATTTAAAATTTAATTTTTTAAAAAAAAAAAAAATACTTAAAAACTATAATTTGAACTATACAAAACTCTTAAAATAAAGGCATTCTTTAACAGTTCAAAATTATACCCCACCAATGACCACAAATAGTAAGAGGAAGGTTATAAATATGAGGATATGAATAAGGCCGGTAAAATAGGTTACGATACGACAACATGACTAAAAAAAGATACGAATTTCACGAGTTAGGGTTGACAAAATAAAGGTTTGGGTCAGAATTGAGTTGACCTTAAATTGACACGAAAAATATGGGTCAATTTCAGGTTGAACCCGCCTAACCTGAACACAGCACGAAACTCGTAAAAAACTAAAAAATACATATATTTTTCATTACATATTTATTATTTTATTATGAACTTGTGATAACATGAAAGTTATACTCAAAATCTTATACTATTATTTACTTAATTTTAATGGATGTTATTATATTATAGTGTATAATGAATTTTAAGTTATTTTTAATATGTAAAAAATTAAATAAAAATGTATAATTTTTTGTGTCAATTTTAAATTCACAAATTAATTTTGTGTCACGAATCATTTTTATGTCATATCATATTAATTTATAAAATAATTATATCTTATTTATGTTATAATTTTTAAAAAATTTTATATCACAAATCATACTTAAATTAATTATAAATTTTTAAAAAATAATCAAAACACAATACGTAAATTATCACTCCTAAAAATGAACGAACTGCCACCCTTAAATATAAACGAATTGCCACCCTTTATCTAAATATGAGAGGTGGATAGACGAGAAAAACGCGGGCGCATGATAGATGTCACCAGCGGGCCCTTTGCTAACAAGCGCGCGTGCACCATCGCTTTTCCCTATTGCTTAGCATGTCAACTCACCCGACCCAAAACTCACACACTCTCTCTCTCTCTCTCTCTCTCTCTCTCTCTCTCTCTCTAGACTCTAGGATTTCTGTGTCTAGGCTTCTCTTGTTCTTTAAGACTTTTTCAGGTTCTCCACCCATCACGGGGTCTGGCAAAGTTTTGGGTGTTGTCATTTGGTACCCATATGTGCACCCCACTAAGGCAACCCATTTTATAAATTCACAATTTTTATTTTCAACACTGAAAATGATACTATTTCTAACTTGGGGCATGAAAAATCCATCCAACAAGACTCATTTATTACATATATGAGTATAAGATTGAAATTCCTTAGGAAAAAAAAAAAAAAGTAAAAAGCGATTATGAATATGACTCATCAATTGAGAAAATCCGCACAAATAACGAGTTTTTTTTTTTTTTTTGATTGTTTTTTTTTTTTTTTTTTATGTACGTCTTCATGACCATTATTTCTCATATAAAAACGCCACGTAATTCAATCACATTGAAAACTTGGTATTTGTCAATTTTAGCTTATTAATATGAAGTAGTACATTTGTCATTTGTCAGATTGTACATTTGTCAGATTTTGAGACCGGTAGCATGGATCTTCCGTGCCTCATCCCGTCTCCCCAAAAAATAAAAACCATTTTAAATTTCCCTGTTATTTTTCATTAATGAGGCCATGAGATGTAAAGAGATTGGTTAATACAGGATAAGTCCATCATCAACTAAAAGCACCCTCTTCACACTATTTGTCCTCTTTAATCCACTTTTGATTAGGTAATTAGTTAATTGTATAGTATATGTTGTTTTGGTAATGATCATTCAATAAAGTTTGTCATCTTTGGTGCAAATGCAATGCATATACGCACATATATATATATATATAATATATTGTTGGGTGGTGCATTTTGAGTAAGACTGACATACACACACATTACATGTCGCTGCATTTGCTTACGTACTTGTAATAAGGTTTTAATTTGGTCCACTAGCTATGTGGATAACCAAGGTGTAGAGGTTTTAAGAAAACAATATTTAATTTTCTCTAATCATTTTTTTATTAGAGGGTTAACTTAATGACCTTGTTGTCATCAATATTGTCGTTATTATTTGTAACATCAATAACAACATTATTGATGTTTACTGCTATTACTGCTGCTGATCATCCATCGTCTTAGGTTATCCAAAAGCTGTTATTAACCTATTTCTCTAATTGTGATTTATATAATTATGCTGCTTTAATTGCTTCTTGATGAAAATTCTCGAAAACAGAAAATTAAAATAAAATAAAACTATCAATAGTTTCTGCTGAGAATATTTATATCTAGCTATGAGACAAAGGCTAAAAAAAAATAAAAATAAAAATGATTTGATATTTCATATCTCAATGATTTGAATGGATGTCTTTCCCCAGAAAATCTTTCATGTTCGGACAAAATTTGATTGAGTAGAGAGCAGAGTACTCGATGAGGATGTCTAATAGTTCGTTCATTAGCTACCCTATAAACTAAGGTTACTAGGCATATGTTTGTGATGGGGATAGTATATAAACACACATATATATTATATATTAAAAAAAAGTACGGAAAGAATTAAGATACGTTTTATTCATAAATTTAAAATTATTTTTATTTTATGTATATTTTTATGAAAAAAATATTATAACAAATAACGAATTATAATTCGAATCATGAAATAAATCTCTTTACTAAATGCATGTCCACCTATGACAACTGAGATACCAACTGCTAAGTAATGTTCGTATTGAATTCTAATTACTTACGTTGAGAGATAAAACGCGTTATTGATCTTTTTTTAAGTCTTTCTCATAAAACTTAAATTTGAGACTTCTCATCTATCAAACAACTTAAGAGTAAGCCTAAAATTACTATACTACCAGTTTATAAGCTATATATTTTTTAGATATAGGTTTTTTTTTATGAATATTTTGGTTCTAGTTTAAGAATAACATAAAATTTTAAAAAATAAAATTACAACTGAAATCATGAAAATAATCATGAAGAAAAGCCTTATTATTATGATGTCATATATGTTCCGATATGTACCCCTTTGCGTAGACAATATTTCTCTACTTGTTGCTTGTCTTATTTATTTATTTATTTTTTCACTGCCCCTATTTTTGCTGCTTTTTCTGAATTTATATATATATATATATTTATATATATGTATATATTATCCCTTTAGCCTCAAACACAAACTATGATGTTTTTCCGCCCTCAATATCTTACCAAGTTGTTCCTATCATCAAATGCGCAATTGACCCGAATTTCTCATCAAACAACAAACATAATCTTCTTCGGTGCAAGAGAATGTCGGAAGAATCTAGGAGAAAGCAAATTAGGACGGTTGATTTGGTTAATTTCCGAGAAAAAGCTCTTGCCTAGCTTTTCATGGTAAAAGTTTGGAATGCCCCAATGGTTATATTGGGGTCTTTTATACTTCCTATTTTTGGGCCATAAATTCCTCATGAATCTAATACATTTTTTACCAAGTGGTGCCCTTGAGGTTTCATCTTAATTTCTACTTGAAAATCACAAAAAGGATATTCAAGAACTGGCCGGGGAACAACATAAAGTTGAGCACTATGACTTGCTTACGGTAAAGATGAGAAAGCAAAGTGGGCGAGCTTTGCAAAAACAAATGGTTTTTCTTATCTAAACAAATAAATAAATAAAAATAAAACAAAAGAGTGAATATTTCAAGCATTATCCATAAAAACACAAACATAGAATTAGGGGGTAGCACTGCAATTACGTATCCTCAAATGCCATCATTTTCAAACCCAAAATGATTCAAGTAATAATTCAAAGTCGCCACTTCTTAAAAAATATCCTCTCATGAAGTATTCAGCAGGGGGGTATTTGCAAAAAAAAAAAAAAGATGAACCAAGGCCACTGCCACCCCCAACCCCAAGGGCCACATCCATAATAAAGTTTCTAGAGGGTGCTTTTCTTCGTTGCCTCTGTGGACACCAGGACAGCCATAGAGTTAACTTCACCCCATTACTGAAAACGACAAATTTATTTCCTTCTATTTTTGTTATTCATACATACATACATACATACATACATATATTAAGTGAATAAGCAATACATATATATATATATATATATATAGCATTATTCACCTAGCTATATATATATTATTAGGTGATCATGCAATTAACCTAAATTGATCATAGTTAAAACAAATCTAAAAGTGGGGTTTAGGGACTTAATTATCACGGTTTAAATTGGCTGTGAATAAGCAAAACAATATGATTTGGAGCAATAACTCTAGCTAACATAAGCATTTTTTTTTCTCCTCATCCAAAGTGAGGCACATTATACTAATGAAGTGCGAGCGTCAGCAGTATTAAATATAAAGAATGTGGAGTTCTAAAAACGACAGCCATTAGTCTGCTATAATCTTTGTTGATTATAACTGATCATATTATAATGCTGCAAACTATATATGTCTTACATGAGATTCATATCTTTTAAATATTGTTAAGAATCCCTAAATAAAATATATATTGTTAAGATGGACAAATAGGGAATACAAAATTCAAGATCTTTCTAAAAAGTAATAATCACTAGCCCCCACTTTTGTCCCTTAAATCTTGCAGCAAATCTTGATTTAAATGGTGAGAAAGATCATTATTAGCAAAGTACAACTTCTGGCTGTTAATGTCATCATCTCTAGGTTGTATGTGTTCATTTTTTAATAGAAAAGCATTCATTAGATCAATATATACACACACTTAATGACACGTTTAATTTATAAATTTAAAATTTTAATTTTTTATAAAAAAATATTATAAAATATTAAGATTATGATTTAAAATTAAAAATGTATCTTTAAAATAAATATCTCATAATAATCGTGTATATGTAAATTTATATTTATATATATATACGTATTTATAGCTACACATTCATGTGCAGCAAACAGCCAAATTGGCAGGCAATAGGTATTTTCATTTTAAGGTAAATTGTATTATAACATGAATTTCTAAGATAAAACACAGTTTGTGGCTTTTTTTTTTTTTGTTGCGGTCAAATTTCGTCAACAAGGTTACGTCAGGTCACCTCCTGGTATCTCGTGAGGTTACTGACTAAGAATTGATTGTATAAATGAAATAATTGCTATTACGTATGTGGTGCACTTTGATGGTAAAGAAAGGACATGAAAAGAAAGTGTTTCAACATAAAAACGCACAAAGTTTATAGCGGTTCACTCCGTTAATGAAGAGCTACATCCACTGTAATTTTGTGTTTTTTTTTTTACCCTTACAATTTAAATGTATGGCTATTCTTCCTCTAATTGAATGTAAAAAAGCCAATCTTTTTTTTTCTATGGGGCTTTGCCCCTTTTATAGCTCAAGATTCTTTCACGGGCGGTTCTCCTTTGTAGGTAAAAGTACTCGAGTGGCCTACCTTTTTAGGCCCAGACCGTAACCCACCAATCACCTTTTGAACTATTCACTCAGCCAATTAGTCTTCCATTACGGCTTTGTAGATTCCTGTAATCCTTCACCGTCAGCTGTAGGGCGGTTTAGGAGTTTGCAATTAATGCTTGCACTGCAGACATCTCTCATCCCCAGACGCAACTTGTGATGTCAGGCTCATTTCTAAAGAGTATTCCCTCGTAAATGCATCTTTGTGTAGACCACATGTCCTTCCCCGCGGCAATGATCTTTTCCAACATACGAATTTTGTTATAAGATCGACTGACGACCGGGTCGATAGTATGTCGGGTCGGCGCCTTAAGTCATACCTTCTTTGCAGCATAGAGAGGAAGCGAGCTTCAAGCGTCGAGGGTTGTCACCTTTTTGAGGAAAAGTAGGGCCACGTGTCACACTATTGCTGTTCCACATGTCACCTATATTTCCCACACAACATTTTTCATTACAAGTTTAGAAGTGTTTTTTTTTCTTTTTTGATTACTTTTATTTTAACTGTTGTTAGATGGCCTTTCTGGAATCATTAAATGTGCAATAAATTCAAAGGCTCGTCGGAGCCCAAGCTCTCCCGAGCCCAAGTTCGTTGGAGCCTAAATTCACCAGAGCTCAATCTCTCCTGAGCTGAAAGTTCAAAGTGTTAGTTCCCGAATCGAATTCGGATGCGGAAGCGCAGCGGAAAGGCGGATCGTGTGTAACAAAAATTTTCATAAAACCTTTGATATACTCTATAGATTATATTAATTTATGCACGAATAAATTAATCTCATTAATTCATTTATTAAGAACTCAATTCGAAAAAATACACGAGGCCGACTCGGTTGATAACTTGAGTTCTTTGACCTCGAACAATCCTTGCTCCAAAGCTTTGTGTTTAGAAAACCAATGTCTTCCACGTCAATTCCTAGAATCCACGAAGACGTGTGTGTGGGCACACATGAGACAAAACGGGTTACAATAAACACTCGAATTTCCACAAACACCAATGCATGCACGATGTGGAATTTTTAGAGAAAAACATTTTTCCTTCCTCTCTACTTGAGAATTTCGGTCACTAATCCTATTAGGGCTGAAAATTTGCTTCAAAAATTACTATAGAGAAATTTCGGCCACCTCTAAAATTAGGGCAAAAAAGCATTCCGAAAATTGTCTCAAAAATAGTATTTAGAGAGTAGAAGTCAAACTTCTAAAAGGAATCAATCTCTATCTCTAAGATAAAAACTTGTTAATTATCTCCTATTTGAATTTTGAACAAAAAAATCCCTTCTCCTTATCCTTAAAGTGGCCGGCCACACTAGTAGGGTTTATCCCTATGTGTGGCACCTATTATAGATAAGGAAGGAAGATATTTTATCCTTTATCCGGTGGTTCAATTTTAATTACGATTCAAATTTGAATTTAAGTCAAACTTAAATTAATTTGAATTCTAAATTGAACAACTTATCAAATAAGTTTAAATGGATAAATCTAGATGTGTTCAAATTCAAATTTAAATAATCACATTATTTAAATAATAATTAATTCTTAATTAATTATTTCCCATGTTTAATTTTAAATTCCGTAATTCTAAAATTCCCATTTTGTCCTCTGTATGCGGTAGAATTACTAGGGCGGCCTTGGGGACTAATGGACCTATAATCCCGAGCTCCAATAGAATTAATAATCAATTAAACACTTTAATTAATTAATTAATTCTATTAATTCAATAGTTACTCCACTATAAACTTGGAATTGCACTCTCGAAATTATAGATATAAATTACTTCTAAAGCTGTGAAGTGTCCATTTGATATAGTCATTGCATATAGATCAATCCTCCATAAATAATTCATAATTAGAGCTAGGTAGAATCCGTTAACCTCTCTAATTATATCTTTATCCTTAGTTACCATTGATTCTCTAATGGACGGTGATTCATAAAACACATTCATGAATCGGACTCCCTCTTGGTCCAATCTGAATCAACCCTCAAGAATTATTCATCTACTTCTTTCTCAAGAAATGGATTCCATCTCGTATAATAACATTCCACACTACCTACTTCATCATGTCTCCAAAATACAAGGAATAAGATTCAGGGATCTCGAGAATCCGTGCCGAGTAAATCAAAAGACACAAATCCATAAATAGGAGTGCATTAAGAACTCGGGATTAATATCATTCTATATATGACCATCGATAGACTCAATTAAATTTCTATATGAAATTATTAGAAATTCATATTGTGTACGTGTCCTTGTTCCACATAATCTCATTATCACGAAATACACTCATTCAATATCTCACCATATTAACGGTCACGGATAACATTTTCTAAATAGAATGACATGTATTAATAATGTTTTAATTAAAAGATTCCAAACTTTAATTAAATTCATTATGAACATTGCTTTTTTTATCCTTAAACATTATCCTCTAAGTATATAACACTTATATACAATGTTTAAGGTTACATAAATA
Organism: Morus alba; assembly: GCA_012066045.3. Lineage (NCBI taxonomy): Eukaryota > Viridiplantae > Streptophyta > Magnoliopsida > Rosales > Moraceae > Morus > Morus alba. The sequence continues at coordinate 5,687,903 of CP050233.2, read as the reverse complement.
ATCATGGAATTTTCATTGATATTCATAAAATATTCATAAATATATGCACATAAAATAATGAATAAACTCTTTTATTAAATAAATAATAAATGTCCTATTACATCTCATGCTTCTAGGACACCATTCCCAACAATCTCCCACTTGTCCTAAAGCGGTAGGATATGTCTTAGATCCCGAAACTTTCTAGGTGTCTATGACCGATCTATGCTCGGGAACAATTTCCGATCGGTTAAGAATTTTCTAGAGTCGGTTGCTTTCTTTTGCTGCTTCACAAGCTGCTACACATTAACTCTTAATGATAAAATTAGCAATCACACTTTGCCAACAACCTTTCTTGTGATGACTGTTGGGAATAGTGTCCTGAAAGCATGAGATGTAAAAGGATATTTATTATTTATTTAATAAAATAGTTTATTCATCATTTTATGTGCATATATTTATGAATATTTTATGAATATCAAATAAAATTCCTTGATTATTTATGTAACCTTAAACATGGTATATAAGTGTTATATACTTAGAGGATAATGTTTAAGGATAATAATCAAAAGTAATTGTTCATAATAAATTTAATTAAAGTTCGAATCTTTAATTAAGATATTATAAATACATGTCATTCCCATTTAGAATGGAACGGTGTTATCCGTGACTCTAATATGGCGTAGATATTGAATGAGTGTATTTCGATAATGAGATTATGTGGAATATGGACGAGACACAATATGAATTTCTAATAATTTCCGCTACATAGAAATTTAATTGAGTCTACCGATGGTCATATATAGAATGATCTTAATCCCCGAGTTCTTAACAAACTCCTATTTATGGATTTATGTCTTTTGATTTACCCTAAGCACGGATTCCGAGACCCCGAATCCTATTCCTTGTATTTTGGAGACATAATGAAATAGGTAGTCGAATGTTATTATACGAGATGGAATCCATTCCTTCGAGAGAGAAGCGTATAAATAATTCTCTTGAGTGTTGATTCGGTACTTGGATTAGTAAGAGCGCCCGTTCATGAATGTGTTTTATGAATCACTATCCATTAGAGAATCAATGGTACTAAGGATAAAGATGTAATTAGAGAGGTTAACGGATTCTACCCCGACTCTAATTATGAATTATTTATGGAGGATCGATCTATATGCAATGACTATATCAAATGGACACTTCACAGCTTTTAGAAGTAATTAATGTCTATAATTCCGAGAGTGCAATTCCAAGTTTATAGTGGAGTAACTATTGAATCAATAGAATTAATTAATTAATTAAAGTGTTTAATTAATTATTAATTTTATTGAGCTCGTAATTATAGGTCCATTAGTCCCCGCCGGCCGTTTTCTACCGCATAATAAAGGGTAAAATGGGAATTTTAGAATTACGGAATTTAAAATTAAATATCAAGAATAATTAATTGAGAATTAATTATTATTTAAATAATGAGATTATTTAAATTTGAATTTGAACATATCTAGATTTATCCATTTAAACTTATTTGATAAGTTGTTCAATTTAGAATTCAAATTAATTTAAGTTTGACTTAAATTCGAATTTGACTCAATTAAAATTGACTACTAGATAATGGATAAAATATCTTCCTTCCTTATCTTATTTAGGTGTCACACACCCAAGGGATAAGGGGAAGGATTTTTTGTTCCAAATTCAAAATTGAGATAAGGATTTGATCCTATTTTGAAGTTTGACTTTTCTTTTAAATATGAGATAAATAAAAAATTGTGAGACAATTTTTGAAACACTTTCAGCCCTAGTTCCCCTAGTGCTGGCCGAAATTCCTCATAGCAAAGAGAGAGAAAATATTTTTCTCCAAAAAATTCCACATCGTGCATGCGTTGGTGTTTGTGGGAAATTCGAGTGTTTTAAACCTATTTTGTCTCACGCAGCCCACACACACGCCTCACGTGAATCAAGGAATTGACGTGGAAGACTTTGGTGTTCTAAACACAAAGCTTGGAGCTTGACTGTTCGTGGGTCAAAGAAAATCAAGATATCATCCGAGTCGGCTACAAGGTATTTTTTCGGTTGATCCTTGAATCTTATAAATTAATGAGATTAATTTATTGATGCATAAATTAATATAATCTATAGAGTATCTCAAAAGTTTTATGAAAATTTTTGTCATACATGATCCGCCTTTCCGCTGCGTTTCTGCCGCCGAATTCGATTCGGCAACCAAGTTCGATTCACCTTTCTTGTGATGACTCCTTCACCTAGTGTGAACACAGACTCGGATGTTGACTCTCAAAATCCACGTATGACTCATAGTCAAAGTCTATGTATCCAAAGGAAAGACAACTCTTTCAACGACTAAACTATCTTATAGTTTCTTTATTTTCCTTATATACTTAAAGATACACTACACGACCACTCAATGATCGGATCTTGAGTTCAACCGACAACGACTAACTACTCCCCACCGAATATCATATATTCGGGCTTGTAAAGAATAAGAACATCTTCTTTTCTTTCATTTGAAACATCTTGGTTTTGATCAAATCCATAAGACTTAATAGCCTCATCAAACCCGATATTCCATGATCTAGAAGTTTGCTTCAATCCATAAATGGATCTCTCGGGCTTTGCGCGACTTTCGCTCTAGGCCTTTCTCTATGTAACCCTCTGGCTGATCGATATAGATGGTTCCTCAAGATAGCCATTTAGAAAAGTCGTCTTGACATCCATCCGCCATATCTCATATTCAAAATATGTTGTTATGGCTAAGAGTATAAGGATGGACTTAAGCATGGCCTCCGGTGAGAGAGTTTCCTCATAGTCAACTCCTCTTTATGGGTATAACCCTTAACCACTAGCCTTGCTTTATAAGTCTCTACTTTTCCATCCGCTTATCTTATTCTCTTGAAGATCCACTTGCATCCAATGCGTTTTACCCCTTCGGTAGATCTACAAGTTGCCGACCGAGTTAGAGTACATGGACTCTAGCTCAAGTTTCATAGATGCTTGCCACTTTTCCTTATCAAATTATCCATCGTAGCCTTAAAGGTCAACGGATCCTCCTTACCATCATCAACAAGGATTTATATGTGTTTCCTCGAAGATACCCGGGTAACTTGCTTACCCTCCCACTACAACGAGGTGCCACTGGAGTTTGATTAGGAATCGTGATCATTCTTAGCGTTCCAACAACTCTTGTCGGTTGTGGTCCAATCTTATTGGAAAGTAACTTTTAGCTTCTAGGCTTGAAAACTATCATATAGTCATGCTCTAGAAATGTGGCATTTGTCATACAATTACCTTTGATTCTTATGACTATATAAAATAATCATTCTTTTATCCCCATTGCATATCCCACAAATATGCATATTTTCGATCTTGGTTCCAACTTCCCAGTCTATAGTTTCATCACATGAGCCGGACACCCCCATATGTGAATACGCTTCAAAACTGACTTTTGACCATTCCACAACTCTAGGGGTGTCTTTGGTATAGACTTAGATGGTACTAGATTCAAAATATACATGGTGGTTCGTAGGGCATAATCCCTAACGAAGTAGGAAGTGAAGAATAACTCAACATTGATCTTATCATGTCGAGCAAAGTCTCGATTTCTCATTTCGGCTACACCATTCTCATTGTGGTGTACCAGGTGTAGTCAATTGGGATACCACACTTTCTCCAATCAAGAAATCCTGAAACTCTTAGTCCGGTATTCATCCCTCAATCTAATTGAAGTGTCTTGATTTGTTTACCTAACTATTTTTCAACTTCGCCGTAATTCTCTAAACTTTCTAAAAGTTTCGATTTCCGCTGCATTAGGTAAACATAACCATATCTTGAATAATCATCAATGAAAATGATGAAATATTCGTAACCTCCTTTGTCTTGGACGTTTAACGGTCCACATACATCTGAATGTATTAGTCAAGAGGTTATGTGGCTCCTTCTTCTTTAAATCATGGAAGGCCCGTGGTCATTTTGCCTCCCGCACAAGATTCATTGGCTGGACGCTCACTAACTTTTAGTTTGCGTAAAGGACCATCCTTTACCAGTCTTTAAATCGTGTTTAGGCTAATATGACCAAGTCTAAGATGCCACATATATTTGTTATTTATCATGAGAGATCCTTTGCTCCTTATTCTTAAGTTTGGCAACTTTTGAACTTTTCAATATTTTGCAGTGAGCTAGGCATCGGTTTAAACGGTATAAACCATTTTCCAAATATCCAGAACATATATCGGAACCATTCCGAAAGATGTGGACTAGATTTTTATTTAAAAGCAATTGTTCAAATAATTTGGAATTAGAAATCAAATTTCTGTTTATGCTTGGTGGGAAATAAACATTGTTCACAACAAGGTATTTCCAAAATTGAAGTCTAACTTCTCCCACTGCCTTTTGCCAATATCCTCACGGTATTCCCACTTTCATCGTGTAGTCCCTGATGGCAAGTTCTTCGTAAGAACTAATATTTTGCAAAGAAAACCAAAACATGATTAGTTGCTCCCGAATCAACTATCCAGGACGAGGAATCACCCTCTACTAAAGATGTTTTTAGAATTAGTAAATTTTATTTACTTTGATTCATTTTCTTTGTTTAGGTGGAAACAATTTCCATTTAAGCGCTAAAACTTAATAAAGAAAACAAGCATGATTAGTTATTCCTAAATCAACTATTTAGGATAAGGAATCACCCCTTTTTACTAAACATGTTTTAAGAACTAGCAAATCATATTTACTTGAGTTCCTTTCTTTATTTCGGTGGAAACGACTTTCCTTGTAAGAACTAAGACTTAATAAAGAAAACAAACATGTGTAGCAACTCCCGAATCTACTATCCAAGAATAAGGAATTACCCTTTTTACTAAACATGTTTCTAGAACTAGCAAATCATATTTGCTTGATTCCTTTTCCTTTATTTTATTGGAAACGACTTTCCTTTTGTCTTTTACTTAGGCCCTTACAAGTATTAGCCAACCCTTTTGTTTTATGGATTTTCGACACGGATGTCGATGACCGCATTATCTCATAAAATCGTCTCCATGCCTTCATACTTCTTGTGAATTACCACGCACAATCTTAGCTAACATTTAGCTACATGTTTTTCGTTAAGGACATGAGGACAATCCTCCATTTGGGACAAACTTATATTCATCGCATGAATGTAAGTTGTTTACGTTACTTTACCACTCGCATAGTTTATCTCTAGTCAGTGTTTTAGTTTTGTATAGTGAGATTATAGAATTTGACATATTGCTGGAAATAAGTAGAATATTTATCTAATCAATTTATGTGCATGAATATCAAAACATGTGAATTTAGGCACAATTAAATATGATGCATGATGCACATGAAAAATACATAAATCATGTTTTAATTTTAGGTGCCAACGATAATCCAATTTACCACAAATAAAGTGTACCTTTGGGTAGTCAAATTATTTGCAAATTGAACCGAGACCCTCTCGCTTAATAAATATAGTCAAAATATCTCATATTTTCATATTTATTAACTACCGTTATTTTAGTCAAAATATAACCAACAAACTTTGATTATATCTTTATGAGTGTTAAACCACCGTTTCGCATCCCATAGACTTAACTCCGGATTGCTACCTTTGGGTAGTCAATTCAAAATACATCCCGAAATCCTATCTCTAGGAAGCCAACCTTGTTATTGATCCGCAAGAACACTCTCCTTTAGGAGGGCGATTCAATGTCGCCGCAAAGCCCCTCTCCGGATCTCACGGTGTTGCGCTAATCTGGTGGAGACTAGTGGGTCGTATTGTCATACAACCCTCTCCCACTCATTATTTTGCAAATATGTATTTTATTTGAAAATCATCTCATGTTTTCCTATCCCGATAAATAAACAATTTATTTTTTCGGATATGTGAAATCCTAAAATTTAACTCTTAAATTCAATTTCACATATAACATGATTTTGCAAACTAATTTTGCAACTTAAATCAATTTAATCATATTAAATCGATTTTAGCGACATTTGTTCTTATTTTTATTTTATCCTTTTAAAACTCTTTTAAATAAATAAAATAAATAATAATAAATGCGCATATATGCATGGCATGTTATAAAACATATGAGTAGGCACATTATATCTACATGGCATGTTATATGCATGGACATATATAATATATAATTATCAACATAAAATATAAATATATGCAATCAACTATTGAGATGGATTTGACCGGGTCCCATGGAAAAATAAATTACAACTCAATCGAATCGAATAAATAAATAATTACAATAATTATATTCTTCCGTTACATCAACGGGTCTTGATTCTTGAATTCTTTATTTTTCGGCTTCATTCTTTGTCTCCGGGTTGGATTTCACCTTCCTTGGGATCCGGAACTTTTCCGGGCTCGTCGGCACGCTTTTACGAGGGTTTCGAAACTCGGCCCGCTCGGGATCAAATCCCGAACTTGGGCAGCCAGCGCTTGGCCACCGCGGGGGCGCGGCTGGACGCCGCCTGGCCGCATCCCCGCCGCGCGCCTGGGCGCGTTTCTGAACTTTCCGGGCACGTTTTCGGGCTTCTTTGAAGGCTTCAAACATGATCTTCAAGGCCTCCTTCTTGATTCAAAATCAAAACCCTAATTCTACCCAAATCCTAGAATTACAATAATTCTAATCTCGAATTAAATTACAAATAATTTATTAACGAATGAATATAACCGATCCATGGAACCATATAATTAACGACCAAATCCATCATCCATACATTCATCATCATGAATAAAAATAAACATCCATAAATGCAAGTGCCTACTCATCACATACATACATAATCAAATATCACATATTTAATATCAATTATGATTATCAAATAATCGAAGCATAAATTAATATAAATCTATAGACCGCTCGATACCAATAATTGTTGGTTCCCGAATCGAATTCGGATGCGGAAGCGCAGCGGAAAGGCGGATCGTGTGTAACAAAAATTTTCATAAAACCTTTGATATACTCTATAGATTATATTAATTTATGCACGAATAAATTAATCTCATTAATTCATTTATTAAGAACTCAATTCAGAAAAATACCTGGAGGCCGACTCGGTTGATAACTTGAGTTCTTTGACCTCGAACAATCCTTGCTCCAAAGCTTTGTGTTTAGAAAACTAATGTCTTCCACGTCAATTCCTAGAATCCACGAAGACGTGTGTGTGGGCACACATGAGACAAAACGGGTTACAATAAACACTCGAATTTTCACAAACACCAACGCATGCACGATGTGAAATTTTTAGAGAAAAACATTTTTCCTTCCTCTCTACTTGAGAATTTCGGCCACTAATCCTATTAGGGCTGAAAAATTGCTTCAAAAAATTACTATAGAGAAATTTCGCCACCTCTAAAATTAGGGCAAAAAAAAGCTCCTCCGAAAATTGTCTCAAAAATAGTATTTAGAGAGTAGAAGTCAAACTTCTAAAAGGAATCCAATCTCTATCTCTAAGATAAAGCTTGTTAATTATCTCCTATTTGAATTTTGAACAAAAAATCCCTTCTCCTTATCCTTAAAGTGGCCGGCTACACTAGTAGGGTTTATCCCTATGTGTGGCACCTATTATAGATAAGGAATGAAGATATTTTATCCTTTATCCAGTAGTTCAATTTTAATTCTGATTCAAATTTGAATTTAAGTCAAACTTAAATTAATTTGAATTCTAAATTGAACAACTTATCAAATAAGTTTAAATGGATAAATCTAGATGTGTTCAAATTCAAATTTAAATAATCACATTATTTAAATAATAATTAATTCTTAATTAATTATTTCCCAATGTTTAATTTTAGAATTCCGTAATTCTAAAATTCCCATTTTGTCCTCTCGTGTTCCGGTAGAATTACTAGGGCGACGCGGGACTAATGGACCTATAATCCCGAGCTCCAATAGAATTAATAATCAATTAAACACTTTAATTAATTAATTAATTCTATTAATTCCAATAGTTACTCCACTATAAACTTGGAATTGCACTCTCGAAATTATAGATATAAATTACTTCTAAACTGTGAAGTGTCCATTTGATATAGTCATTGCATATAGATCAATCCTCCATAAATAATTCATAATTAGAGCTAGGTAGAATCCGTTAACCTCTCTAATTATATCTTTATCCTTGAGTACCATTGATTCTCTAATGGACAGTGATTCATAAAACACATTCATGAATCGGAGCTCCTACTGGTCCAAGTACCGAATCAACCCTCAAGAGAATTATTCATCTACTTCTTTCTCAAGAAGAAATGGATTCCATCTCGTATAATAACATTCACAGCTACCTACTTCATCATGTCTCCAAAATACAAGGAATAAGATTCAGGATCTCAGAATCCGTACCGAGTAAATCAAAAGACACAAATCCATAAATAGGAGTCTGTTAAGAACTCAGGATTAATATCATTCTATATATGACCATCGATAGACTCAATTAGAATTTCTATACTTAACGGAAATTATTAGAAATTCATATTGTGTCTGTGTCCTTGTTCCACATAATCTCATTATGCGAAATACACTCATTCAATATCTCACCATATTAATAAAGGTCACGGATAACACTGTTCCATTCTAAATAGAATGACATGTATTAATAATGTTTTAATTAAAGATTCCAAACTTTAATTAAATTCATTATGAACATTGCTTTTTGATTATTATCCTTAAACATTATCCTCTCGTATATAACACTTATATACAATGTTTAAGGTTACATAAATAATCATGGAATTTTCATTGATATTCATAAAATATTCATAAATATATGCACATAAAATAATGAATAAACTCTTTTATTAAATAAATAATAAATGTCCTATTACATCTCATGCTTCTAGGACACCATTCCCAACACAAAGGTCGTGTGATATTATCAAGTGAAGTAACCGACACTAATTGAAGACATTGAATGGTTGAAAGTTAATTCTCATTGATTATTTATCAATTTTAACTCACAGAAAGGTGAAGAGGCTCATTGTAATTAAGAGATAATAAACTCTCGAAATAATGGGCGAATTAAACTCCCTCAATCCTAATGTATTATAAATTTTTTCAGTTTGAGAGGAAATAATAGACACTCATTTCTGAATACAATTGCTTTGTGATTGTCTTCGTTTTGTTTTTGTTATTCCTTTAGTGGTTCTTTGTATTTTTCGAGTGTTTTTTCAATTTCCTTAGATAATTTGCTTATTCAATCCAAATTATTAGTCTAGGGACATTGGATAAGTGTTGGACGAAATTTTGCTCCAACATTTTTGGGGCTAGAATGAGGGCCCTAGTGTGATTAACATCCACGAGTTCTCACCGGCACTTAAATTTTTCTATCTCATTGCTAAGTTATTTTCAGGTATGGCGAGTGACCAACTCTCAAGTGCTCAACGTAGCTATACTGAGGGCACCCAAACAAGGGAACTCAGTGCTAATCCTTAAAAGGCACCACGTGTTCCTTGTCCACCAACATGCACTAACAGGATCGAAGCAGGAGTGGACACGTTGGCAGGGATGGTGAATTAGCTTATCACTACCTTTAACACGGTTCATCCAACAAACAACCAACAAAGTGGGCCAGCAAATTCACGGAGTGCTAGGAGTGGGCGTAGCCATCGTCGGAGCCAACATAATGAAGGTGGGGGGTCAATCTAATAAGAATCAACCAAGGGACTTGCCCGAACAGCAGGAATCATGTCAGGCACCTAGGCGTCAGAATGCTTTGTCACTATTGGGAGTCATCATGATGCAATTGAAAGAACTAGGACATCAGTGTTGGACAGGATAGAAGCTAACAATAATAGAGAAGAAGTTGATAGTACCTGGACACTTGGGTATGATGATTTCACCACTACTGATTTGCGGATCGACTTAACGCATGATGGAATATACAAGTAATTGTACCTATGCCTTCAAACAACCAGGCAACTCAAAATAGGAGTAGGAGGAGAGCCGAAATACCATGATCTTCTCAGAGCCAAGTAAATAGGGTGAACCAAAACTGAAACCAACGTGATAATCAAGGAGGCATGAGTCAATCCAACCAGAGCACCCGTGAGGAACAACTCGAGCAACAGTTCAAAATAATGCGAAGATGAATGGATGACATAGAAGCCAACATGAATTTACGGAAGGTGTAAGAGACTTGTTAGATGAAACAAAGCCGCCATTCACTGAGGACATCATGGCAGAGGAATTCCCTACTAATTTCAAGATGATTCCCATCAAGCAGTTTGATGGGAAAGAGAATCCAACAGGACATATACATGGGTATAACACATGGATGCGAATTCAAGGAGCCACACAAGCTCAGATGTGCCAAGCATTTTCTTTGACGCTTACTAAGCCGACGCTTCAATGGTTCCAATAATTAGAGCCAAGGTCAATTAGTTCATTTAATCAACTGAAACAACAATTTGTAAGATGATTTATGATAGCGAAAACTCGTAAGAAAGATAAGATTTATATGTTCTCCCTTAAGCAAGGAGCTGATGAATCATTAAAAGCCTACATTGAACGTTTCAACCAAAAAATGAATTATGTAGAAAGATACACTGATAGTTATGTTGTGGCTACAATTCGGGAAAGGCTTCAGGAATGTGATATGCTAAAGTCAATTTGCAAAAAACAACCAAAAACCTTCACTGATCTCGTGATCTGAGCTCAGAAGTTCATTAGCATTGAAGAATACATGCGCAATCGAGAGAGGACAATCTCAAACGGATCAATCAAAAAAAGATGGAAAGCGGAAGGTAGAAGAAAGATCTAAAGGAGAAGAAGCAAAAAAGTAAAAGTCAAAGGCACAACAGGACGTAAACAAATCCAAGACTGCCTTGACGTAAAAGTTCTAAGCTTACGCTCCACCAGATACGACAAGGGCCTACACACCCTTGAATATGATAGTGGCACAAATTTTAATGCAGATTCAACATTAGAATTTTTTTACTCTTCCAGTCCTTATGAAGGGAGATCCTAACAAGAGGGATAAAAGTAAATGGTGTTACTTCCATAAGGACCATGGCCATGACACCTCAAGTTGCTTGGACAGATTGTGGCACTCATTAAACAAGGCCAGTTGCAAGAGTTTGTGGACAAAGTGATAGCAGAGAGAAGAACTACACTCCCAACAACAATGGAAAAACAAGCAGCGGTCGCACAGGGAACGAATACAACAATTGGGAATAATTTTGTGCTAAATGAGGTCAGGATAATTTTCAGTGGACCAGAAACTGGTGATTCCATGCGGGCTCGGAACCTGTATGCTCGAGAAGCTAAAGGTCTTGATTGTGGCCAATTTATAAATATGACAGAATATGTCGTCAAATTTGCAAAGATGGAGAACATCGCCATAACCTTCATAGAAGAGGAGGCAAGGAAGTTGCTTCATCCACATAACGATGCAATAGTTATATCTTTGCATGTAGCAAATAGCTTAGTCCACCGGATTTTGATCGACAATGGGAGTTCAGCGGATATACTATTCAAGGATGGTTTAACCAAGATCAACCTAGGTGGAGCAAAGTTAACACCTGTGAACACCCTATTCTAAGGCTTTACTGGAGCATGCATTCACAGTGAAAGAATGATAACAATCCCAGTTACTACGGGAGAAAGGGAGACAAAGGTGATAAGAATGGTAAATTTTTTGGTTGCGGACAAACCATCTGCTTACAATGCCATTATAGGGCGACCTACTTTGAATGCAATGAGAGCGATAACTTTAACATATCATCTAATGATAAAGTTTCTAACGAAGAATGACGTTGGAGTGGTGGTCGAAAGCCAACAAGATGCACGAATCTGCTACGCGAAAGTAACCAGCGGGAAGGTTGAGTTGAAAAGAAAGGGAAGTCCAGAAAAGTGTTGACACATATTTGAAATGTTAAACACCTCAAAAAGTATTATCAATAGTCAAAAAGTTTGAAGCTTAGTGTGTGTTTGTACTTTGATGTGACGCCAAGTTTGTCAGGCAAAACATATTATTACTAAATAAAGTCAAAGTGTTTGCTAATTTATTCTTTAAATATTTTCTTTCTCATTTTATTCAATATGACAAAGAAAATGGGGGGATGCGAGTGTATCAATTCAAGTGAAATTATACAAGAATTTTTTTTTAAAAAAAGCTTTGGCTCAAAAAAACTTGACCCTAAGTGGGCACAAAAAAAACCTGACCCCAAGTGGGCACGAGAAAGCAAAAATAAATAAAAATAAAAAAAACCCCAACCCTAAGTGGGCATGGGAAAAAAAAAACTTCAGCTTAGAAAAACTCGACCCCATGTGGGCACAAGAAAATCCAAAGAGCTTTAGCTCAGAAAAACCTTACCCCAAGTGGGCTCAAGAAAATAAAAGAAAAAGGGAACAATTTGACCCCAAGTGGGCACGGGCAAATCCAAAGAGCTTTAGCTTAGAAAAACCTAACCCTAAGTGGGCTAAAAAAAAGAGCTTTGACACGGAAACACTCAACCCCAAGTGGGCACGGAAAAATCCTAAGTGGAGGGAGAAACTTAGCTAAAGGAAAAGCCTGACCCCAGGTGGGCATGGATAACTCTAAACAAAAAAAATATTTTAGCTAGTCTACATTGATAAAATGTAGCAATTGTAAAGAAAAATAAAAAATTATTATGTTGCAGGAAAGATAACAAGAGAACAAGTTTCAATAAAGAAAAAAGTGCCACCAACCGGGCCCAAGTACACAAGAGCAAGCATGAATAATATAGTACAGAGTAAAAAAAAAAAAAAAAAGCTCCTAGATGTTGCTTGGTGGATCGATACTTGGAGGATCATTACTTGGTGATTTTTCTAAATCCTTCATAGGTTCAATCATCTCATCATCAGGGTTGAAGTCATTTGGTGTAGGTGCTGAAGGAGTCTGAACAACGTGAGAACTACTAAAAGGATCAAGTGAGAGATTAAGGTCAAGATCTTTGTTATAGAAAATGATTGCCTTCTTGGCTTTTTCGTAGCCTTTCCAGAAATCGTATTCTGCAATCTTAACTTTATCAGCCTCGTACTTGGCATGGTAGAGCTCCAAATCTTTCCTCACTCGCTCGAGTTCCCTTAGAGACATATCAAGAGCAGCTTTAGTCTCCACAAGAGTCTTCCTATCATTTTCAGAGAAGGTCAGAATAGCATTGTATTTAGCTTTCCAACCATCTGAGATGTTCTCCGTCTGCTCAACCAATTTCTTAGATTGAAGTAATTTCTCTTGTGTCGTCTTTAGACTATCATGAGATTCCTTTAATTTTGGTGTCATTACTTTTGCCTCTTCAAACATTTCTTTTGCTTGAGAGTTGTACACAATAAGATCTGTGAAGAGCTGAAAAAAAAGGTTAAACAAATTGGCTTAGGAAAGTCTAAGCACAATTTGGACTTGGAAAATCCCAACATTAAAAAAGAAGGAGAGAGATGAAGCTAAACCCAATTTGGGTTTAGGAAATTTCAATGAAGAAAATGAGGGGGTTTACCTCAGAAATTTGGCGCTCGATTGAATTAGCCAAGTTGAGGGCTTCTCGTTTTTTAGCTCCGTCAATCTGATCGCGAGGCGCAAATTTCTCCATCTTTTTCAACATTGGAACATGGCAAGGGTGGATGGACAAGCAGACCACCAGCCCATCAGTTACAACATCTAGTGTGGAAATATCTTTAGAGGTTTGGTCAGATTCATGACTTGAAGACTTTTTTGCTAGTCTTGAAGGAGGAAGTGGATCATTTGGCGCACAAGAGTCAAGATTTAATGCAGTTGATAGATTAAGGCCAGTAGGTGGAACGTCAAAGGGGGACTTTCGCTTCTTCATCCGTTCCTTGAAAATCTCAGAATCAAAGGTTGATTGGCTGGAGGGCCTCGTGGGCCTAGATGCCAAGCGAGATTCCAAGTCCTTGGGAAAATGTCTAGACACGTGGTAGTCACATGAGCAAGAGCCATCACCACGATGCTTAAAAGGAAGTCCGAAATCATGTTTGCTAGCCATATCTGTCAAAAAAAGGGTAACAAAAATCAGTAATAAAATATTTATAATAGGCATAAAAAGAAGTCAGGTGGGAGTGTTGATAAAGTCACACATATTTTGTCAAAGATAGCAGGGTCAGCAGGTTGACAAATGTCAGAAATAGGGTCATTCAAAATAATTTCGTGTCATTCAGAGAACAAGATGGATCAAGCAATGGCCCGGTACCATTCAAAGATTCCTCTAAGGTAATCGGGTTAGACATACCATTAAACAACACATCTAGATTAAAAATTTGCGTTGTGGAAGGAGATAAAGTTCTCACGTCACATAGCGAATGACCATCTAATGTTTCTTTAGAAAAAAGATACTTTCTGTTTTGATTGTCTTGTCAGCTTTTTTCGCGAAACTAATCTTGTCAAATGCGTTTTGAGAAAGGATGACCTTGTTAGGCTTAGGAGGAATCACATTTGGGTTGAGGTCCCAATTTCCAGAAACTATGAACCAAGAAGATCTCCAGTGTTGATCATTTTCAATACAATCTAGGATGAGTTTCATGTTTCATTTCGCTTGGAAGTAAAAAGAATTGTTGTGCCCGGGTGTTTTCTTTTTTACGTAGATGCCTCTAAATTCGTTGACAGCCAAATCTCCCAATCCAAGTTTCTGCCAAAGGACAAAATAGGCGATGGCATGACGTAGCGCATTCGAACAAAGTTGGCATAAACTCAAGTTAAAATATGCCAAGAGATCATGGATAAATGGATGAACTGGAAGCTGAAGGCCGCATTTGAAAAAATCTTCGAAAAGCACGATCCCATCTATCGGAGGGGATTTCAAAGTTTCATTTTGTGTCGGGAGGCGAAGTGAAATGTTGGAAGGAATACAATAAGTGGTGTGAATCCTCTCCAAGTCTTCTATCGTAAGATGGCTATGTAAGTCTTCCGAGTCGGGCTCGGATTGATTGAGAATGGTCTTTGAAGACCCTTCGGCCGGTAAAGAGTCATCTTCGGAATCTACCTCAACAAGATTTTTGGGGTTGGAACCAAGCAAATTCTTGGGCTCAGATACGAGCGTTTTCTTAGGAGAGTCAATCTTCTTCTGCTTATTTTTGGCGTTGCCACTTTCATGAGTTTTGGCGACATCTCCAGTCTTGCCGAGTTTGAACTTCAATATTGTACTTTTGACTTCTGGGCGCATATCTTGAATGGTCGTCCCTCAAGTGTACAAAGAGCCACCAGTAGAGGAGGAATTAAAAGAGTCCTCGTCATTGCAATGATGGAGAATCTGATTGGCACGACGTTTAACATGCTTGGAAGGATTTTTTGCTTCCACAGATTTAGTCCTCATTGACGTCGGCACCGTCGTTATTCGGTTCATTCTATTGCCAACGGTATTGCTTTTAGTTTTGCTAGTCATCCCATCAACAGGCATGGCCAATGGTTTAATTCATTATTTGCTGGTAACGTCAATTTTAATCAAGGTGAAGGATAAAGCCAAAGTGTGGTGCAGTGTAGAGAAGCAAGCAGTTACCTAAATTCAATTTACGTCAACTATCACAAAAGCAAAGAGGAAACATATAAAGATGGCAAGTGAAAGAAATGCAGAAAATAAATGTAAGAAATATCAAAGTGAGAATCTCCCAAAATTGAGTTTCCTAATCTTTATTCTGTAAGTTTCCATGCTTGGCTCAATCAGTAGATATTTTGTAAAGTGATCAATATATACACTTCACGAGTCCCAAGATCAAAGGAATTCATTACTCAATAGTGGTGAATCACGTATTAGGTTTGGGTCACAAGTGAAAAGGTGGCTCTGATTTCCCTGCATTTACGTTGGAAGCAATGAAGACAGGTGGAAAATGCAAAAAGGAGAGCCAAAGTCAAAGGCCATGCATAGTTCGGTAATAGGCGTGCAAGAAATGTTAGTTGCCAAGTCGGAGGTGAGAATGAAGGATTTCAAAGGAAAAACTTTGAAAGAAAATTAGAAACTTACTAATTTTGAGAAAGATGTTGGAAATCGTCACAAAGTGGAAAATTTTTCTTCAAGTAATGAAGCAACTAAAGATTTTCTAATTTGAATTTATAGGGAAGTTGTTCAGATTGAAAAGTAATGAGAGATGATTTTTGGTAATAAATTTGCATATACGTTTAGAATATTTATGGACTATGCAGATGTGAGCCTATCGCAAACAAGGAAAGAAATTTTAGAAAATCTTCATCAAATCTTTGATATTTATGGTATGTTAGAAGAAGGAAACAATGTTCGGTAAAAAAAAAAAAAAAAAAAAATTCTGGGCAGGTTTTAGTCCCCTTTGCTTGGCGTGTGACACTCGTGGACTGGGGAACAGATGTTAGGCGGCATTTTCAGAATCATTAAATGTGCAATAAATTCAAAGGCTCGTCGAAGCCTAAGCTCTCCGGAGCCCAAGCTCTCCGAAGCCCAAGCTCTCCAGAGCCTAAGCTCTCCCGAGCCCAAGCTCTCCCGAGTCCAAGCTCTCCCGAGCCCAAGCTTGTTAGAGCCCAAATTCACCGGAGCTCAAGCTCTCCTGAGCTGAAAGTTCAAAGGTCGTGTGATGTTATCAAGTGAAGTAACCAATGCTAATTAAAGACATTGAATGGCTGAAAGTTAATTTTCATTGATTATTTATCAGTTTTAACTCACAGAAAGGTAAAAAGCCTCATTGTAATTAAGAGAGAATAAACTCTTGAATTAATGGGAGAATTAAACTCCTCAATCCTAATGTACTATAAATTTTCTCAGTTTAAGAGGAAAAGATGAACACTCATTTCTAAATATAATTACTTTGTGATTGTCTTTATTTTGTTTTTGTTATTCCTTCAATGGTTCTTTATATTCTTCGGATATTATTCTAATTTCTTTAAATAATTTACTTATTCAATATAAATTATTAATCTAAAAACAAATATGTGTTGAACGAAATTTTACTCTAACAACTATTATCAAATATGAATACATGCAGTTGCATATATACGATCAACATTATAGTCCTGAGACGGACCAGTGCCTTAGATAATAATCATATATATCTAACCAATTAGATGGAACAAAAGTTAATCGTACGGTTATAGGAGGTTTAGCGGGCAAAGAAAAAGAAGCAAGACCTTTGTTATACACAAAACTTAATAGTTTGTTACTTTTTTTTTTTTTGAGATATTATTATATATAAGAATAAAATTATTTTGGTACTTTGTATTATAGCGAAACATACTTTTAATATTATGTATTTTTAATAATATTAAAACGACAACTTGATATTTTTAAAAACAATTTCTTAGTATCCTAAAACTAATTTTTGAGACATATAATGTCTAAATTACTATTCTTATTGATTAAATAAAAATCAGTATTTCTTAAAAAATATGAAAATATTTTAAAACATTAAAATATTTTGAAAAATAATAAAATAAAAAGTTCATAATTTTTTCTAGATCTATTAGATTTTAATTAACTAAATAGAATGGTACTAATATCATTTTACATTTTAAAATTAACTTAAAAGTTCAAAGAAGATGTTTCTAAAAATATTGAGGTACTACTTTAATATTATAAAAAAACACAATATATCAAGAGCATATTTCGCTATAACACAGAATATTAAAATGATTTTATCACTTATATATAAGAGATTTCTCTCATAGTCACTAAAAAATAAACTACAATAAATGCTCTATTTTCAACCATCCATTTGTATAAAAAGCTATAATTCTCTATATTTTTTAATAGATTTTTATCAGATTTAACGATTAATATAAAAACCTAGTGTGTGTGTATATATATATATATATATATATATATTCTAAATATACACCTTCTCTCAAATAATTTATGGCCAAATACAGACATGTTAATTTTTCTGTTGACTCCAATGCTGAAATGCGACATCTTGAATGTTGGATCACCTTAAGGAGTAATGTAGTAGATCATAAGAAAAATTGCCCAAATCAAACAAAATGAGTGGTTGTTTTCTTCTCTCACACTATTTTATTTTCGGCCCATTTAATAACGTTTTTAAAAATAATTTTATTTTTAGTATAAAAGTAAAAATAAAATTATTTTAAGAATTATTTTAAAATCAATTTTAAAATTAAGTTTGATTAATTTTTTAAGAAATTATTTTGATTATAATAAAAAAGTGAAATCGTATTTAATTATAGTTATTAATTAATATATTATAACATTATTAATAAATACTAAAAAACAAAAATAAAAAAAATAATTTTTAACCGGTTTTTAATTCATTCACAAAAATTATTCTCACTTATTTTTTATTTTTAGAAATTTTATTTTTGTTTTAAAAATATTTACTAAATAAACATAATTTGCAAACTATTTTCATTTTCATCTCTTAAAAAACGTGTAAAAATATTTTCAAAAACAATTTAAAACTAAATCTTATCGCACCATTTCTTTTTCTTCCTTTCTTTTCATTTTGTTTCTAATCTTTGACTTGGTCGGCCGGTAGGTGTTGAACCATAATGCGTACGAGTGAATTAGAACCACAACTGAATATGGAGAACTTCATGACAACTAACAAGTAAGAAGATACATAGAACTAAGAAAAAGAGCATCTGGTAATAACTTTCTTTTAAAACTCTAACTCAGAAGTAAGTAAGTAAGTAAATAAATAAATAAATAAAAAAAATAATTATGTAACTCTAAAGAGAAATTAACAGAATTTACTCCTTAACATGTGCTGTATTATGATTTTCGCACTTAAACTTTTATTTGTGGACAAAGTTCGAGATTTTTTTTTTCTTCTTTCGAAAGGAGTTCTCGAATGGTTTTGGGTCTTCTCATTGAAAAAAGAAGAAGAAGAAGAAGAAGAAGAAAAAAAAAGTTTAATTGATTTTGTGTACGTGCATTTATTATTGGGTAGCAAATAAGTCCATGGCTTTTTCAACTATCTACTTTCCAAACCAAAGACTTCCATACAAGTAAAAAGCGACCCGTCAAGAGTGATGATTTAATTGATTGAAATACAAAGTCATGACAAAACAAAAAATTTAGTCGTTTGCGTTTGGTTAATCTCAAAAGTGGTGATATATAATTGTTAAAATTTTACAATTCTGCATCAATTGAACAAAAAAAAGTTTGTGTTCTAGAGCCTTGACAAGTACGTCACCAGTAACCTTTAGATGCACGTCCGGTGTTTGTACTCAAATTCCCTTCAAACTCGTTACGTTTGCATGTTTTGATTTTCTTATTGCTTTGGCTTTGTATGCCTAGCAAGACAAACCCAGACGAAGGTGCCAAGAATATTCATGGTACATCGAAACAGAGACATATTTGACCATAGACGGAGCCATCAAGTTAAAAAATTAATATATGAAAGTGTGTACTATACTACATTCATATATGATAAACCCCCACTAAAATTTATATTACAGTCCTCGTCAGAGATATAACATCATGGTCGACTCAAGTAAATATGTGTCCTTAAGCAGAAACTCTAAAAGTGATATTTTAAAATAAGAAATAGGGATTTATCAATATTCTAGTTGTTAGATGTGTATTAAATCTGATTAAAAATTAAATTAGATTAAAAAAATAATATAGATCAAACGGCTAATAAACAAGGAATATTGTGTACTTAAAAAAAGAGAGAACACCAGATAAATTTTCAAAGAAATAATACTACTTCTTGAAGTTTATTAAAATTCCATCATCTTGGCTTAAAACACATTTTTTGCCTTTTAAGATGTAAACCTATTAGTTAAATCTTTATATTTTGCCAGTCACATTTGTTAAAAACTTATATTTAAATTAAAAATCAAATAATTACTAGTAAAACAGAAAAATAACAAGAAATAAAAAAAAATAAAAAATAAAAACTAGTGTGAAGCTAAAACAATGATAATAAAAAAATTGACAAGAAAGAAGTAAGAAAAAAAAAAGATATAGCCTTTTTAAAGGGAAGGTTGAGAACTTGTAAAAACTCTTGAAATGATGTTGATGAGTAGGGAAAGTAGGCAGAGCTAAAGGCAGGAGAGGTTAGGTTCTGTTCTTTTTTATTTTATTTTATTTTATTTTTTTATGTCTTTGCAATGTTGTAAAATCGACACATATACATAGATATACTTATATATAGGTATATATATATATATATATTCATAAGGATATAGTTGAGTCTTTTTTGAGATATAGTAAAAAATAAAAAAAATAAAAAAATAAAAAAAAGGCGATTAGTTGGTTGTCAATTAAAAGCAGTTGACGTATTAAAGAAAATCGTTGTTGTGTCTAAACGGAGAAAATCCTCTTATGTGCCTCTGAGCTCTTAAGGTGTCGTGGGCTTGTAGCCATTTGAAATTGATAGAAATCTTTTTTTAAACGAAACTAATGGAAACCGTTAATTCATATTAAAAGAACAAGTCTTTACTATTAATCTCTCTTATAAAAGAGGTTAATCGTGTGCGTGTAATTTTCAGAATCTAAGTACGCGATCTCCAAAAAATGGTTCCACAAAATGCAGTTACTTTCAGTTTTAATGTAATATAAATTTGTTATGATATAATTAATGAGGAATTTTAATTCATTAGGGGCCTTAGGCAATTGTCTAACTTGGCTAGGCATACAAGTAAAAACTATGAACTGCATGAAAATTCATTGGGGTTAACTATAGTGCATTAATAGATATTTATTTTTAATTAAAATTTTTTATTCTTTATTAGCCCCTATAAATAAAAATTTCTGACTCCGTCACTGATTTAACACTGGAAATATACTTGTACCAACGCTCATACATCCCAATACATGTAATTAAAAATAATCAGATCAGTAGCATCTTTAAAAATTCCCAACATACTGGTACCAACGCCCATATACGTAATCCCAAAACTTTAAAAATTCTGCTCAAGACATTAACTACCCATGAAGCAGATTAATTTGTAATTTGGTTAGCTTACAGTTTATAGAAATATGACAACAGATTCATTAAAAATCACTTACAAGCTACATTTGACTTTCTGACTGCAATGGAAAACATATTTAATTCTAACAATAATTCATCAGAAAAAGTTGATCATAAAGCAATTGGTCTGTATAAGCCTATAATGGTTATAATTAGTTAAAAGTAATCATTTTATGACTGTTAAAATAACTCTCTAACCAATCCCTCGTTACAGAATTGACATAAAGGACTGGACCAAGAAATTGAAGACAAGGATGCATTTCTTCAATCTAGTGATCAGTACCACCACCAATAACTAAATTTGCCATCAAAGGCAATTTATTCAGCATAAAAATTTCAAGAAAATAGTACACTCCAAATCCATAATATGGTTCATCCTTAATACTGAAAAGAAACATAGACTTTCTCCAAAAAGGCTATTTACATGGCCTCCGAGTTCGTCGACGGGCTACGCAGACTAGCCCTTTCGCTCCTCCTCCGCTCGTAATCTGGATCATCCGTCGGCAACTCGAACCTACAGATGGGGCACGTGTTACGAATTCCCAACCATGGCGCGATGCAGTCCCCATGATAACAGTGACAACAAGGCAACTTCTGCACCTTCTCCCCAACCAAAAACTCATCTTTGCAGACGGCACAAGCCGCAACCTCTCCCCGCAATTCCTCCATTGTCAACTCAACAAAAGGGAGATTCTCCACGACGCTTTTCGCGGCCGGGGGGCTGCCCCTCAGAGCATTCTCGCTCTCCATGAATCTCTCGAAAAGGGCATCGGATTCAGGGCCGACGGCATACATGTAATCTTCATAGGCATCCTGAGCGGCCAGATAGGAAGCGGCGCCAGTATCAGCCGTTGTGTTATTGCGTTCTAAGCTGGCGTTCGCCGCTTGACCGTTGATGGCCATGAGAACTTCCCAAACTGGCGTCCCCTCATCTTCATCTTCATCTTCATCTTCACGGCGAATTCAGACGCCGCCGGTGGTACCTCTTCAACTTCTCCGTCGTCGATCACAGTGCTCACATTCTCCCCCTTATTGATCGTTCTTTCCTTTACTTCTTCCCAATCAAACACTTCTCCGTGTACAGACCCCTCGCCATCGTTCAATGCATCGAAATCCGAAAGCTTAACGACGCCATTTTCTTCGGCATCCGATTGGGGGTCGGATTCATCAACCCTAAGCCCATCGCCGCGAGAATCAACCGAAAGCCCACCTTTTTCAGGCTCAACCTTAAAACCCCCGATTACCGAACCCGAACCTCGATCACCGCCGTCGTCGCGACAGCGATCCAAGAGATCGGTGACGAAGCAGCTGATGTCACGGCCGGAGTCGGAGTCGGAGTCGGAGTCGGTCTCCGAGAGCCAGAACGAGCCACCACTCCCGGAGCCAGCGGTGACGGCGAGGGGGGTTGTCGGAGACGGAAAGAAGGTGGCAGAAGCAAATGGGTTGCAGTTATACTCGTCGGCCGCGCAGTTAATAGAGGCGCACCACTGGTTTAGGGGATCTTTTTGGAGATCTGGGACTTGTTGGTTAGGCTCTTCTGGTTCTAGTTCTTCGAGCAAAATGACAATGGGGTTCATTTTGTCTATACTATCCGCCATGGCTGGAGCTTGGAAGAATTGGAATTTGGAGATTTGGGTTAGGTTGGGGAGCTAAGGGGCTTATAGTATGGCGGAAATCGTTGGATTCTCATTCTGGTGTTGGATTGGATTATCTATTTGTATTTGAAGCTCGTCTGATGTAGTGTTGAAAGTGTCAACCTCATAGAGTGGAAAAAGATCCTCATTGTGAACCTCGTATCTAACACGCCTTAATCTAATCCTGATTATTTGTGTTGATTAATACAAAAAATGTTTGGTAGAGAATTAGTTGGAAATAGAAAAGAAGAGAAGCGTGCATGATCCTTCTAGAAAAAGTAGAAATAAAAATTTCAAAAAATCAGGAATGATCGGTTGCCCAAAGCCGACGTGATTTTTCAGATTTAGTTTACTGATTTAAAATTTTAATTTAAATTAAAATATAATTTTATTTTAATTTTTTTTTTATTATAATTATTTAAAAAAAAAAATTATTATAAAAAAAATAAATTCAAACTCAAATTCGAATAGGCAACTGAAGTTTCTCGTCGTTTTAAGAGAAAAAGATATTAACTTAAGCTTGAAAATGACTAGTCGTTCTATTTTTTAAATCGTCCTTCCTCAACGGATGATATTTACATCTTATTTATTTTATCAACTTAAATTTTTAATTTTTAATTTTTATAATAAAAAATTTTTAAAAAATATCACATATAATTTTTTTTATTATAATAAAAATTTTTTTAAAAATATCACATAATAATTTAAATTAAAAATTTAAATTTATAAAGTGAAAAAAAGGTTACATTTTAATTCGCAGTTCGTGTCATTAATCTGACAATACATGAAGAAGGAAGGCTCTGAGAGTGCCACGCGCAACCACTCTACTTTTTTTTTTCTTTTTTAATGTTATTTTTAAATTCTTTTTACATTTTGATTTTTGTGTGCTTTTAAAAATATATATCATTCATCATTTTATTTATATGAGAGTAATTTTTTGTGTATATTTTTATTTTATTTTTAATTAATTAAAATAATTTTTTATATGAGTTTTTATTTAATTTTTTTTTATCAATTATCATCTTTACATATATTTTTTAACATAAATTAAAAAATTCTTAAATGCTGTATAAATGAATTTCTCGTTAGCTGAACAATAGGTGTCTTCGTACAAAAATAGTATCATAAAACGGCACATATATCTTCGCTTTGATGTTGCTGTGATGTTGTCATTAATGTGAAAACGACGTGTCATTTAGAGTTTATTGTGTTTAATTCTGAGAAACGACGTATCTATGTGTAAAAGAAGCTCTCTCTTAGTTTCACGAATGGCATGTCGTTTCTCATTTAAGTTTGTTGTCGTTTATAACTCATAGGGCATGTCTTTCATAAATCTTCGTCGTCTCCATTTTTTATCTTTTTTTTTTTGTTATTATTTTTGCACTGTATTTCCCATTTTTATAATCTCTCTTTTTTTGACAAATCACAAAACTTGAAAGCTATTTGAAGTTGATTAAATTCATATTATTCTATTATACCTCCATTTTTTATTCGTTTTATTTTTGCAATGTATTTTCCCTTTTATTCTCTCTCTCTCTCTCTCTCTCTCTCTCTCTCTCTCTCTCTCTCTCTCTCTCTCTCTCTCTCTCTCTCTCTCTACAATGTTGGAATTTGCATTAATGGATTTGTTTTGATTGATTTGTAGCCATGATTTGGAAAGGATTTTATGATGATCTTATTGAAAGTTTAATGGTAGCAGGAAATGTCTTTTTATAAACGGTTAAAGTCAATCAATTTGATTTGATTTGGTTTTTTTTTTTTTTTTTCGTGATTTTGGTAAGTTACAAATAGATGAGTTGATTTATTTGCTGCAGAAAATTTGTTTTAAAAATTGATTTGTTGCAGGAAACTTATTTTGGAGTTGATTTTAATATGGTTTGGTGAAGGTCAATTTTTGGTAAGTTGGAAATTGGTGGGATAATTGATTTGCAAAGGAAATTTTGCTTGGTTGTACAAAAACGTCCAAGTTCATGGAGTATTCTATAAGGATCATACTGCATTTATATAGGGGAGATCAAAAATCTGCTCAAGTTGACTTTAAACCAGATTTTTTACAGTTATGTTGCAAGATTTATTGCAAAAAAATACGCAAAAGATTATGTGCAGAGCGGATGACATTGAAGTTTTTGATAGCTAGTCGATTTGGCTATTTAATTAAAGTCTCACAATAATTTTAGTATGTCTTTTAAGTCTCAAAATTTCATAGAGTCGGATTATTTGTGAACGCTTATTTTTTTTTTTTATTTCTTCAGAAGAAGAAATTTAGGTTTTTAGGAGAAAACTATTTTGTTGAAGAGATTTCAATGTTGTAACTTGATAGGAGCTCACTGAGCAAGTCCATTGAGTAGTTTCAAATTCATAAGCGTCATATTTAGGCGTAATATCTAGAGAGGAAGTCTTGGGGTGATTAAGTTCATTTAAGTTGTAATATTATTTACTTAATAAATTATTCATCATTTAAACGTGATCCTATAAATATAAGTGGTTACCGAATCACGATACTAACTTTATGTTTTTTTTTTTTACCTTTATTTTCAAGTTTTGCTAAATTGTTAATTTATCTTATAAGTTAAAACAAAACTTGGTAAGAAAAAGAAAAGTGAACACCCAACAGACAGTTCACAAAACTCGAAAGCTATTTGAAGTTGATTAAATTCATATTAATTTATACCCGGACAAAATTTTTGTTTTCGTTTCCAAATAAGTAAAAGATTCATTAAACATAAATTTAATATTAAGTCCCTTATACTCCGATAAACTTTTTGTTTTCGTCTCCAAATAAGTAAAAGAATCATTAAACATAAATATAATATAAATCCCTTTAAAGAATAGAAAGAAAATCAAGTAGCCACACAGCTATCACGTCTTATTATGACTAGAATGATCCCCAGGCACGTTCCCTGTACCCGTGTTTGCGAAAATATTTTTTATTTTATATGTTTTCTTTTGCCAAAATTTCGTCTAATGTTTAAAGAATTATTCTTTTCCTTTTTTTCTTGTTACAAAAATATATATTTAAATATTCTAATCTAACTTATAATGTGAGTTAAACTCTAACATGCAAAAATGAATAAATATAACAAACCAATATAAACCAAAATCAACAAAATAATAAAAAGATATTATGACGAAGCCATAAATTTCTCTTAGGGGCCTAATTCTAACTACAATAAAATAGTTAGAAATCAATTCGTCACACACTGCACATCGTTCTTGATGGATTTTCACGTCTTTAAAATGTTGTATAATAATCTTATTATCAAGACTATTGAAGTCATCTCTCTCAAGGTACACAAATAAAATACCATTAATCAATTAATCACACTTTTTATTACGCAACCGATATTTATTACATTTATAGAAAAGAAAAATGCCCTTTTCAATCATAACAGTGACAGCATGTACGAATTAATATTGATGTAATGTGTTGATAAACCAATAAATATACAATAAAGGAGTAGATTTTTTCATTTTCTTTATAGGTGGCTATCTTTAATTTATATGGATGAAAACAATGGGAAAACACATAAATACTCTTAAATAGACAAATTATTTTTGGAAAGTATATTTCTTAAAATACTTTAGCATGTAAAGAGCATACAACTCAATATCGTGTTTTGAAATTGGATTTTTGTTTTGGAGTTTTTTTGTTCTAAACTTAAGTTGGAATGGTTCAAATAATACTCTTTAAGTCGAGATTTATGAACCAAACACGTACTAAATATGATGTCACAAAAGCAACTCCTCAAAAACGACAGCCCAAAACTTTTTCCTTCCATTCAAAACGGCAGCATAAAACTGTAAAGCTCTCTCCTATTTTTTTTTATTACCATGGAATTCAAAGCACAGAGGAAAATAAAACCAGAGAGAGAAATCGCAGAGTGAAGAAAATTGAAAGTTCTGTTCTGTAATGATCTTCGGATGTCGTATTGTATGGTTAGTCGCCGTTCATAGTGAAAAGACGCGTTTAGCCATCTTGTCGTTTTTGAAGTGAAATGAAAACGTTGAACCTTAAATCAGTAGAGCAACCACGGAAACTCTTTTTACCAAAAATCACGATCAATGGAAATGGGAACGCGCCTCCCAAGGACGCCAATGCAATTAACCAAAACATTTCTTAAAACCCTAGCAATCTGAGCCTCCATCTTCTTCTCCATCATAGATAGGTTAGGGATTCTGAGAGCGGAAACAGAGAGGCGAAGCTAGCTAGGGCAACCAACAGAGGCACAGAGACAGCCATGCCGTCGCCATGGTTCGCATGCACAATCGAGGGTTCGCACGATCTTTCTCCCATTAAACTATCCCTAGACTACAATCAAGATTTCTACAAAGCTTCGATTTTTCTGACTTTAATCGCTTTGTCTTTTTGTGCAGTAAGGGAATTTCTGCTTCAGCTCTTCCGTACAAGAGGACTCCTCCTAGCTGGTTGAAGATCTCTTCCCAGGATGTGAGTTTCTCGATAACCATAACTCTTAATAGCTTTTTACTATTGAGTCTTAGAGAGAGTTTTGAAATTTATATTTATTTATTTTTTTTTTCCATTTATGAACCTTTTCTTGATCATAAGTGGTAGGGTGTTATTATATCAGGGAGAATGTTTTCACAATAAATAAAGTTCAAGGGTATTCATAAACATTTTCGTTAAAAAATTTAGCTGAATCAAACAGAGGGGGAAAAGTTGGAGAGATGTCATAATTCACGAAGCACAACATTTAAAATTCAAGAGCATGATGACACAAATAACTAAGTTCAAGAGAATTTATAAAATTTGTCTTATATTTTAACATCTCTCAACTTTTTGACATTGTCTTAACATCTTTTCACGTAACCCATATATATCAATTTTCTTATCACGTGACACACTACACGCGCGCCTTAAACACGTACTTTAAACTAGTCAAGTCATAGAAGCCTTGAAGTTAGAAATACTCAACGTAATTGATTAATTAATTTAGCACATTTTAATAAACAAGAAGTACGAAAACATATATGAATATGATAGACGAAAGAAAATTTCATATAATTTAAATTAATAGAAACCAGAGCTTAATAAGAAAAGCATCAACGGTGTTAATAAAATGCAGGGTGTGTAGCTTTCCAAAATTGTTAAGGCGTACGGAAGAGTGAATTTTTTGCGTTCACGTCCGTGACATTCTTAGGATGGATAATAATGTATTTATAAAAAATTTGAAAAACATATTTTAACAAAAATGTATCAAAGAAAAGAAACTTTTTCAATGAAAAAAACATCCTTTATATTGAATGTTTGAAACTACATTTGTATACTCAGATCTGTTGCATTTAAATAGTGAGCAGTTTCAAAGGTTCTCTCATTTCTAAACGATGTGGGTTTGGTTACTTATCACTCGTCAGTCGTCACCCACCGAGCAGGCTCTGGAAGGGAAAGTTCTTCTATACAATCGCAGAGTCATTCATGTGGGCGTCTTTGACGTACAGCAGCACAAGAATTCTGCGCTACTGCCCTCTTCTCCTTCCACGTGTCCCTTATCCTCCTCCTCTTCCTCTTCTCGCCATTGCTCCTTCTTTCACTTCCATGGACAACAATGCTAACACCAGCAGTACCAACACTTCTTCATTCGCCTCCTTTGCTTGCTCCAACACAAGGTTTTATTTTAATTTTTCTCTATAATATTTGTAATTTATTTCATAAAGATTGTTCCTTCTTAGTTTTTATTGCTAAAAAACGATGAGAGATTAGAGAAGTTGAAGAAAGTAAAGTTTTTTTTTTTTTTTTTTTTTTCTCATGTCAATTTTTGATTTTCTGAGCTTAATTAGTAGGTTTTTTCGTTAGAGTTTGTTTCTGATTACTATTCTTTTTGAATTTGTTGTGAATTCCCCGCAATTTCTACGACACTAATGAATAGGGATTTATTTGCTGGTTTACGTTATTGAATGTGCAGTGGTGGTAGAGAAAGAGACTTGGAGATGAAAAATGATAGACAGAGATCGAGAGGTCGTGGAAGTGGAAGTGGTGGCGGTGGCGGTAAAGATAAGATTGACGCACTTGGTAGATTATTGTAAGAACTGAGAACTTAGAATACCTGTTTATTACTTAGTTACTATGATCTTGATAAATTAAGACTTTGAAGCAAAATATGGAGGTGATTAGTTCCTTTCGATATTTTCTTTTGTGCAGTTGAATTGCAATGATATTGTTGTTTTTTCAATTTACCCTCAAAATTTTAAGCTCAATTTAGTTTTTTCCAGGACACAAATTTTGCGCCATATGGCTTCTGAACTGAATCTGAATATGCCGAGTGATGGGTACGTGAAGGTTAATGATCTCTTAAAGCTCAATTTGAAGACGTTTGCCAATATCCCATTAAGGTCACATACTGTTGATGAAATTAGGGAGGTTAGTGTGTTAAGATTTTCTGCTTTCTTGACTATTTTATCCTATTTTTGAACATTACCGAATAGTAAAAGCGTGAACATTTTGTTACTGATCATAAGATACATATTTCGAAACCGTGTAATGTTTGGGTTGATTTAGTAAAAGTGATTCTTCTGTTAGTTATTTATTTTCTTCACAAACTGTCTCAAGGAAAAAGTTAAAAACTATTTCAGGCGGTCCGGAGAGATAACAAGCAGAGGTTTAGCCTCCTGGAAGAAAATGGAGAGCTTTTAATACGCGCAAACCAAGGTCACATGATAACAGTGATATATCCTTCTTTTTAATCTTCTTCTGAACTTGAAATAGCAAATCCATTTGACAGAATACCTTTTTCTTTAATTACGGTTAACTTACGACTAGAGCACTATATCTGCTTCCTGTTCAGCAATCTTGAACGTAAAACATGTGTTGTCATCCTTTTCAACTGCATTGTGTAGGTAACCTTTCAATTTGAACTTCTTGTTCTTGGTATAAATGTTATAATGTTGCATATTTTGCTTTGTAACAGATGTTAGCCTAAGATTACCTGTCTTTAGTTCTTTTCCCCATTTGTTCATGATCGTCATTTTTTGACTGAGCATCCAACTTTGTTAGCCAAAAAAGCAACAGTAGCTTGCACCAAAAGTTTTATGTGAATTTTTGTTCGTAACTTGCAGGCAGTTGAATCTGAAATACTATTAAAGCCCATTCTTTCTGCTGATGAAATTCCAGGTGCTTTTTTTTTTTTTTTTGGACACTTTTGAAATTGTATGTCTCCAAATGAGAGAAAACCATTAACCATATGTCATTTCTAATTCAAAAGACCTTTTTGTTTGCTTTATTGTTTTTCTCCTTCCTTCTGATTTCAGTGTGTGTACATGGAACTTATAAGAAGAATTTGGAATCCATATTAGAGTATGGTTTAAAACGCATGAAAAGATTACATGTGCACTTCTCTTGCAGCTTGCCGATGGATGGTGAAGTGATTAGTGGTAAGATGATCAATAATTCTGTTTTTGAATATATTTTAATTTCTGAAAACACCCCCTGGGTGCACCCTCTTAATTCTTAAAGGATGTTTAATTATGAACAAGAGGTTGAGTTGTGGTGCTTAGCACTGTTGATGCCCACAAGCATTGTTCTTTAGATTGTTCGTGTGATTTTTCATTTTCAGGCATGAGACGAGATGTAAATGTCTTGATATTTCTTGACGTCAAAAAAGCTTTGGAAGGTAAATAGTTTGTAAAGCACTGTTGATGCCCACAAGCATTGTTCTTTAGATTGTTCGTGTGATTTTTCATTTTCAGGCATGAGACGAGATGTAAATGTCTTGATATTTCTTGACGTCAAAAAAGCTTTGGAAGGTAAATAGTTTGTAAAGGATAGAGCTTTAAAATCCAAGATACCGCTTTTGTCTCCGGTGTTAGTTCATCACGATGCGAAATGCATGCCTAATTTCTAATTGTTGCTTTTATATTTTGCACAGAGGGAATGAAGCTCTACGTCTCCGACAACAAAGTAATACTGACTGAGGGTTTTGATGGTGTTGTACCTGTCAAGTACTTCAAAAAGATAGATTCATGGCCGTCTAGACAACCTATTCCTTTTTGAGCTCTTGGGTTTGACCAAGAATGGTCGTTTTGTTTTCCCTTTTTCTCTTCTTTTTGGTCCCCGGAATGGTCACTTGATTAACTTTGGGACGATGAATCCTTTTTTCCATCATAGATGTATATTTAGCTCTTGAATTACATAGTCTTTGCCTCCTTATCAACGTGGCATGGAATTTGATATTGTTGTTCCCTTGGAAGTATATGCCTGTACTTATCAGTACCTTCAGTGATTTACTTGGTTTAAATTCAGAAGCTCGTTCTCTTGACCACACAAATGATAGTAGTTCCCTTTCCATTCGCATGGGGATGTCGTCATATTTTCAATTGATTAGGAAAAAAAAAAAAAAATTGATAAGTAACCAAACCCACATCATTTAGAAATGAGAGAACTTTTGAAACTGCTCACTATTTGAATGCAATAGATCTGAGTATACAAATGTAGTTTCAAACATTCAATATAGAGGAGGGTTTTTT
Source organism: Morus alba (assembly GCA_012066045.3). Classification (NCBI taxonomy): domain Eukaryota; kingdom Viridiplantae; phylum Streptophyta; class Magnoliopsida; order Rosales; family Moraceae; genus Morus; species Morus alba. Next base: position 5,656,927 of record CP050233.2, on the reverse strand, counting down.
TTTTTTTTTTTTTTTTGAAAAAGTTTCCTTTTTTTTTTTATATACATTTTTGTAAAAATGATTTTTTCAAATATTTTATAAATACGTTATTATACATTTCAAAGAATATCACGGGCGTGAATGCAAAAAATTCACTCTTCGTATGTCTTAATAATTTTGCAGAACTACACGCCTTGCATTTTATTAACACCGTACATGCTAAATTAATTAATCAATTACGTTGAGTATTCCTAACTTATAGGCTTCTATCACTTGACTAGTTTAAGATACTAGTGCAGTGTGTCACGTGACAAAAAAAATTGATATACATGGGTTACGTGAAGAGATGTTAAGACTGTTAAAAAATTAAAAGATGTTAAAATATAAGACAAATTTTATAAATTTTCCTGAATTTAGTCACTTGTATCAACATGCTCTTAAATTTTAAAATGTGCATGTTGCGCCTCCCGAATTATGACATCTCCAATTTTTCCCCTATGTTTGATTCTGCTAAATTTTTTAACGAAAATGTTTATAAATATCCTTGAACTTTGTTTCTTATGAAGATATGCCCCTTAATATAGTTGTTGTGCTCCTCGAATATAATTCTTTTTTTTTAAGGTAAGAAGGCTAGCTATGAAGAAAGGAAGTACATATATTAAATAAATTCTTTTTTTTTTTTTTTTTTTGCAAAATGCTTATATCAATTAATTAAGTCCATATATGATTGAACTTCCAAATAGATCACTGTATGTACTATATAGTAGAAAATGATACATACTTTCAACTTGAATTTCCATCTCTTTCTGAATTCTAATGAAATTTAACCATATATTGATGTAAGACTTCTTTTCTTGCTAGAACTTTAATGACATAAGATTGCTCTCCATTTCAATCCCAATAATTGATTTGCTCTAAAACATCGTTTAATAGTTAGGTAAGGTGGACGATAGCCACTCGTTAGGACCATTATTTTCATATATATATATATATATATATATATTGAGGAAAAAGATTGGAATTTTATTACTCAATTGTGAAATCAACAAGTACAGAAGAGTTAATAAAACTCAGTGAAACACCTATCCAAATAAAATCATCATTGTGAGAACAAACATAATTAACTAGACAGTGAACTACAGAATTTCCTCGTCGAGGTATGCAGCAAAACGTGCCACTATTTGCATGTCAAAAAGTGTCACGAACTTCTTCAATGGTTGAAGCTTCAAGGGCTCTCCAAACCAGAGAATTAATGGCATTAACAACATTGATTAAGATTATGTTTATTTCATCTATTCGAATTTATAATTTAAGTTTTCTTATAATAAATAATTCTAAAAAATAATCATATTTAACTTTTTTACAATAGTAAAAAAAATTTTCACATAAAATTACGTCTCAAATTTAAATTAAAAACTTAAATCTAAACTAATCCTATCTTAAATTCAACTCTAACTCACATTCCTGACAAAGTTCGTCCCTTTCTAGAACCACCAGACACTCAGCAATATGGGGACTAAGGGGACTTTGGACCGCAACATGGGGATTCTAAAATATTTTCTTTCAAAAAATTAAAAATAATTTTAATCTCAAATTTTAATATATAAACTAAACGTCTTTTAAAATTTCCAAAAAATTGAATAGTTGCCCCACCAAACACGCGTCCTCACTCATCACGGACACAAATACCAATCCCAGAAAAATTTAGATGGGGTTTGATAGCAGAATCAATATTTACCTTGACAAAACCAGGCTGTGGAGCTATCCATCTCTCACAAGTGGTCCCCAAACTTTGGCTTGCCCTGTCAAGAGCACATTTCACTTCTCCTCTCACACCATATATAATCAAACAATATATAAAAAGAGCCAAAATTTTTATAACAGTAGTCTTTTATGGGGTTGCCACGCGGCGTTCTCTCCTCCTCTCTTATTTTTTTTACTTCTTTTTATTCTTTACATTTTTTAAATATTTATTTTTTTTTTTTTTTTTTTTTGTGAAATTTTTACGGTTTAATTTTTATTTTTTTCACTTTACTTTTATAAAAATTTTTCATGTGTTTTTATTTAATTTTTTTTATCAATAGTTAAAATAATTTTCTTTAAATATGTCTCTACTTAACTATTTTTCATCTAATTCATGATGTCAAAAGTTATCTTTTCACTTTTTTTTTTTTTCATTTTAACTTTTTAAATGTTTTGTGTTTTTTATTTATTTATTTTATGAATTTTTTCTTTCCTAATTTTATTTTTTTTGTTACTTTTTTTCTTATTTTAGGCCAAGGGCTTTTTTTATAGTTTATCATAAAGTGCAAATTGTTTCACTTTCACAGCCCTCCAAAACAGACATTCAAATAATACAACTCATCATTTCTTCACTTCAACATCAATATGACAACAATTAAAACACAATAAAATACAAGAAATTTTGTCATCAAACATTTTTGCATTTTAACTATTTCAATTTCAGCTTTGCATACTTCAAATTTCATCATCCTTCTCACCAATTATCGCTTCTAAGTTTTCCTTTTCTTTTTTTTATCCGACCAAACATAAATATGACTGAATTTTAAGAATTATCATTTCATTCCATCAAATCAAACTTATCCTAAAAATCTAGTCATTCAAGTTCCTCTCGCTCAAGAAACAGATTAACGCATGAAACTATAAGGAACATTAAAAACAAAAGAAAATTTGTTCACTCGGGCATTTAATCAAATACTTTTAGGATAGGAACAAAAAACGCTCACATGACTTGTTCATTTCGTGAATTTAAATTTTTAATTCAAGTTTAAATATGATATTTTTTAAGAGTTTTTTACTATAATTAAAAAAGTTAAATGTGATATTTTTTAATAATTTTTTACTGTATGAACTTAAAAACTGAAAACTCAAATGATGAAATAAATGAGGTTAAATTTTCACACAACAGTCTCTATTTCCCCAAATTTCAACAATTTTCTAATCCCCTCCAAACTAAATTAATTTTTGCTACGAAGCAAACAAAATTAATTAAATCCATCAAAATAACACATGAAAGATGGACCTTTCCATAATTAATCTCTGGATATTTATGTTTCCTCCCTCGTGTAAGTATGCATGGGGAAGGTTTAAAGGGGCTTGGTGATTGTGGTTGGCCTTGGGGATGGGGCATTGGGTTAGGATTTGTAAGGTTTTTTTTTTTTTTTTTTTTTTCTGTCATATTTTTACTACTTTTATCATTTAAACGATTTTTTTTTTTTTTTTTCGGTATTTTATAAGTCAAAATAGATTATTGACTGTAGTGCGTAGTTAGTAAATCCTTCATCATACCCGATTACCCCGTCCTTTGAAAATTGAGGTGAAAACCTGGTAAGAACATCAACAGCTGACAAACCCACTTAACTCTTGCATAACATTCTCCATGGATGGCCGGTGGTTAGGAGATTCATTGGTACAGAGAAGAGCCAATTTTCCAAGTTTCGCTGCCTCAGATTCTGAAAACTTTCCCTCGAGGTTTTGATCGATAAAGTCTTCAAATCTGCAGAACTCTGCCCCTTGGCGTACGAATTGAGTGATTTTTCGTTTTCCAGAGAGGATTTGAAGTATGATCATACCAAACGCATAAACATCACTTTTTCCGGTGAAGCGACCGGTGGTTGTGTACTCGGGAGCCAGGTATCCCATGGCAGCACTGGCTTTGAGCGAGGAGAAGATAATATCGTCTGCAAGAAGTTTGTGCAGACCCGAATTTGAAATCATGGGCTTATAGTTGGTGTCAATGAGCACCTTCTCCGCTGATATATTCTGGTGAACCATGGCGGGTTTGTTGCCTTTGTTTCCATGCAAATATGCAATACCTGGTTCAAAAAATTCTTGCTTTTTTAAAAAACTAATTTGAGTCACTTTAACAACTCTAGAGGAAGAATTGCCTCTCTGACTCGTGTTTGCTGCCTCCAGGCTTTAATAATGATGTTTATTCATAGCCAAAAGAAAAAAAAAAAACCCAAAAGTAACGGTCGAAAATCCCGCCTAAGAATGAGTACGGAGGTTGATGGGTCATCATCAAGTTCAATTTTTTCACCATTCTTTATCAAGACTACTACTGTCTTCCTCGTCAAGGCTCTTCTTCTCAACTCTGACACTACCAGACCAAGCAAAACCCACCAACAGTTTCAAAACCTTTTCTCGGATTTTCCAACAATGCTCCTATGGAAGAGCTCTCAATCCGGGAAAACAAGCCCATTGTCGGATGATCGTATCGGGGTTCGAGCCCACGGTGTTTGTTATGAATTGTTTGATTCAGATGTACGTGAAATGCAGCAACTTGGAGTATGCAAGTAAGACGTTCGACGAAATGCCTGAGAGAGACTCGGTTTCTTGGAATACCATGATTTCCGGGTATTCTGCGCGTGGCAAGATGGAGATCGCGCAGTCGTTGTTCGATGCAATGCCAAGGAGGGATGTGGTCTCTTGGAATTCCTTGATTTCGGGGTATTTGCAGAATGGTGACTATCAGAATTCTATTGGTGTATGTTTGCAGATGAGCAGTTTTGGCGTGGGGCTCGACCCTACTTCGTTAGCTCTCATTTTGAAAGCATGTTCGGCGATGGAATATTTGGATTTTGGGATTCAATTTCATGGTATTGCGTTCAAAACGGGTTATGTTGTTGATGTTGTGACAGGAAGTGCTTTGTTAGATATGTATGCGAAGTGTAAGAAACTAAAGTTTTCTTTTCAGGTTTTTGATGAATTGCCCAAAAAGAATTGGGTTTCTTGGAGCGCTATGATTGCAGGTTGCGTTCAGAATGACCAATTTGTTAACGGTTTAGAGATGTTCAAGAGGATGCAGATTGAAGGAATTGGAGTGAGCCAGTCTACCTATGCTAGTGTTTTCAGGTCCTGTGCTGGATTATCTGCCTATAAGTTTGGGACTCAGTTGCATGGACATGCCATAAAGGCGCATTTTGATTCTGATGTCTTAGTAGGAACCGCCACTTTGGATATGTATGCAAAATGTGGCAATATGTTTGATGCTAGGAAACTATTCAACTCAATGCCAAATCATAATTTGCAATCTTTTAACGCCATAATCGTGGGCTATGCTCGAAGTCAGCAGGGAAAGGAAGCTTTATACTTGTTTCTGCTGTTGCGAAAGTCTGGACTTGGTTTTGATGAAGTATCTCTATCTGGTGCGCTTGGTGCTTGTGCGGTGATTAAAGGGCATTTTGAGGGACTTCAACTACATGGCTTAGCCGTTAAGAGTCGTTTGGCATCCAATATATGCGTTGCAAATGCTGTTCTGGACATGTACGGAAAATGTGGTTGTCTATTTGAAGCATCTTGTGTATTTGATGAGATGGTAAGGAGAGATGCCGTATCTTGGAACGCAATTATTGCAGCCAATGAACAGAATAATAAGGGGGAGGAAACGCTTCAGGTTTTTGTTTCCATGCTCCGTTCAAGGATGGAACCAGATCAGTTCACATACGGCAGTGTTTTAAAAGCTTGTGCCGCTCATCAAGCTCTGAGTCATGGGATGGAGATCCACGGTAGAATTATTAAATCGGGGATGGGCTTGGATTTGTTTGTTGGAGGCGCACTTGTTGACATGTATTGTAAGTGTGCAATGATCGAAGAGGCAGAAAAGATCCATAATAGAACTGATGAACAAACGATGGTTTCGTGGAACGCAATCATCTCAGGATTCTCACAGCAAAAACAAAATGAGGATGCGCAGAGGTTCTTCTCTCAGATGTTGGAAATGGGTGTCAAGCCTGATAGCTTCACTTATGCGGCAGTTCTTGATACCTGCGCTAATTTGGCCACTGTTGGACTTGGGATGCAAATACACTCTCAAATAATCAAGCAAGAATTGCTCTCGGATGTGTACATATCCAGCACGCTTGTTGACATGTACTCAAAGTGCGGAAACATGCAAGATTCTCGACTGATGTTTGAGAAATCACGAAAGCGGGATTCGGTGACTTGGAATGCCATGATATGTGGTTACGCCCACCATGGCCTAGGAGAAGACGCCATTAAAGTCTTCGAGGATATGCAACTTGAGAATGTGAAACCAAACCATGCAACTTTCGTATCAGTCCTCCGTGCTTGTGCGCATATCGGGAATGCTGAAAAGGGATTGCATTACTTCCACTTAATGCAAAGTGACTATAACTTAGCTCCCAAATTGGAGCACTACTCTTGCATGGTGGATATTGTAGGGAGGTCAGGACAACTTAATGAGGCTTTGAGGCTTATTCAAGAGATGCCCTTTGAAGCCGACACTGTTATATGGCGAACTATGCTTTGCATTTGTAAGCTACATGGGGACGTAGAAGTCGCGGAAAAAGCAGCTAGAAATCTTTTGCAATTAGACCCTCAAGATTCTGCTGCTTATGTTCTTCTATCAAATATTTATGCTGATTCTGGAATGTGGGGTGAGATGTCAAACATGAGAAGAGCAATGAAGTCTCACAAATTGAAGAAGGAGCCGGGTTGTAGCTGGATTGAGGTTAAAGATGAGGTACATGCATTTCTTGTTGGGGACGAAGCTCATCCAAGGTGCATAGAGATATATGAGAAACTCAATTTGCTAGTTGGTGAAATGAAATGGGCTGGGTATTCGCCATATAATCATTTTGATGAGGATGTAGAAGTGGAAGAGCAGGAAGAAGAGCTCAGAACTTAAATGTGCAATTCTTAGTTTTGTTTGTAACCATTTTGATTGGCTAAATTCCAAGTTAGGTGAGAACAAAATACTGGAAGAGTTGCTAAAAAAAATACGCATTCTCAAGAGATTGCAAATTTTTTATGTTTTTTGGACAACGAATAGGTTGTGATATTATCACATTATATTGCAAATTTTTTGAAACTGAAAATTTCAATAAAACAGTGAGAATTTGTCGTTTCAATGACCTGTTTTTTGCTCCCTGTGTTTTCACTCTCCGATACATCAAGATAGATATTACTAATCGTTATAGGATTTTGTATCACTCAAAAGTAAGTTGCATAGTGTTAAACTAATACTTGCTTAAAATGTAAGGTCAGTCACCATCATATGCCATTAGTTGATGGAAATGATATTAAAAGAATAATGTAAGGGGCAACAATCAGAAAAGTGCCACTAAAGTCGCTTCTTAGCTAATCACATTCATTGCTGAAGTCATGAGAAACTTCATGGAACCAGTTAACTTATACAAGGATACAAAAAGCAACGAAGTAAACAACTTTTGTCAGCAGAAATGCAGACAAAACTTCTTTGGAAAGAAAAGGGGCCAAAACTGACATAACTTGCTAGTCAAGTTAGTCCCAACAAAATGAAACTTCAAATAACCCGACTCAGTCAGAGTCTACATCGCTTCGAAATTCGAGCTAGCTACCATGAAGGAAACAGGATGGCAAGAACACTATCCTAAGCCTGAGTTGATGCAAGAAACCGCAAAATGCTATGGTAAGAAACGGTCAACTCCATCAGCTTTTGAGGTTCTAAATGGTTCAAGCTAAAACTATCTTCTTCACTTGAGAAAAAAAAAAATAAAGATAAAAAATCTACCTCGAGGTCAAGTCAGATTAGGACTGTTTACACTACCTATAAATTCTTTGGCAGAACAAGTTTCGCAGCTTTTCATCGTCAAAGCCTTTTGTGTTTTCTGGGTAGGTATAGGAGAGAGGCAACGTAGAAAAAGAGCTTCATTGGTGAACTTATGAAGAACTTTGGAATCCTGGTCAAAATCAGCTTTCTAGTTGAGAAGAATAATAATAAGCTGCAACTGCGATCAGCAGAATGAGCATTGCCAAAAAAATTTGCTTAAAGTTCAAGATTCCTGCATCGATTCTCCTTGCAGTCTCTGGTCCTGGTGTTGCTCCCACTTCATTCTCAACGAAAGATGCATTATCTCGAGTCTTATCCAGCTGACAAGGTACACATAATGAGGCAAAAGTAAGAAAAACATTAACTTCCAAACTAAAAAGATAACAATCCAAACTAAGGGAAAAAAATAATAACAAATCCAGAGACTTTGATTAAATATTTAATAGCTTTACTCCAAAAGCTTTCTCAAGTTAATTCCGCAAGAGTTTTACCTCATGATGAGGAAAACTATCATTGGTTAGAATAAATCCAAATTAGTTAATGCAATCGATTCGTATATCTGGAAGAATGATAGCAAAAATAAATGAATAAATAAATAAATAAAATTAAGAAAAAAAAACCCTGGAAGTAAGTAACTATTACGATTATATTTCCGTAATTAACCATTGAAACAATAAGACATACGGCCCCTACCTCAGAACTGATAGAAATCGTTTCAGTAACTTCTTCCTTGCTGTCCTTTGAGCACGTAGCAGCAGCCATATCATGCCTCAAAACCGCAGAATCTTTGTTGCTTCCTTGTAACTGCAGCAGTAGAATTTCATTCTCCATTGCTAACGAAGAAATCTACACATAAGACATCAAAACTGTTATAATCAGCAGAATGTTCGTACTTTTAGAGTCAGGGGAAAACCCCACATGACATACCCCAGTAAGGACTCTTGACATGTAACAACTAAGCTTATCAATTACATTGATAAGAATTGGGAAAGAAAAAAGAGGGGTACTAATGCAATAAATCGAGAGTACCACACGCGTCTTTGGTCAATACCTGCTTATGGAGACGATCTCGTTCAAAAGCTAGTTGCAAAACCAAATTTGCAATAACTTTGGTCTGGAGACCTACGCCCTTCGCGGCGGCCAACTTGGTCTCATCAGCTTGTTGCAAAGATGTTTCCAAGGATTCCAATCTCCCCCTCAAAAAGTTCAGTTCCTCATTTAGCTCCGCATGAGATTCAGATAATATAATACACTTCTCCTCGGCACTATCAGCCCGACTCTCATATTTTGAAACCTTCCCCTTAAGATCCACAATCAGATTTTCCATATCATCTATTGTAGAATTCAGCAGGTTTTGCTTCTCCTGACTAGCTTCAGCAGATGCAATTGCACACTGTAACTGGATATCAGACTCTCTTAACTTCCTCTCAAGGAATTCAACCTTGTCAGACTCCTTCAGCTGCTTCTCAAGCAAAGCGACCTTTTCATTCAAAGTAAAAGCCTCTGAATTGGCAAGAATCAACTTGTCTTCAGCCTCCCTCAAGCTTGCTTTTAAATTGTTGGTCTGTGAAACAAGCAAGTCACTAACTTCTGCACTGCTGCTTGCAAGCTCATTCAAAGAGTTTTCTTTGGCTTTCAGCTCTTCTATGGAATCTTCAAGCTTTGATCTTAGCTTGGTTTCTTGCTGAACCAAACTGTTCAAATTAAACTGGAGTATCTGGAGCCGACCCAATAGTTCTTTTGAAATTCCCATCAGAACTGCAGATGTACTATCTGCCTCAAACCATCTTTCCCAAACATCTGCTGTTTCATCCTCCATGCAGTACACTTCTTGTTGGGACGAGAGGAGCCTTTGTTTTAACTCTTCTTCAACGTGCCTAAATTCAGCTAACTTCTTTTCAAGATCTATCTCTCTTGCCAAAGATTTCTCCAGCAACCTCAAAATATGTCTTTGTTGTTCAGCAGTTTGCATTTTTATTTTTGCATTCACACTAAAAAATTGATCCTCCTCTAACTTTTTGTAGTTATTCCCTGCCAACATATTCATAAGAAAGTGAGATGCAAGAAAAAAAAAATTAACAGTTTTACTTGTTCACTGACGGGGAAAACTAGATGTCTCCATCGAAGAGGGAAAAAATCAAAAGGAAAAAGATCAGTAACTATTGTTAGTCCACAACCACCAAACTAAATAAAGTAATAGGCACGATTAGATTTCAACCATAGTAACAATAACAAAATGTTCTTGAAACGGCATATAATATGTAGCTTACATTCTTCTTCTCGATCTAAACATGTCAATGTCCTCTGCAACTTCAGTGACTGCGTCCTAATTTCAGAAATCTGATCTTGTGACTGCTTAAAAGATTGTTCAGAATCACGCAACTTTTCTTCCATTTCTCCGAGAGTTTCTCCCTCGTGTAAGCATGAAGATACTAGCTCACGGGCATTGACAATCTCTGACTGAAGTACAGCCATGAATCCATCCAATCCTCTCACCTCCGAATCCAAAACTCCAGACAAGAAATCAAATTCCAAAGCCTTCTCCAAAGAATCATCCAATGTATGCCCTTTCTCCGAGGCTAAAGCTTCAAACTCGTTTTCCCTCGTCGCCACATGCATCATAAGAACATTCAAGTTAACTATTTTCTCAGAAACACATGCTAAATCGAGCTCGAGCCGCGTCAGGATCTCACCAGAGTTCCTCAACTCCCCGAGCACCTCCCCATTGGACGAAATCCTATCACCAAAGTCAGGTCTACCGGAATCTGCCCCTTGGTCATGAGCATTGACATGATCAACAGAGACACTAGCTTCATCAACAGCATCATAATCCATTTCTATGGTTCAATTGTTCTAATCTTGAAACCCGGATTTCAAAAACTAAGAATAAAAATATAACAGAATTAATTCAATCTTGACTATAACAAATCAACTAAAATATTGCTTCTTGGTGAGCTTCTTGTTAACACAAATTATTAGCAAGTATTTTTAATAATCTACAAACCTAAACAAATATTGCAAATTAAGATTTTTGAAGCATAAGTTAAGCATGGTAACCCTTACATATTGAGTTTTCTCTTTTACAAAAAGTTAAAAGATTTATAGAGATTCTCTTCAACAACATGTTCATAATATTTCTACTATTTCAAGAACAAAAAATGAAATCTGTCTCCATTTCCATAACAACAACTGGAGATAACATATACATGTCAAAAAAAAAAAAAAAAAAAAAAAGAAGTGAAACTCCTTTCCCTAATTTTCTCGGAAAATTTTACGAAGAACATAGATGAAAATATGTCAAAAGTGCATACTAAAGGGGAAATGATCGACAAAGACTTGGATACCCATTTCGCATTTCAACAGAAATATACAATGAAATGCTCTAAACGGAAAAGCACAAAAACACAGTAATTTTTTAGCGTGTTCCCATAGCGGACAGGGAGGAAAATATAAATAAAGGAAAAATCGTACCTTTTTTGAGAAATTTCGCGGGTTTTATTGAAAGATCGAAACGAAAGCTGAGGATAAAAACATGAAAGAAAATCGTCTTCAGGTGAAGAAAAAAAAAAAGCGGAAAAAAAGGAAGAAAGGAGTATGTGATCAAGAGATATTAGTTTTAATTACAGCACCATAATCTCAGATTAGAGTGTCTTCAGTTAACGTAAGCAGCGCTACTCATGACACGTGTTGCGCGCTGGTGATGTCGTCACTTTGGGTCGGTGGAACCGTAGAAGACTGCTTTTGGGCTTGGATTTGGATTATCTAGCTCGTGTGGGCTCACTTAGGTCTGCTATTGGTTATGAGGCCCAAATTAATCCAACCTCTAACTAAAACCCAAGGCCACATATAAAGTAAGAGAAAATTACAGTTCTTTTAGCATAAGTTTTTAGAGAAAAATACTATAATGTATCAGTTTTAATTTTTATTTTTTATTTTTAATAAATATTTTTTTATTAGTATAATTATTTAATTAAAAATGTAATAAAATAAGAGTAAAAATAAAAATCATAACTCATTTATTTTCAAAAATATTTGTTAAGAATATCATAAATTTTACATTTTCTCTTACACTTCATTCATACTCTTTCGATTAATATAACATTTAATTTAAAAAATATTAATTAAAAATAAATAATAGAAATTAAAAATCATATAATCTAAGAAAATAATTATTCACCTGTACCATTTTTATGTTAAATTAGATCTAAATTTTTTCACAAAATAGTACATTCGATTGCCAATTCTTATATAAGTACACTACATTGGTTACCTACCATTACACCAAACATTCTTTTTATTCATCATCACTCAAACACAATTAAATAAGAATAATGTTAGAAAATACTAACTTAAAAATTAATTTTTAAGTACTAACTTATATCATTTCATATGTCAACTCATCACTCCTAAACTGATATCACTTTTAAAATCTAAAATTCATCTTCAAAATTTAAAATCACAAAGAGAATATTTAATTTATAATTATTCCCATTATAAAATTAGAAGTATCCAAATAATAATAATAATTTTAATAAAAAAATAATAATAATAATAATAATAAATTAATGATTTAAATTAAAGAACCAATTTTAATTAAATAACTCCTAATTTATGGTAAGTTTCCATCTACTTTTTGTCTTTTACTGAATTTATATGCATCAAATCTCGTTTTTATTTATTTTTTTTATTTCGTCTTTATCCAATCTTCTTTATCGGAAGTTACTGAAATCGTCTTTTTTTTTTTCATGAAACGTTTTATTCAAAATTATTTAATTTACCAACGATTTTGTATTTTTATTCTCTATTTTTTAAAGACTCTTTAAAAGATATTTAGTTAGAGGATTTAAATTATGTAATTTACATTATTTTTAATTTTTTTTATTTAAAAAAAAAAAATCTTTTTTTCCAATCTTCTTTAATTAAGATTCAAATTCGTCCCTTTTTTTTCATCAAACATCCACTTTATTTGAATTATTTAATTTAACAATAATTTTGTATTTTTATTTTTTATTATAGTAAAAATATTAAATTTTATTTTAAAAATTTTTATTATAATAAAATTTTAATTTAAAATTTTTATTATAATAAAAATATTAAAAATTATCCTTATTTTCTTTTTTTTTTTTCCCCTTTTTTTTTAAAAAAAAGGCAAATTTTGTGAACTGAGGGAAATCATAGATGTGGAAGAGAAAGTAAAAGAGCCTTTTTTTTATTTTTGGAAATAAAGATTTGTTAATTTTCTTTTTTCTTCATTAAAGATTCGGAGTTTATGATTTTAAAATGATTTAAATTATTTTTAATTTTTATATTTTTTATAAAAAAAATTATAATTTAAATCATAATTTAAATTTTCTTTTTTCCCCATTAAGTGTTACAGGTTTTTCCATTAACGGAGGAACAACGTAAGGATGAAAGGGGAGAGAAAGAAAACGGGAACTGAGCATGACCGGCATTAAATATGAGAGAGAAAAGTGCAATTGTGCATAGAGAAAAAATCAACTAAAAAGGGGTATATTAACAAAGTAAGTGTTAAATTAAAAGTGATGAATTGAGATATGTAGGTTGTTATTTAAAAGTTAATTTTTGAGTTTGTGTATTTAATATTATTTATTAAATAATGTTAATAGAGCACTTTATTTTTCTCAAAAAATAAATAAATCCAGAAAAATTTATAGAAAATAGACATATTTTTAAACTTATGTTAATAAATAACTAATTTAGCAATGAATAGTTCTTTTTATGTTTCGAATTTTCCATTTTTTAAATTTCTTCTCTTTTTTTTTTTTTTTTTTTTTTATCTCTTTTTCTCTTTTCTCTATCTATTTGTTATTTGTAGGTCTGTTTTTTTCTCTCTCATTAAATTTAGAATTTATAATGTAAATTTAAGATTTACTATCATAACACATATTATTTTTTTTCATAAATTTTAAATTTACAGTGTAAATTGAAGATTTACCATCAGAACTTAATTTTTATTTCTTCGTAAATTCTAGATTTACACGGTAAATTTAAATTTTTAGTAAAATATGATAAATATTTTTTAGTTATACTCATAAATCTAGAATTTACCATACGATAAATTCAAGATTTATTATCAGAACACAATTTCTATTCTTTTGTAAATCCTAGATTTACACGGCAAATTTAAGATTTACCATCAAAATATATACTGTGTTTATTCAAAAATAATGGATAAACTGTTTTTAGATTATATTAACTTTTTTAATATAAGATAACACACTTTTTAGTTATACTCGTAAATTTAAAATTTATCATATAGTAAATCTAGAATTAACCATCTGAACACACATTGTATTATTTGTAAATTTTAAATTTATAGTATAAATTTAATATTTACTATTAGAACACAATTTTTATTTCTTTTTAAATCCATAAATCTACAGTGTAGAGAGCGAAGATTTTGAGTTTTAGTTTTTAAAAAATATCATAAAAATTTTTACTAGTGTAAAAGCTCTTAAAAAATGTTACATCTCAGCGAATCAAAACGTGAAAAGAGAACCCAGAGCGAGGAGAACGTGAAAAAAGAACCCAGTGGGCCACAACATGTTGGCTGTGGCTGTTCATTGGTCATCACATTTATATATGGGCCCTATCCCCAGCCATCAGAAACAACACAAATTCACCACCTCATGACGCAATTTTACAGGACAAATAAACTTGTGGTGCAGATTCTTCTGATGTCACGCCCAATTTATTAGACTTTAGAATTGGCAAACTGATTTGTCAGCTAGCTTTTGTTTCCAGCAATACAAAATTCTTAATTTATACGATAATGATGCATGTGAACATATAATTTGCATATTTTAATCTATGATCATGAACAAACCACTTGATTAGCTAATGAAAGAAACAAGTTAGGAATTAAACTAAATCCACCCACCAATAAGTTACCTCGCGTAGATTTCTTGTGCTCTAAATCTTTATCAGCAAATCAATATCACATGTGACGCATTCTCAGCCTCATGTTTAATATTATAAAACCAAAAATATATCTTTTTACTGCTTTATTTTTTATTATGTTGTTAATAGTAAGTTCATCATTTTCTTCCCCATGATTAGGATGGTAAATTGACTAATTGGGTTATAATATTTGTCACGCTCCCAAACAAGAGTTAGTGATGTAGAGATTTATTTACAAATTTAAACGTGCTTAAGAAAGTAATTAAACATTTAACAGTTTAAAATTAAATTTTAAATTTAAAATATTCAGGTATTTCTAAACAAACCACACTATTTATAAGAAATTAAGTTTCAAGAAAAAAGTTGTGGAAATTCTAACAAAATAAGTTCAAAACCTCACCGTTTATATCATGTTAAAAAATCCCCGAAATCGAAAATGGTTGAACATAAACAATTCGTAAATGTTGATATCAAATCACGTCTAACAATATTTCACTTAAAAAGTTGAATTCGAAATTTAACAAAATAAGTTCAAAACCTCACAAACAATCACATCTAACTTTTTTTTACTACAATAAAAGCTCTCACATAAAACATAAACAAGAAATTAAAAACTTGATATCAATCACAGTCTAGCAATATTTAAGTTTACAATCCATAATTTAATACATGCCTTAAGGAAAATAGGTAAGAAAAAAAAAGAAATGTGCAAATCTTCACTTCTCAGAATCGGACTCACCTCACCGGTAGTAGCCATCTATTTTAGACTACTTCTTGCGTCGCTTGGTGGGTTAAATACATTTGAAACAAGAAAAGTGAGCGGAAGGCTCAGTAGGATATAGTTTTATAAAAAAAATTTAATTATTAAAAGTACTCTAGGTCTGAACCAATCATTTTTTAAAGAAAAGAAATACTCACATAATATAAGCAAAATATCTAAATAATAAAAATATGCAAAGCTATAATATCACCACTGAGCAAGAAGTGGCCCGTACAGGGGTTTCAAGACCTTCCCCCAAGGATACGATTCTCATATCCCAATCTCTGCAGCCATCAAGCGTTTTATCATTTCTTAAAATATCTCATTTTAAGAAAAAAAAAAATTCTTTAAAATCTCATTTTCAAATTATTGAAAACTCAATAGCATTATTCATGCTATTTCTTCTAAAATCATTTTTTTCTTTAAACGTGTTTTGTGTTTAAAACATTTTTATAGGCCAAAATCATTTAAATCATGGCTATCAAGGATATGGACAAGAATATCCTACCTCTTGAATATCAAACCTGTGGCTATCTTCACGTAGTCCTAGCTCCACTTGTCTTTAAAGCTCCAAGTCCAATCATGCCACTAGCTTCGTCATCAAAATCAATGGTTTATAGTTTAATCCTTTCCTTTAAACATTCTTGTTTAATTATATACAATTGTATAAACTAGTGTGCCTTAACTCAAAAATCAAAGTTTATAAACAATTCTTAATTCAAATCATGATTATTTGAGAATTGGAGTTTAATCAAAGAAAATGGAATGGAAACAAGAATTAATGTGGCTAATCCACTCATTATAAGTTCCCAAATAAAGTTAGGTTGGTCCTACATCGAGTTTTGGGGTCAAAACAGGGTTTTCAAATTATTTAGGATTGGATTTAGTGTATACCAGTCGACTAGTGACAGAGGACTATAACTCCACCTGTCGGCTGGTGAAGTGATGACTGGTTGACCGGACAGTCGACCGGTGGGAAAAAATCTCAGGGCTGAAAATGGCTGATTTGCGAGGAACAAAGCCAAATCCTGCAAATTTTGGGTCCAATTCGACATATTCTCAAAGGATATTAACAACACCAGGTTCCAATTAAAAATAGCATTTAAAGAATCAAAACCCCTAAATTTCATCAAGGTTTCATCAAAACCCATTCAAAAATAAAAAATAAATCTAAACTAAAAATCACCAAACTCGACTAAAACGAGTTCCACAAGGCTAGATTTGAAAATTTAAAGTGAGTTTCAAAGGGTTTTACCTTGATTTAGGCTTTGATGTTGAAAACTTCTTAAAAATCTCCGGTTTTGGTCAAATCCGGCTCAAAATCTGCTTGAAGAGAGAGTAAAGCTTGAGAGAGAGAGAGAGAGAGAGAGAGAGAGAGAGAGAGAGAGAGAGAGAGAGAGAGAGAGAGAGAGAGAGAGAGAGAGAGATTGAGAGAGGGAGAGAGTGAGAGAATGAAAGGAAGAGAGAGTGAGGAGAGAGAAAGAGGGAAATAAGGAAAAAGGAAAAGTAAAAGAAAAGAAAAGAAAATAAAGGAAAAGGGCAATACTGAAAAGTAATAAAAGGAAAGGGTGGAACTATCTATTTCCACATACTTCTAGGGTGAAATTATAAATACTAAAAGTAAGTTTAAAAGTTCTTGATTAATTAATAAAATCAAATTAGGCACACTAATAAACCTCAATTAGCATAATTAAACATGTTTAATTCTTGAAGGCGTTACAATATTAGAGGTCAAAATGACTAGTATGATCATTTCACGTTTGGCATCCTTGATTTTAAGATATTCATTTAGGTTTCCTTGTTTGTTTGTCATGTTAGATGATGAATTGGAAAACGATATTTAAATGTCTACTATCATTAATGACAGAGTCAAGATTTAATTTTAATGGAGGCATAAATATATAAAATAAATAAATTAAAATAATAATAAAAACAAAAAAGAAATCTTCAACTTTATTGAGTAATTAAGAATTTAAAGTTATAGTGTCTATAGCAAATAATTTCGCATGTTATGATTTAATCGAAAGTGTAAAAAAAATGAAAAGAAAGGATGTGTGTTAATAGTTTTTGGGGATGCAAATTTTTAAAGATTAAAAAAAAAGAAATATAAGAAAGAAATAGGAATAATATCATCTAACTGGATATGATTAAAAAGAAAATAGAAAAAGAGTAATGACCTGTTTAGAGATCTAAAACATTGTCAATACAAATGAAAAGATGCTAGGGCATAAGAAGTGAATGGGGTCTTATGTTAAAAAGTGAAATAAATAAAAGATGTGAAAACTTTTCAGACGGGTTAGCTCCTGATCGACTATGATAAGTGAGAGATAATACTGCGAGTTTGGATAGTCCATCCCAATCTGAATAGGGAGGTTGTCTTTAAAAAGAAGAAAGTCAGCGCAACAGACCACGATAAGGCTAGGATTAAACTGAATGTTTATAAGGTAAAATTAGAAAATTAAAATTAAACAGGAACTCATATCAAAAATACTTTCAGGCCTAACCCGACTCGGGGTTTGGGTTAAATTGGGTCGACTCTAGGTTTATATGGGCCAGATCGAGCGCAAATAAAAAAAAATAGGGTTGGGGGCTGACTTTCTTGGCTCGTCCCAATCTTAACTCTTGTCACAAAATCAAGATTTGATTGTAATAGGGACCAAATAAGGAAAAATTTATAAATTAAGATAATAGTAAAGAAATATTCAACTTTATTGAGTAATTCAAATTTAAAAGTTATTATGTGCGTTTAGACCTCGTGTCAAAATAATTTTATTTTTTGTATGAAAATAGAAATGAAAATGATTTCAATCTCAGATAGAAATCAATTTTAAAAATGTGTTTGGTAGTTTTATCAAGAGATTATTTTCAGTATAAAAAACTCATTAATGTCTCTCTCTTTCTCTTTGTGCTCGAGAGAGGAGAAAATAAAAACAAAAAATGAAAAACGACTAAAAGTCATTTTTCATTTCTCTCACATTTTACACTAAACTAAAAAATCATTTTTATTTTTATTTTTATCTTTAATTGTGATAAACATCATTTTGAAATTGTTTTCATTTTTTTGTTCTCGAAAAATGTGAAAAATAAAAACAAGAACAATTCTAAATACGACAATTGTGTCTAGCAATTTATTATGCATATTATGATTTGACTAAAACTTAAAAAAAAATGAAAAAGAGATTTGAGAATGAAAACTTTAAAGAAAAAAAGAAATCAATAAAATAAATAATAAGAATAATGTCATCTAATTGGACAGAAAATTATAAGAGAGAGAGACATCGGTCATTCAGATAGTATGTAATTAGTGTAAATTCTATTTTTTTGGCTGCAATTGATACTGTAATAATACTATTAATGTTGGCTAGAGTATCTCAAAAGCCACGCAAAGCTTCAAAGTTGAAAGGAAATGCAAACACTGAGATTTTTAGAATTTCAACATCAAGCATCAATTTCACCCCATTCAAGACTCTCTAAGTGTAATTATGTGCGAAACAAATCTCACACAATTAATTTAACTTGGATAAACCTAAATGTTTCGATGGATGATGAGGGATCTCTAGATATTGAAGAACTTTGTGTTGCTCTCCACTAATGTTGGCTAGAGTGTCATCAAAGATCAATAGGTCTTTCAAGAGTTGTATTGTAAGGCTAATGTTTGGTCCGTTTTTATCCTAGTGTCACAAGTGGTGTTGCAACACTTCACTGTAACACTTTTTGTGACAGAAAATCTAAAATTAAACCAGCAAAACAGTAAAGCAGGAAACTAATGCAGAAACGTAAAGGACACCAAAAAAATGATATCGCAATTCGGTGCGTACACCTACTCTACGGGGCCACGCCCAGACAATGATCAATCCACTAAGTTCAAAAGATTACAAAGGACCAAACGGTCTTACACACTCAATGACTCCCTCCTTGATGATGTCGTCGTTACCTAGAATCTTCTTAGAAAGCTTGATCAGCGAGCACCACTCAATCCCCGAAACTAAAGAAATCTTCTCCCGAAGAACCAACTCGAAAGCATTCTAACAATTTGACGAACACATCAAGCGATACTTAACATTACAATCTCATTCGATATGGACAAATGCAACTTTTGATGATGTTCATTACATGTTCTGCCCTCATCATCACAAACCCTCATACCACTTTTTTTTTTCCATTCCACAATCAACAACACTCTCCCACCGACAAACGGTCTTACACACTCAACGACTCCCTCCTTGATGATGTCGTCGTTGCCTAGAATCTTCTTAGAAAGCTTGATCAGCGAGCACCACTCGACTTGACGGTTTCCTCCCGAAACTAAAGAAATCTTCACCCGAAGAACCAACTCGAAAGCATTCTAACAATTCGACGCAACACATCAAGCGATACTTAACATTACAATCTCATTCTGATATGGACAAATGCAACTTTTCTGTTTTCAGTCCTGTGTGTTCATTACACGTTCTGCCCTCATCATCACAAACCCTCATACCACTTTTTTTTTCATTCCACAATCAACAACACTCTCCCACCGACAATAATCACACCCAATCATAGTAAGGTCTCCTCAATTAACCACAAAATCAGGTCACAACCCCATGACAGTAAAAAGACAATCATTCTCAATATTTTTCACAAGTCTTTCCTTAGAAAAGCTAGCCATAATGCTCCAAAAAATCCACTCTTGATTTTAGCCAATAAACATGACAACCAAACTTTCCTTAAGAGGACTACCAATTTACAATACCAACCAATATTACAATCAATTTGCCAAAAATAAACCAACACAAAAAATGCACTAACAGCTAATGTGAAAGGTAGATGAGATGAAAAATTTTAGGCTTAAAATCACCCTAGGCATGAAGTGCAACCCATATATCTTGCATGCATGACTAGAGACTCACACACGAACTCTCACTCCCGTTGCTGAATACTCTATTACCTATCATTTCCACAAAAGTTCATTCAAAAAACCACAAAAACACAAAACAAGAAATTCACAAGAATTTATTCTCGTTTTTGTTCGTGTCTTTCTATTCTTTTTTTAAAAAAAAATTTATCCAAATTATCACTAAGTCCAATTTTCTCCATTTTCCTACAGAATGCACAAAATCACATCAAAATAAAAACAATACCTGAGAATTAAACAAATAATTAAGTTTAAAAACATTTGATTTGTGAGTAGAACACTTTACTCATTATTAGTATAATTATTTGACTAAAAAAATTATCAATAAAGAATAAAAGATAACAATCTTAATCTATATATTTTTAAAATGTATTTGTTAAGATTATCCAATAAAAATGGTCGGTTTTCTGCTTCAAAGGGGAAATAATTCGTTTGAAAAGGATACTACGCATGGTGGCCCTTTAGTATTTGAGTCAATAACCAAAGTGAATTCTTCCTATTGGCTTCCGAATATAATCATAATTTGTATATACAGATACAATAATACCTGTCGTCCGTTGGCCATTCAACTTGTTCCAGTACTGTTGATTACAAGTTTAGGGTTTTATTTATTTATTTTCTGTTTAGTTTTTTTTTTTTTTATTTTTTTTTCAATGTAAGAAATTAAAAATAACCATGATTAAAAACTTTGAGGATGACATTCGTGGTTTAGAATTCGAAAGATTCTTTTGTTTAAAAGTCTCTCACAAACAATCACATCTAACTTTTTTCATAAAAAAAGCTTCAAATCTGAACTCAATTAAAAACTCGTATCAGTGGTCAATAATAGATAAGTCTCTCTTTCACAATCGAAAATTCAAATCACCACGTTCTCGTAAAAAGAGTTCTAACTTTAAAATGAGAATACTTCATTTTCTATGGGTATAAAAAGTCAATAATAGATAAGTGAAATCTACGTCGTGAACCAAAATAAAATAAGTTTATTACATTGATAGGACCAATCGAACATTTGGTGGGATGTGATTAAACTAATAAATTCTTTTTTATTTTGAAAAAAAAAAAAAAAAACTGTGGAGAAAAAAAAAAAAAAGGCATACGAATGATTGGATTGGACCTAATAATTAAACATGTGTATCAAGTTAATTAACGTTGGTAAGTTCATCCATGCAAAATCAAATACAACTTTATTTTTTTTTTTTTTAAATTTGGTTAATGTAACTGCCATGTATAGTTTATCTTCTGACTTCTGAGCCGATTTGCTTGAAAGCTTGCTCGTTTCCTGAGTAGGAGTCCCAAGAACACTTCCAACCTTGGATAAGGTACAGCCGTACAACATAGAAGCCAAGTCTATTTTATTTATTTTTTTAAATTATTTTTCTGGATTTTTGAGGACCAATGATCCAATGGTACACCACGCACCTAACTTACGTCTTGCCGTGGATTTAAGTTTTTAATTTGAATTGAAATGTGATATTTTTTTAGAACTTTTAATTATAATAAAAAAAATTAAATGTGATATTTTTAAAAAAATTTTAATTATAAAAAAACTTAAAACTAAAATCGAATCGGTGAAATGAAAGTTCTCAAAAAAATCACATCTAACTTTTTCTATTACAGTAAAAAACTCTAAAAAAATGTCACATCTCAATTCGAATTCAAAACTCAAATCCGTAAAGTGAACGGAACCTAGAAAGGGTTCATTCACTTCACTGATTCGAGTTTCTAATTCGAATTGAGATGTAATTTATGTGAGAGCTTTTTACTGTAATAAAAAAGTTAGATATGACTGTTTCTAAGAACTTTTTACTGTAACAAAACTTAAATTTTAAACTCAAATTAGTAAAGTGAACGGAACCTAATATATATCTTTTACTTTTGTTTTGGGCTTTCTCACCCGGAGAGTGGTGAGACCCTTAAAAAAATTTCATCCTTAAAATATTCTATTTTAATTATTAAATTATTTTTTAAATAATTATACTTATAGAATGAGTAATTTTATACAGTATATTATAAATTTTGAATAAGAATTTATATAAATATGACCGGAGAAAATTTAACACTCAAAATAGAATATTTCACTGGTTGGACTTTTTAAGGTGCACTCCCTTTATTTTGGCTTGAAGTTTTCTGTGATATTATTTGCATTGCCTTTAAATTCAAAGATATCCCTTATTTGTACTGCTAAATACAGCTTTCACACGCCTCGGATATTTTTCCTTACAATAATACCCTTTTAAAAAAAGAAGGAAAAATCTTACATTTTGGTAGGAAAAAATCCTCCACATTTTTAGATAAATCATTTATTTCGTTGATTTAAGTTTATAATTCAAATTGAGATATAATTTTATATAAAATTTTTTTATTATAATAAAAAAATTAAATATTATTATTTATAAAATTTTTTTACTATAATAAAACTTAAATTTTAAACTCAAATTAATAAAATGAACTGAGCCGATTTTTACCGTCTCAATTCTCCACGGATAAAAAGTACGAACTGTTTTCTTCTTCTGTTTTTTCAACCATTTTCGTATTTCAAGGGTCCCAAAAGAATTGCAACTTTATATGAATCATCAATTAAAAACATGTCAAAATCTCTTTATTTGACACAATTCCATTTCCTTATCCCTTCTTACTCTCTTAATATGAATCAGTTCGTAGTTTCACCCATTCATATAAGATTTCTATTTTCTTTTTCCTTTTCAGTTTTAATTGCCCAATAAAGACAAAGAGCTTTTTTCTGACAAAGACGTCATTGGTAATGGCCGTTCTTCACTTGTTCATCACGGTCAGTATTTTTGCACACAAAAACAAAAAAAAAAAAAAATACATTATTAAAAAATGCATTTGCTCAATAATATATGATGATTGTGTTTTTGGACTTATTACATGTACCCCTGTATTTTACCAAAATAACAGACACCTCCTTAACTAAAGCTAATTACGTCAACGCCCCCTGATTTTTGAATAAAATTAGGGAGACACCCTTTCTGTTAGCTGAATGTCAATGTTGACCGAAATTTGACTGTTAATTTTTTTAAAAATACCAAAAATGTCCCTTCATGCATTAAAAAAACATCTTTTGCTGAATATGATGTTTAAAACATGTTTTTGCCCTTATTTAGCATAAAAAAATTGAATCTAATCGACTTTTACGCACTTAAAATCATAATTTTTATTCTAATGGTGGATTTTTACTTTTTTTTTTTTTTTTTGTTTTTCGAATGCCTCTTTTTTCCTTATTTAGAACAATGAATTTGATTGTATTTTATACACATAATCATGATTTACACTATAATGAAAAGAGATTATTTTATAATCTGACTTTTATACTCTTCAAATTTAAACATATATTTTAGTTAAATGTCAATCTTATTAAAATAATAAAAATCTCATTATCTATTATATTTTCTACCCATGCCTCTCTATTGTCGAAGCCACATAAGATAAACAAATTCAATCTTCATCGCTGGAAGGGGTGTTTGTCAGTTAAAAACCGTCAATTTTAGTCAGTTCGGTGGCTGAACCAACCATGTCAGTTTTTTAAAAGTGAAAACCGAAACCGAACCGCATGTAACAATAATTGGTTCGGTTTCGGTCGGTTTCCAATTTTGATAATCATGAAGGTGACCTCAGTTAACCATCAGATTACTAGCATCTTTAGTTGTTCTTAACCATCGATTTCGGTTCAGTTTGGGCCGGTTTTGCAGTTTTCAGCGGACGTGCGAGCGAGGATGACTGAGGAGAGAGGCGGCAACTAGAGCTTCTGTGAGAGACTGAGAGGTGAGGGTGAGACTGAGAGAGGCAGAGAGATATGAAGGAGTTTATGCGTGTTGTGTGTTTTGTGACATGTAAAAACGACAATTAGGAGTGAAACGATAACATAGACTTGAAAATGAAAAAAATATCTCGGTCGGTTCGGTTAAAAACCGAATCTCTAAATGCAAAATCAAAACCAAACTAATTTTGAGACAGTTCGGTCGGTTAACCGAACTGATTATTCAGATCCACGTGACACCGTCGTTTTCAGTTTTTAAGTGGTTAATTTTTCAGTCGGTTTTAATTTTACGATTTTTTTTATAGAGTCCTAGCTAGAACCATTGAAGATGAACAGTGTGAGGATGCTTGACTTTTTTTTAGCAAGCAAACAAACAAACAAACATTTGATCAAAATTTAGAGGAAAACTTAAATTAAAAACCCAGATATGTCAAAATGAATTTTAAAATCCCAGATTTGTTAAGAAAAATACCCAGATATAAAAAGGCCCTCCTACCCCTCCAAGGCAATCCGACAGCCCTTTTGCGATCCAGTCGCCACACCGCGCAACCTAAGCCCCGCCACACTCATCTGTGTACGAACCTAGGCCTCGTTGCAGCGAACCCCTCCGGCATGACCAACTCCGCGAGCCCACTCATGCTGTGAAGCCACCTAGCGATTCCGCCTCTAGCCGAAGCTCAAATCTAGTGCGAAAGTGGTGTTAATGGCAGCAACGAGGAGCGAGTTCTGGAGTGGGAGGCGGAGCTTCCAAGCATCGACGATTTGATAGTGCCACTCAGCCATGGATTCCACCATAGACTGTGTCGCGGTTCAGCATCTTGTCTGGTCGTTGCTGAGCTTGCCCAACTGGGAGGGGAAGGCCGCGGAAGGGTCGCTGGGGATGAGGGAGTCACCGATGAGCAAACGTTGTTGCTTTTTTTTTTTTTTTTTTGGCCTTTTTTGCTCTTGAATTGGGCTGGTAGTGTTTTTCACCATTTTACAAGATCAATGGCTAAAATTAAAGCACAACTAATGGATGGTTGAGATTAGTTTGGGTATTCTTGTCATTCCACATTTAAAGTTAACAGAGTTAGAATGAGGGGGTGTTGATGTTATTGTTTTAGGTCAATGGGTTGTCAATGTTAGTTAAGTAAAATACAGGGAGTGTCAATGTAAAAATCCCTTGTTCTCTTATTGAAGTGTGGTCATTGTCCAGGCCCCTCATAAAGTAATTGTAATTGCAAAAGAAGACCAAACGTTCATTTGCGTGTCTTTTGATCTTTCTTTGATCTTTTCCTTCTATAAATCAAAGCTCCACCTTACGAATTAAGATTTAAGAACCCAGTTCCTTTTTCTGCTTTTTCTATCATTGTTTCTCCCTGAAATCTTCAATTATTTTGGTTTTGGGCTTACTTTTCATTTTCTCATTAAATTTAAGCTATTGTCTCCCAAACGATTGATTGGTTTTAACTTTTTTCTTATTTTGTCTCCTGATTCATATCACAGGTAATTTTCTACCCTTTTGCATTCTAGACCGATTTCTTTGTTTTTCACCAGAAATTTATGTTCTCTTTGTTTAAATTTTGGTTTTTGGGGTAGAACTCTGAAAATATTTTGTGGGTTTCAATCAATAGAAAAGCCCACAATTTTTTTTTTCCTCCCTTCTCTTGAAAGTTTTCTGCTTTTCATTGTTTAGGGACTTTGCATGTTTTTCAGATCCTTGAACTGAATAGTCTCTAATCTAATCTAATCTAAATTCTGTGTAGAAAGCGGCTATCCAAGCAAATCCCAGATAAAGTTTTGAGTGGCTTTGTAGATTCACCATTTTTTTTTTTGTTGGGAAAAGAAACGTCCCATAAAAGATGACGATTGAAAATGTTGTGCCAAAGAAGGAAAGGAAGTCTAGGAAGAGCAGCAAAGCAGCGGTGGATGAGAAAGCCCCTATGTTGCCCAACAGACAAGATGAAGTTGTTGGGTTTGATGAGTTCGATGGAGCTTCCTTTTCTGGGGCTGTCTTCAACTTATCCACTACAATTGTTGGGGCAGGAATCATGGCTTTGCCTGCCACCATGAAGGTTTTGGGTCTTATCCTTGGTGTTGCTCTCATCATCTTCATGGCCTTCTTGACTGATGCTTCCATTGAATTGCTGCTCCGGTTCAGCCGGGCCGGAAAGACGGTTTCCTATGGAGGCCTTATGGGAGATGCTTTTGGAAAGTATGGGAAAATTCTCTTGCAAGTCTGTGTTTTGATCAACAACATTGGAGTACTTGTTGTGTATATGATTATTATAGGTAAGGCTGGCAGATTCAAAATTGATTCGTTTTTTGGATGGAATGTAATTGAAATGTCATGTTTTTGTTTCTAACTATGTTGTGTTGTTTTTTTTTTTTTTTTTGAAGGTGATGTGCTTTCTGGGACTTCTTC
Source organism: Morus alba (assembly GCA_012066045.3). Lineage (NCBI taxonomy): Eukaryota > Viridiplantae > Streptophyta > Magnoliopsida > Rosales > Moraceae > Morus > Morus alba. The sequence goes on along the minus strand of CP050233.2, from coordinate 5,630,615 downwards.
AAGTGGAGTTCACCACTCTGGTATCCTTGAAGGGTGGTTTGGAGAGCACTGGTGGAATGGGCGTTTCTTTGTGCTTCTTCTCACAACACTTCTTGTATTTGCTCCATTGGCGTGCTTTAAGAGAATTGGTCAGTCTTTATCCCGTTATTGGAAATAGTTTTCTTGATCATATTATTCACTGACATATGTACAGTCATTTACTCTCAGATTCCTTTTGAGTTTTTTACATAATGGCTTTTAGATCTGATTTGATATCTTATACAACTTCATTGTAGAATACAACGAATACAAATGGGCTTTTTTTCTCAAGGATTTTAGTTAATTAAGTTCTCTGTGATAGTCATATGGGTGTAGAGTACCTTTTTGGTGACTTCTAGGATATTTTTCTCCCTATTATCTTTCTTCCCTCTTGGTTTTTTTTTTTTTTGTTTTTTTTTTTCAATGTGTAGATTTATAATTCACGAGTTCTTTCTTCATTTGTTGTGATTAAGTTGTTGCAAATTTGTATTGATGTCATTTTCCATCCTGATCATGTATGAGCAAATATTAGTCCCTCTCAACTAACCATGGTTTGGTTTTCTTGATGATTTCTCAAAGTTCTAATTTGTGCTTGACTTCTTAAATCGTATTCCATCTGAGCTTGTTACGTGGATATTTCTCCCCTACGAAGATACAAAATGTTGCTTGAATTTCATTCATAATAATTTTGAGATTCTAACCACTATTTTTTTGGCTGCAGATTCTTTGAGGTTCACGTCTGCGTTATCAGTTGCGCTGGCAGTTGTATTTCTTGTAATTACCATTGGAATCTCAATTGTTAAGTTGATTAGTGGAGGAGTTATGATGCCGCGATTGCTACCTGATGTTACCAATTTGTCGTCGGCTATTAAGCTCTTCACAGTAGTCCCTGTTCTGGTCACTGCGTATATCTGCCACTATAATGGTAAGCAAAGCTATTACTTACTGCCAGTTACCTGTATTCTCTTCCTTTGATGAAATGTAAAACTAAGTGCTTCCTACTTTTAAAAGGATGACATAAAGATCAAAGTAAACATGCTTGGATTTGGTCCTTAAAATTTCCTGAGTTTCGTTTCTATTGAATTTTGGGGCAAACTTGATTCAAGTTTGTTTTGTTCAGCGGCAAATTTCATTCAGCTGGATCCCATCATGACCGACATGCTTGAAATGATGTTTTGTAACACTGATTGGCCCTTTTAATAAGGTAAATTAAAAGAGAGTACTAATCTTCCCAGTTGTTTTTGGTTTGCAGTTCACAGCATTGACAATGAACTTGAAGATTCTACACAGATAAAGGCAGTTGTCCGCACCGCACTTGGTTTGTGCTCTTCTGTGTACATAATGACAAGCATTTTCGGTTTCCTTCTATTTGGCGATGGAACCCTTGATGATGTGCTCGCCAACTTCGACACTGATCTTGGAATTCCGTACAGTTCCATGCTCAATGATGCTGTTCGTGTTAGCTATGTCGCCCACCTCATGCTCGTATTTCCAATCGTCTTCTACCCACTGCGGCTCAACTTGGATGATCTCCTCTTCCCCTCATCAAGGCCCTTGGTCCTGTCCAATACAAGATTTGCATTTGTCACTGTTGGGCTCATTTCTGTCATCTTCTTGGGTGCAAACTTCATTCCCAGCATCTGGGATGCATTCCAATTCACCGGAGCAACTGCTGCAGTCTGCCTCGGGTTCATCTTCCCAGCTGCAGTTACTCTTAGGTGAGTGTTCTGATTTCTATTTCCTTTCATTCAAAATTTTTTTCTACTCTATCCTGATTGTCTGTCTTTGAGAACAATCTATAATAACTCATGTCCTAGGAATTAAGCAAACCTGCAACGCTTTAAGGCTTTGTTTGGTAAGAGGGAAAGAAAGGTATATTACCTAGGCAAGTAAGATGGAGAGAAAAGGAAGACTTTTCTCTTATCGTGTTTGGTATGAATTCCATACATATTGGGAAAGATCAAAATTGTACCCTTTGAAAGATTTGAATATCTCACCCTATCTATTCACTCTTTACTCTCCTACCAAAGAACTATAGGTTTTGCACTAATCCGCTCACCCTGTTCTCTCCTTCCACTATTCCCTCCTACCAAACAAGCTTCTAAGGAGTAAAAAATGCCTTTTGTATCTTAACATGTTGAAGAATATTAGGAGTTATTTTTCTTGATATTGAAATGTCGGGGACATTTTTCTATTTTTTTTTTTTTGCTCTTCCATTTCGTTAAAATTCTTGTTATTTCTTTTGGTGATCCAGGGATCGGCACAATATAGCAACCAAGAAGGACAAGGCGTTGTGTGTATTCATGATTGTCCTTGCTGTGTTCTCAAACCTGGTGGCCATTTACAGTGATGCCTATTCCTTGTTCAAGAAAAATGCTTCGCCGCGTGAGTGATCTCTCATTTCACTGCCTTCTACAGAAACCTTGCTGGGAATTTTGGTTGTCTCGATGAAGAAATTTGATGGCCGAGTTCTGTGGATTTTTAATAGAAAATCGGAAGTTTTCTAAGAAGGTTCAATGAGTTGAATAAGAGGGATGCTTTGTTCAATGTGTAAAAGTTGCTCTAGAAAAGTGTAAGAAGTTGTGCCGTGCAGTTGAAATTCAATCTTTTCTTCACATGCTTTTATATTGCAATGTACTTGAAACATTGTCTTTTTTTTTTTTTTTTTTGTGGAACGGCTTTGTCAGATGAAATACAAATACATATCTTATATTTTGTTTAGCTCTTACCTTTTGTTATGCTTTCTATTTACTAGTTAGTTTTTGTAATTACCAATAAGTAAAAGCAATTTAATTTGATCTTCTTATTGAGAGTGTTGGTTTTTAGTTATGTGCCAATGTAACTAGATTGACCGAATCTCATTGGAAATCCTTGAAAGTAAATGAGAAAAAAGACGCATTCTAAAGTCTCATTTATTTTATTAATTTAAATTTAAATTTTAAATTTTTTTACATTAAAAAATTCTTATAAAAAATTATATTTATTTATTTATTATTTTTTTCTTACAATAAAAATTTTTTATATAAAATTATATTTTAATTTAAATTAACGAACTAACCTGCCATAAATTTCTAACGAAGGAAATGCTTACTTTCCAATTTTCAATTCAATTCTTTTGGTCGTTTTTCTAAAAACAATCAGCCAATCACAAGTCAACAACACGGGACTCGACTGGACAAAGTCTTTGATATGAGCAAGGAATTTGGAACGCATTATTAGCTGGAGATGAGTCAGGATTTTTGCCATTACCAAGCTGTCATAATTGATGACTACGTGAAATATCACTGCATCAGCCAAACCACAACTAGTTTGTGACATACTACTCCGACACATTGACACGTGTCGTTATGTTGACGAGCGCTTGTCATTATCACCTTTTTTTTTCAGCCCAAAAAAAACAGCTTGTATCCAACGTTTGTAAAACTGGCGTTGGATTCACCATGCAAGAGACAGCTTTATTATAAAAACAAAAAAGTAACCAGCTTTCTTTTTTGCTGAAAAAAAAAAAACTAAACAATACATGTTATTGAATCATCACAAGGACATCTAAAACGCTGGAACTGTACAAATAAATTACTCTGCTCACTACTCCACAAACGACTACATATATACAAATTCACCCTCAAAATTTTTTACTGCGTTTTTTTTTTTTTTTTTTTTTCAACTTTTATCTGAGAAGCTACATGTGCCAAAACATGGCATTACAAAAGGTTATGGGTTACCAATATTGATCACAAAAGGCACCAGCCTTCGGTATTCCCTTCTCTTGCCTAGCGCGCAGCTATCAAGCACACGCCCAAGGAAGAGACGCGTGTTCTGCAGAGCCACTTCTCTGGGCGGCAATCCCGAGTCATTCGACCCCACGGGAGCGGGTGCAGAACCAGTCCCAAATGCGGATCCCATGTTGTACTGTAGAGACCCACTACGAGCCTTGAATGAGGTCTGAAAAGCAAGGATCTTCTCATCGCCGCTTCCAGCGATCCCATTCTCAAATGGTCCGGGTTCGTGAGGGTGAGAGCCAGTCAATGAGCTGCAGCTCTGCAGAAGGGCTTCCAACACACTCAGCGCCTCCCAACACAAAGTGCTCTCCACCAACTGAGACACTATTGCATACATGTGTGGACTTTGGGCGGCGTCCATTGGAGTGTGCTGAAGCAATGCCTTGAGCATGAGTAGAATCACACGCTGATACTCAACTGGCCCTTTCTCTAGTAGCCGTAGCAAGTGTCCAAAAGCCAGTGCTGAGTGCTTTGGAAACCACTCGTTGCATAGCAGAGGTGAAACGCAGGAGAGGAGGTCCTCAATGCTTTTGATCTCGCCTCGAGAGTAAGCCAAAAACACAGTGGCTAATTCGTCCAACGATTTTGCTCGGCACCAGACCGAGATGTTGGCTGCAACAGAGCAAGCTTTTTGGTACTGCTGCTGAAGTGGTGAAGCAGGCCCCATTACAGGGTCCTTGCTAAGCTGCAAACATAGCCAGTGAAGCAAGCCTGTAATGTGCATCAACAGTCTTGTTTCTGCGCCTCCAAATATAGAATCACAAGAGTGCACGGTGATCCGAGAGAGAACCTCAATAGAAACACCGTGACTGACGGTGGACATAAGCCCTTTAAGCACGAGAGGCTGCACTCCTTCAAATGTTGGCAGATGACCCCCAGAGCCATTCCTAGATTCTGTCCGCTGGAAGTCCCCAATTTCACTGCTGGTATCAAACTCATCTCTTGGCATGCTCGAGAGAAGCACGTTCTCTGTTGTTCTGTCCCGGAATGATAGACGGTCAATCACACGTGAGAAGAGCTCAAGCACTTGGCAATAGACGTGAACAAAATCCGTGTGCATCAAGGCCACACATCCCCAAAAGAGTTGGGGGTAGAGTATCACCTTCTCAGGTTCCATATTCTCCACCATCACTTGCAATGTCATCAAGATTTCCATAACGAATCCCAACACTGGAGGTACTGGGTTCCCCAGGCACCTGTGAAGACACCGGAGAAGCGATACACATGTGTCACTGGTGACGCTAGGCCGCAGTGCACGGTAGATCTGATGTGAACGACAAACAAGGTGTCTTGATGTGCATTCCATGGCCCACTTCAGAGCCTCAGCTCCCCAAGTCTCACGGAGATCTCCTTGGAAGAATATGGCATCCACCATACTTTGAACTAATGCAGACAAAAGTGCTGCACTGGGAAGCTCGGTTCTGACAACTGTGGGATCCTCATTCTCCCACATCATACTTCCTCGCTTTGATTGCACGTACTTGATCAGGCTTACAACCTGCTGCTTGTTCTCTCCATCACTGTTTTCCACCTCATACAGCTCCAAATGTCGGCCCGCAAGGGAGTATAGTAGATTGACAAGCAAATGCTGGCAATGCTCTAGCACAATATCCTCCGAACTATCCATTGAAACAAATGTAACATGGAAAAGAAGAGGCAAGTGCTCGCGAAAATCTTCGTCATTCTCATATGCAATTTCTGCTAGTAGAATCAATGCTATGTCTGCATGAGTCAACGAGTGTTGCTGATGACCCTGCAATGCTGACTGAAGTTCTTTGGCATTAACTCCATGCATGGCAGCCCCAGAATGCAGCCCATCTTCGCCAGAGTTTGGAGTGTCGATAAGGTAGTCTCCACTGTCCCTAGAAACATGACGGCTCCGCAAACTTCCTGTTGAACTTCTTACACCCATTAACGGCCCTGACATGTTTACCAATGCTGGAAGCAACTGGCCTGACCGTGCTGTATTTACAGGAACGATGTTCAACTCGGGAGGCATTGGACTTAATGGGCCCGATACACTTCGGCCTGTTACACCTGCTGTTCGCCAGCTAAGGCTACCACTGGCATTCCTTAGTGGACCATCAAGGGAACCCCGAACAAGTAAAGGTGACATGTGTGGCTGACTGTCCACAACAGAAGCAATTTGAGCTACCAGAGGCCCCTGAGAGAATTCCAAGACAAAGTTCCCACTGGAATCAGCCTTGTTTGCAGTTGGCACAACTGGCTCCATGCTATCCTCTAGCATCCGCTGAGCCAATTGATAAACCAGGTGATCTATGGTACGCTGAGGACATATCCGTGCTAAATACAAGCTTACTCTTTTAGCAACTGAAAAATATGTAGCAAAAGCACCACTTATTTCAGCAGATGCATTAGAGTCACAATCTTCAATCCCTTTGGTGATCAAGAAATCTAGAACGGGACTAATATTTCTGGGTTTGCTAGCAATAGTGCTCCAAAGTTTCTCAATTTCATCAGGGAACTGGTCTCCATGCCGCCATGTTACATAGTAAAGAGATTTTAATAATCTTTCGCTCCAGCCTGAGTCCTTAAGTTTCCAGAAATTCAGGTTCTCAATCCATGGGGCCATGCAAGTTAAGACCTGATGTTGGGCAATAATATCAACTGCATCAAGTTGTCTCTGCATGATCTCTTCACAGAGAAGCTGGCTTAACTCAGGGTGATCTTTCGCAAGTTTGCATGATAGCTTATACTGAAATTGTTGGTAGGAATCAGGAAGGTTGCCAACAACAGCAGCCCGATAGCTCCCTGAGCCCTCAATGCCATCTGCGGCCCACTCACGAACAGAAAGTGTCTCCAGCATCTGAAGGGCATCATCACGGATTTGCCTTGATGGATCCACCACCTTGTAGAGAATCAGACTTAAGAGTCTCTGGATTTCACATTTGGGTATCTCTTGGCGCATGTATACCTCAGCCAATACACTGAAATAACCATCTGCTATAGCAGGATCGGAGTAGTAGCACTAATAACAAAGAAAAATTAATTAGCCCCACAGATATAGGAATTAACAGCCATAATTTAGAAATTAAATGTTTCCCAAAACCTTTTTTAAAAATTTAAAAAAAAAAAAAAAAAACAAGAAGAAAAAAAGAAAAAGGTTCCGAACACTAGCTAAGATGAAGCAAAAAGATTGGCAAAGGCCAGAAATTACGAGCCAACGGGGAATAAACAATGGTGCGAACTCAAAGAAAGACGTAATAAACTTTAGATTGCACCCTGACTCAAAGCATCATATATCATCCTTCACTACATTCTGTCCCCATTTGACCATGTGGCAATGTTCACAAATTTCAATGACAATAAAAAAAAATGAAAAAGAAGTGAACACAATGACTCAGAAAGGAAAACTATTACCTGATCAATACAAGCAGGAAAGAGGTCCAAATTTGTAAGTAGAAGATTCTTTAAAGCCAGTTTTGCTAAAGAAACACGATGATGTCCACCCCTATGCCTATCACGACCAGCAGTTCCCCGACCACCTTCTCCTGTGTACTTGGAATAAGATGGAGTTCTCGGATCTGGTGAGTAACCATATGGAGCCCTCGGTGCAGGCTCAATGAACAAACTGTTGATCCATGATATGACCCGGCCACTCATTTTTCTTGCATTGTCATCGAAGCAAGGCCCATATAAGAGTGAAGCCATGGCATTCATGGATGCCCACTGGATTGCCTCAACTTGTTCACTCAGTTCTTTATCAAATGATAATTTGTCCACAGAATCTTTTGACCTGGCATGTTGAGAAGACTTGTAACGATCTACTTCTCGTCGATAATCACTAACACTATCTCCACCCCACGTACTGCCTGTATCATCAGACCAGGAGAGGAGAAGGTCAAACAGTCTCTTTCTAGTTCTAACATCAAATTTCTCTGTTTTTGCTTCAACAAATTCAGGGGCTAGTGATCTTAGAACATATGCGAGTGCATAGCGAAGAGGCTGCATTTCTTGGAAGCTCTCAGCAGATGCTGTTAAAATCTGTCTGGTTGTCTCATCAATGAACTTCAGATAATGCAGACGGAAAACTGGCTTACGGGCCAGCATGCCTGGCCAGATATTCTCAGCAACAGTACGATATATATTTGCAATATGAATCCGGAGCTCCTCACGGCGTCCCTTTTGACTCTGCATCCATGAGTGAGAAACGCATTAGAAATCACATTAACTAATATCCAAAATTCAGGAATGAAATGAGAAAATACAATGATGATGTAAGTAAATTAATTCCTAAGAATCATGATGATGTAAGCTCTGAAATAATGGAGAGTTAATAAACCATATAGTGGATTTTAGAAAAGCAATCAAGGACTGCCCGTAAGATACCATGCACATGGCAGAGAGAGTCAGATATGACCAATCAAAGGAATGTTAAGGTTACTTTAAGGAATATCTAGATGCATGCAAACAGATTCCCATACCCAGTATCATTAAATAGGTAGTGAGCTGTGAAAAAACCTCCAATTTATGTATTTTATCTACTACATTCTGTGGACTTCGTTTTTTGTTCCAGCTAATTGTTATCAATTATCAAGACATGCGATTTCTTTCAACATTCAGAAAAGTAAAAGGAATAACATTTATCTAGTCTTCTCAATTCAGGAATGGAAACTCTGGCAGAAGGTTCTGAGATTCTCATTCCAAAATACTGATAAAAAACTCTGGCATATGACTATTCATATCCTTTTTTTTTTTTGATAAGATGACTATTGATATCCTTTACGATTATCTAGTGTTTCAATCTTCACTTTAGGTTTGAGAACATGATTTATATACTTCTAACAGAAAATTGAGTCTTGATTCTGCAAACAAAATACATAGTTCACCACATGAAATTTAGAAATATCACTAAAATGATAATCATCAAATTACATGCCATCTTAGGCATTTGGTAATAAACTGTACCTTCCACTTTGGTTTCCCCTCTGTCTCCGAGGAAACCTCGTCAATAAAAGAAGCAAGCTCGCCAAACATGATTTCACATGCTTCCAGATGTGAGTGCCCAAGAGCCATAGTTGCTGCATGCTAGAATTAAAATCGAAGATCCTTAAGTTGATCAAGGAGGATGAAACCAAGAAAATAAATAAATAAATAATGATGAAATGAATAATGACAGATTTTTTAAGATGAGAACACCTCTGTACATAAAATAAATAAATAATTTAAGATCAATATTGCACTAAATCTAACCTCACAACAATAACAAACCTAATGATCTGCTCCCACTTTCCCTTCCCCAAGTTACTATTCAGTACACACCTAAGCTCATCAACCGTATGAGCATTCTGAGCATACAATTCACTAGTCCCATGCTACTTCCCAATGAAAAATGGGGAACAAAAAGGTGAATCATTCAAATTTGACAATAACATATTCAAAGAAAGGGGAGAAAAAGAATACATAAGTACTTGAGAAATACATGCTATCACAGTTCATAACCAGTCAACCACAGGACAACTTCTAAAGATTCCTACTTTGAAAGTCATCCATTGAAAAACATTGAATATAGCTTCTTTACTTCCTAATCAATACTTACTACATGTGCTTCCGATCCTGATTTTAGGGAGGGGAAAATAAGATGGTAAAGATCTTTGGTTGCTGCTGAGATACCAGCTTCTTTGCCAACTGCTGGACATGAACATACGAATATGGCATACATAAGCCACTGGTCCAGCTTGTTGTCTGAATCTTGAGACTGATGGGCTTTCCCACCCAATTCAACAGGTGTGATATGAGCAAGACGTTGTATAACCTCTGTCCTGCAATTAAATTGTTTTTTAATGCCTATTCCTCAAAGAAAACAAGTCAAATAAGAACGTTCTAACTGTGAAAAGAAATTTTGTTTACGAAATGAGAAGTTACAACGAGCCATTTCTCACACAGCACTCCCCCACCCAACCGGAAAATATATTTCTCACACTGCACTCCCCTACCCAACCAGAAAATAAACTAAGATCGTACATTTTCAGGTGAAATAAGCTTTAAATGGTTGTGGTCGTTTTATTTATTTTTTAATTGTTTCTTCAGTCCATGTCATTCAGTTACCAAATACTCTCTAAAATTTAATTTTGCTGCCTGCCTGTAAAGCAAAAAAAAAAAAAAAAAAAAAAAAAAAAAAAGCCCTTTAAATGCATTAACACTTTACTTGAACCCACGCATAACTTTGAACAAAACATAAAAGAACAGAACCAAAGACGATTATTGACAAACAGGCATTAGCCCTATGTTTTAATGGTCATCTCCAAAGCTTAAAAAGGTTGGGGATAAGCAAAAACAAGCATGGCAAATGAATCATATATCAGTAACAGAAACCCAAAACGAAGGCTCTCTGGTGTGTATCATGTATTCTGTGTACGTATGTGTATGTGTATACTTACTTCGCTTCCTGAACAGAGCTCGGGCAAAGCTCAGCGGCATATTTGACAAGCTCACTAAGACATCGAGCCCACCTATTCTTATCAGGGCTCTCAAATATTATAGATTGAAGCGTTACATCAGGAGGGATTGCATCAGATTCTCGTCTCAAATCAAACGGACGCCCAGAATCCCAGTAGCAGCTCTGAACAATATCATCCTGTAAATTGAAGGTTTAAGTAAATGCTTACCCAACATTGCACCCAAATTTGTGTTCTTTTACAAGGTTAACGGGAAAAATAGAAAGAAAGAAAGATCAGGTAAAGATAGGAAATGTCCCACCCCATGCTCCTCCAGGACATCAATAATAAATATTGGTTCTGCTTCGTATTTCAAATTATAGTCTGATTGCTCACGCGATAAAAGTTCTCTTATATCATTCCTCAAGGCACGAACACAACGTAGTAGTTCCAGTGCTGTATGTCTAATTTGGCTATCCACAGAACTAAGGAAGATGAGACCAACAGCATCTATCTCTGAAGCACGAAATTCAATAGATTCTCCAGATTGGTGAAACGAAGATCTTTTGAATCCCTCATTTCCTTGTTCCACACGCTTAGCATTTTGAGCATCACTTTCCAATCTATCATCAATTAGACAAGCTCTCCAAAAACGCATGAGTTCCAACAAGCGACCCAAGGATGTTTGAATTAGAAGAGGGAATTCATCAGGAAGGCGTAGGATGAAGGTCGCCATCCCTCGCATAACTGCAAATCGTCGATGGGGAAGAAATTTTACAATCCGCTTAAGTACCTGCACTGCTTCCTCACGGACACCAGGATCAATACTTATACCATGTTGAGGTATTATTTCTGTAATTTTATCACTTCTGCCAACCTCTTCAATAAGATATGGTATGCACTTTAGCACAGATCGGAAAAGATATCCCTGAGATTTTTCTTTTGTTACAGCATCTGGAAAAGCATACAATTGATTCAATACATTTTGGTATGCCTTCTCAAAACAGCATAAAGGAAAAAACAGCTGAAAAATGTAAATTAACTACCAAATACCAATGGATCAATATAGCTTATGAAGTTCATAAACATGACAGAAAAAGAATAGCTAAAAGAAAAAAAGAAATAATTGCATAATGATACAGATCTGCAGTCTACACATTACTTAGCCTCTCACCTTCCCACAAACTCTATGTCACAACTTCCAACCCCACCCCAGCCTCCACCCCCACCCCCCAATTTCTGTATCCATGGTAGCATAGCAAAAAGAAAATTACCTATCGCTGTCCTTGAAGATGTTAGAAGTGCCTGACAATAGGTTCTATGGCATGACCGCAAAATTGACTCAATTGCAGCCTTCACTTTTGGAATGTAGTGGCCAATATCATGACCTGTCAAAACAATGGCGTAAGATGTAGGTTGTTAATAAAGTTTAGCTCCAACACCATAATTATACAGTGTTTGGAACCAATTAACAGAATGTGCAGTTACCTTTAAAAATTTCCAAGCCCACATACTGGCTAGAAGGTGACATTACTATTGCAAGCAAAGCTCGAAGACCAATAACTTTCACCTCACTAAGACTATCTTGCTTAAGCAGTTCTAATATCATATGATTCATGGCAAAATCAAGATTGTGTTCTGCTATAGTCACACAGAACTCCACAAGTTTATCATGTTGGACATCTTGCGTAAGCATCCCTTTCCTTAAGACTGTTAACAGTTGTGAGGTCACACTGTCTAAGTAGTCCCATATCTGATTTGGAGCCTGGTTTGCAGCATGCACACTCAAGTAGAACCTCAAAACTCGATGAAGACAGTCCAAGGCCATGAAACGATGGGTCTTGTCCTGAATGATTAAACCACATCATATCATACAACTTATCACCTGAAATGGAAAAGCATAAGCGTATGGCTCCTATTGTGCACCTCAACAGACTAGCATGATGAAACAGTATGATTGTACCAGAGAAATAAACCAATTAACCGTTGAACGTCATCTCATCCTTACTAAAATTTGATTTTTGAACTTACTCTAAGAAGAAGCTTGTAGAGTTGCTCCCTGTGAGAGCTTAAGTTGCTGTGGAATATTTGAGGATCACCAAGACAGAGGAGAAGAGTCACCAAGGGATAACCAACCTAATGCAAAAAAAATTTCCCATATGAGCACAGAAGAAACAACGTATCATGCAGGGAAAGAGTGTGGAGAGTTGAAGCAACATTGCTATTTGAATAACATTAAAAGACTAAAACCGAAAACCGTCAAATAACATAAAATAGAAATAGAACCCAAGTACCAAAATAAACAAAGAAAATGGAAAGTCTTAAAAGGATTTACTGGTCGAGAGCTCGTGGCCCACAAGGAGAAAAGTGTTTAGATTTTTCAAAAAGATCCTTAGTTTCCATGTCTCTCTTCAAAACTCCCGCCACTCCTCTCCAACATAAAATAGCAAAAGAACCCTTTTTAGGAGAGCAATTAAAAACTAAAACCAGAAGAAACATAAACAGCCCTTGGAAAGGAATATAATCCCATAGGAGCGACTTGGTTATACTAATGAAGATAAGAATATGCAGGTAACTTATGACATTCTTCTCTGTCCAAGGGGGATAAAACGAAGTAGAAAATTATGGAACTCATGCAGTGCAAGTGTGCAACTCGAAAACAAAACTGTATCCTCCAACCCCAACAGGGCGAAATAAAAATAAAAAAAAAAAAAAAAAAAAAAAAAACAAAAAATAAAACATATAGGTAAGAAACAGTAAAAATTTTAAGGTCTTTTCTTTCAGCTTTGGACTTTAATAGGTAACTACAAGAGAATATGTAATATTCTATAGAAAAGGGAGGTCGATGATCTTGGATCAACTTACAGCAATATGCTTGCTCTGTTTATCCATCCAATGCATGAGCTGTATTCTTATTCTTCCAACAGCTTCATACCAGAAGGTAAGTGCAGGCTCTACACCTGAAGGCGGCCACTGACTTTTCCCCCCATCTGCCAAAGGTGCTAAGATGTTTGAAAGCATATTGCATAGTGCATGGTAAAGCTCAGTTTTCCGTTTATAAGGAGCACGGTTAAGAGGGTTTGCTTTTGCCACAAAGGAGGCAGATGCATTCAATCCACCCTCAGTTTTCACCTGAAAAATAAGTAAATAACTATAGCTATAAGCCAGATTGATCCCATTTTTCTCCAGAGGAATATATTCTAAAGTTAAAACACACCCCTAACTTCAAGTAGCGCATTCCATTTATGATACTAAGTGTTTCACTTCGGGCAGCATTAGTATCTATCCGACGAGTATTGAGTTCCATGAAAAAACGCTCCGTCACAGAACTAAACCTGTAAATGGAATTAAACATTTTGTTATATTTCATATAGTTAAAGAAGAAAGAGGCCTATCCAGCTCTACTAAGTATATAATAACAATAATAATAATAATAATAATAAAAATAATTATGATAATAAAGGGACAGTCATAGCCCATGGATGGTTTATTAATCAATCAACTTATCACTTACATTTTCTTTTTACCATCCTGGAGGAGTAAATGATAAAGATGTTGATCAGCTTTAAGAGCATAATATTACAAAGAGAAACCCAAACTCAATGTGGATTTTAGAAGTAATTATTTAAAACCTCAATTTGATGATTGCCACTAACAATGAATGAAATCATAGTACTTTTTTTTTTCCGCTGCAATAGTATGATCACCACCAATCGAATGCCAGATTTAGTTACCTGATGCGAGATAAGGCACCTAAGAGTTGAGCAACCAAATCCAAAAGAAGCCCCCGAAGATCAACCAAGGATGGGTATTCAACCTGGCTAACAAGCCTGCAAATAGAGAAAGTTATGTTCATATGGCCAAAACTTTCACGACATAAATAATAGTTCAGACACCATAAACCAGCCTTACCTATCAGCATTGATTAACCAATCAAAGACAAAATTTTCAAGTCCAGACCAAAGCTTCTCTGCAAAGAAGACAAGCACAGTTCAATTACAGGACGAGGAAATTATGACAGAAAACTAACATGACAATGCAATGACCTAACCAGTAAGTCCCTCCTGTGGACAGCACTCCACAAATCGAATACATGCTGAGCAAAAAATGCACTCCACTGCAAGCTGAGATGTATGCGAACATGTCAATTAAATGTGTGGACTATTGTATCTAGGTGTCAAACAAATTTAAGACGAGGAACGTTTTAGGCCAACTGTTGATTTTTTCAAGCACAAACTGTTGATAAAGGATTTAAGTGAAACCTATAAGCAAATCATAAACTTCTAACAATTAACTAAGTGCACAGATCAGGGGTAATGAACTTAAAAGTAACAATTAGTGGTTCCTGACATGAATTGCACAGAATAAAGAGAACTGCTCTGACAAGGGATACAAGTTTTCTGCAAAAGCTACTAATCACCTATCTCAGCTTTTTAAAACAAAAATATAAAGAAACTTGGCACGAACCTTCCTTTGGAATGTAGACGCATCATTTGCACCTTTTGGGGATTCACTGCAACAAAATATGGCAACAAAATAAACAATATTGCATACTGAAAAAAGAAAACAAGGTGACTCATCTTATTACATTTCGATAAAACTAACGACATTGTCATCCATGCTTGGGGAGAGAAAAGGAGGAGGCATTAAACAAACGTGACTAGATTCCAAGGTAATAGGACGCTTCAAACTAGAAGAGAAAAGGTGAAGGTCAAAATTTTACCATTTTCTATCACGAAAAATTTGTCTTTAATCAGTTCTCACCGTTTCAATCCTACCTTGGTTCTAACATAAAACACAAGCAACCACCAAATACACGTGTGCGCACCACACACACGCAGAGATAGACAATGAATACTATAGCACAACAGACGCATGTTTTGTCACAAAGCAAATGCACTTACTATTTCAAAATGAACAACCGGCAGAAACCAAAATTAACTCAACTTATTTTGTAGTTCTAGACTTTACATTACTGTAAATCTGACAAGCAATAAACTAGAGAATGACCGAAATGAGAAACGCATCTTCAAAGGAGGGGGAACATAGAACAACCCACCTTTCTCTCCATTTTAGAAGAGCTTCTAAAAGTGGTACCGGGGTATGTCTAGCAACCATAGCTAGGGAATCCAGTACTTGCTCATAGGCAGGATCTGATGGTCGAAGATATTGCCCATCCTGTAAATTGCCAATGTAACAACAAACAATAATTAGGACTCGACGACATCAACATATCCAAATTAGCAAAACAAACATTCACCAAAAGAAGAGGAAAAAAATCCCGATACAGAAAACACACACAAACATATCAACCATACATGAAAGAGTAATACCGTGCATTTTGATTACAACAATGCCGTTTCAAAGGCAAACCAATAAAGAAAATAAACAATTGAAATTCCAGAAACAAGGGGCTTATCCTTGTAATTAGTACTCGAAAACCAAAATCTAGACTTCTTTCATTCATCAACATATACAATTCAACATCAATCTTAAGCAAGAACGAACTAAGAATTTCAAGGTATCCGTCAATGGCAGAAAAAAGACAACTAATTTTCCATATACAAAGCTTCGCGGGGGAGCTAAAAAGCACCATAGAAACGAGAAATCAAACAACGAGAAGAGAGAGAGAGAGAGAGAGAGAGAGAGATTTGAGAGGAAAATTCGAGAATCAAGACCTGTGCTTGAGCGGTCTCGATACGGCGGCGAGCGAGGGGTAGAAACCGCTGTAGCAGAGCGTCGACGATGAGTTTGGCGGCACTTCCCGCCTTCATCTTCTTCTCTGTTCTATCTCTCTGAGATTCCCCGCCTCGGGTTCAGGTTCGAGCCCTTGGCTCCGGCACTCACTTGGAAACCAATTCCGAAACCCTAGAAACGAACAGAAGAAAACGAATCACCGCCCAAAGGTAGGAGGGAGGAAGCTGAGAATTTCAGAGTTCGGAGCCAGTGACCTCCGAATTTGGGTGCGGAAATGGTCAAGCTTTCTGCTTTTCGCATAAATGAGATCGTCGTTTAACCAAATTAAAGAAAATGGTCAACCTTTTATTTTTAAGGTTTAAAAAAAAAAAAAAAAAAAAGCTGCTTTTTGTTGTTTGTGACATCTCTTCCCAAATGAGATCGTCGTTTAAAACCAAATTAAAGCAAGTCTTTTTTTTTTTTTTTATTATACCTCCAATCTGAGTGTTTGGATAATAAACTCAGGTCGGAACCTTTTATTTTTTTATTAGGGTTTTTCTTGATCTTTTAAGTGTTTCTCCATTCTCGCAAACTCAAAAAAAAAAAAAAAAAAAAAAAAAAAGTTGTTCGACTTACTAGTTAAGTGTCCAAATTCTATGTTTGTTGTTTTTTTATTTTACATCTTTAAAGACTAATTTATAAGTTCCCAAGATTCGTTTGTTTTGTATTTGATGTTTGATGGACTATTTTGCTTCATGTTTGATGTTAGATGGACTGATAAAATGGTTGTTTTGTTTTTATTTTTTGAATATTTTTTTTTTTTTTGAAAAAAAAAAAAAAAAAAATATTTGATATAATTAAAAAAAAATTTCTACCCGCACCAAAACCCATGATTTGATTTTTGTTTTTATTTTTTTTTTAAATAAAAATAAAAAAAAAATAATATTTGATAAATTAAAAAAAAATGATTTGATTTAATATAAAATAAGAGATAAATAAAAAATAATTAATAATTTTTTATTTTTCTTTTTTCTTTTTTGAGTACAGAAAGATATTAATGAATTTTTTTATACTAAAAATAATCTCTTAATAAAATTATCAAATGTATTTTTAAAAATGATTTCTGTCTGAGATTAAAAATATTTTCATTTTCATTTTTATATAAAAAATAAAATCATTTTAAAATGAGTTCTAAACTTATATAAAATTTTTTCACTACAAAAAATAATTTTTCCTTACCTTTTCAATAAAATATTTGCTTTCCTAGTCAAATAATAAGTGTTCCCTTAGAAAAGGAAAATATAAAATATTTCCAAAAAAAATCTTAAATTAAAATTGCTAATGACCATTTACTAGCTTTTTATGTTCATTTGTGTCTAAGCACATTCACTTGTGTATATTGGTCTTTAAAGGTATGTTTGGTAGGAAAAAAATATTAGGGTAGAGACTGAAAAGAGAGAGATGGAAGAAGAGTCATAATTTCTTATTTTGTTGGAGGGAGAGGGTGAGGTGGAGGGAGACTCTAACCCCGTTTATTTTACCGATTCGAGTTTAAAATTTAATTTTTACTACAGTAAAATGCTCCCATAAACAATCACTCTTTTTTTTGTTATAATAAAAAACTCTTATATAAAATCACATCTCAACTCGAATCAATGAACTAAATGGGTTCTCTGTCCACTCAAACTCACCATTTTACATTCTTCTTCTAATGGATTATGGAATGATCTATACAATCTATCCATTAAATATTAGCAAAACCATTTTATCATTAAAAAGTTTAGTATAAAAGTAGTAAAAAGGACAAAAAAGTAACTTAACAAACATTCATTCATCCATACTTTTAACTCTTCTTTTCCCTACCAAACAACACAAAAGATTACCATAATCATCTTCATCCCTCACATTCTCCATCCCTCTAACTATATCCATCCATCTTATCAAATGGAGCCTAAATATGAAAGACACATCATTTTTCTCATGAATAACAAAAAAGTTGAGATTGAACGTCATATTGTCCCATTTCCGTTGACGCAAAATCCTAAAGGAATGACTTGTCGATTAGTTAATAACATGACAACAAATTTTACAAGTTAAAAATTATATATGGTTTTAGTTATTTTTTTTTTAAATATCAATATCAATATCAATATCAATAGAAGTGCAAATCAAGATACAATAACTACTTAACATTTATCGTACCCGCCTAAATTATATACCAAAATAGCCGAGAAGACGCTCAACAATCTCTTTAGCAATGTATTTGCCATGATCAAATCCGAGCTTCAGGTTTTTGTCACATCAATTTGTTTTTTTAGGGATTTTATATTTCAATTTGTACTCTGGGATAAACAATTTGTTGCTTCTATTTGGTTAGGGCACAAACAACTAGCTGGAGCAGTTGGAGAAGATGAATCTGCGGAGGCTACAGAGACGTGGCTTCAGGGGATGAGGGTATTCGTAGAACAATTAAAGTCCATAAGAAAGATATGGGTGAGGGACGTTATATGAGCAACTCTTTCAGAAAATGATAGAGAGGTGGGCATTGGATCAAATCAAAACCAACATTTTCTTCAAGCATCGTCATCCAATCCAATTTTGTACAAATTATTTGAAATCCAATCAATCCAATTTAATGAAATGTTAGATCCACTCCAATCCAATATATGACATCATTTGATTGCATTGGATTGGGTTTCGACTTTCATCAAAACCTCTTAAAACGTTCTAAATTCCATAAAATTGCACAAAATAACAAATCTACACATTTAAGACATAAATTTTCATTCATCACACAACATAAAATCAAAATTATCCAATAAAGATAAGAGAAGACTTTGAAGACGTTTAGTAAGTGGATTCATACCATGATTTAAATCATGGTTCAAAATTTGTTACAGTATTTTCTCTCATAAAATAAATTAAAAATGATTATAATCTCATAATTCTAATTCATGAACTAAACGTCTCATTTAAGATTCAAGTTTGATGATATGGGTGAGCTCAAAGATGGTCGATTGCCTATGGTGATTTAATGACACACGATGAAGGCACACACATTAAGAACTTATGACTTATGTGAATTTTTAGTTTTAGAGTTTGTTCAATTTATAACCTAAAAATTGAAAATATTACATATATACAATTATTTTTAATAAAGCATACATTTGATTGGATTTTTTAAATTCAAACTCAACATTCATTCCAGTCCAATTGGATAAGTTGAAATACAATCTAAATTCAATCCAACAATCTTTGACTATCCATTTTATTTTTCAAAAGATTTGAATTAGGTTGGTTGAATTAATTAGGTGATTGAATCTTTTGTTCCTCCTTAATTAGACCATAGCAATGTTCAGTAATGCTTTTTGAAACCCAAAATAAATTCTTTACTCATTTACAATTAAAATTTATATTTAATAAAAAAAATATTTATTAAAATCTTATTTAGTTCACTTATTTAAATTTTTAATTTAAATTAAGATATAATTTTATATAAAATTTTTTTAATTATAATATAAAAAATTAAATGTAACTTATTCTAAAAAATTTTAACCCACTCAAACCATTAAAATAAATCAGGCCTAAAGAATTTGCAAACAATCCACAGAGCTTCTAATTTTAGATTGAGAAGTAATCCATATCCGATCAATTAATGAAATTTTTTTAATACCCTAAATTACCCCGATGAATTCTAACAAATATCAGAGAACACATTCAACGCTTCATCTTCTCCACTCACTTTCGATTACTCCATTTTTCTGTGAAATCAATGCACTTTAAACCAGTCACTGAGAAACATAAACAACTTCCTTGCAAATTCACAAAAATCACCAACAACAGATTTAGAAAAGAAAAAAAAACGTGAAAATTAACACAATAAGAAAAACCTCAAATTAGCTTTCAACAGATGGGGGGGAAGCAAGTAGGAAATCAATCGGTGGGGGAGGTGATTTGGCTAAGTTCGCGAGGAGAGAGCAGGAAGATCTGCGATCGGCGGGGTTGCGATTCAGCGGTGGGGTAACTGGTGGGGTGGGTGGCGATGTGATTAGGATCTGGGTTTTTTTTAGGTCTGCAAGTGAACCCATAGAAGAAGAAGACTATTTTTGGGTCTGCAAGTGATGGAAGAAGAAGACTTGCTAAGGACAAACGAAAAAGAAAAAGAAAGAGGAAGAAGACTTGTTTTTTTTTTTTTTTTTTATTTTATTTTTATTTGCTCTGTTCATTTTTTATCAAGGCAATCAGTATCCAATGCAAGCAATATTATAAAAATATTCCCTTTCTTTTTAATGGAGTTTTTTTTAAGGTAGTTCTTTTTAAAAAAAAAAAAAAAAAAAAAAAAAAAAAAAAAAAATTTTACTTTCTTTTTAAGGGATTTAAAAAAAAACATTTTTTTAAAGGGAATTAAGCAAATATTTGTGTATAAAATTAAAATAAGTATGTAAGTGTAAATTTTTATTACTGTGTCTATTTTAATTATTTTAATTATTTATAATAATTTAATTTTATAATTTATTAAATACTGTTATATTGCTTTTAAAACCAACTGTATTTATAAAAATATAATTTATTAAATATTCAATTATTTTTTATAATAATTATTCTTCTTTACAACACAACTAACAATAATTCTATTAAAATTTACGGTACTACTAAACTGATCATTTTACTGCCTCACCAACCAAAGAAAACACATTAATGGCTTCTTAAAAAAAAAAAAAAAAAAACAAAAACACAGAGAACACTCTAGTAGCAAAATAATAATTTATTCATAATAATAATAGCAACTAATCTACCATACAAATCTTCTTACGTAGCTAATGGAAGATTTGTATTAAAGGTTGTCTCAATTTTAAATTATAATTTTAAATTTTTTACAATATTTTTTTATAAAAATTAAAATTAAAAATTATAATTTTAAACTCTATATCAAGCTCATCACCTTCTTTGCAGCAGATTATTGCCATGAAATACTTGAATAAATTTTTCTTTGCTATTACGTCGAATAATGACAAAATAAATCAAACGCAACTGCTTTCCATCGGGAACGAGGAAAGAGGAAAAAGAAAATCCCTCTCTTGTAGTTGCGTTTGATTTCTTCCTCCTTCACCTAGCGAATTTCAGAAAGTTCTCCGATTCAAAAACCGAACTATCTCAATCCACCAAAGATTCAGGTTCGTAACGTCTGACTGATTTTCAGTTCTGAAATTTTTTAAAAAAAAATGTTCTTTTGCCATGTTTCGATGTGATTTTCGAGGTTGTTGGACTTGGATCTGAGAAAGGATTTAGGGTTCATGATTCGAACTGGATTCTGATTTTGATAGAGTTTGTATTTGTGTTTGTGGAAAATTTATTTTACTCGGTACTACAAATCGCTGTTCGGACCAAAAAGTTTCGATCTTTGAGCTAGGAATCGCTTCTTAGTTCAAAGATGGTAGTTGGATTGTTAGGGATTTAGGTTAATTGACCACCACTAAATCGTTTTAGAGATACTGTATCATAAGGTTTGATGTCGTTTACAATAGACGACATGCCGTCTTTCTTGTAAACGATTGCAAACCTTACTATACACCAACGACGAAGGTCAAAGAGTCTGCTTGTATGCTTACCAAATCCAATACGATCGTCAAACAGAACAAATATGGCCGAGAAGACGGATCAGCAACCGAGTCGCGACGAGCTTGCGGAGTCGCTCAACGATCTCTTCACCAGCGTATTCGCCATGGTCAAGTCCGAGCTTCAGGTTTTTCTTTTGCCTATCTGCTTTTCCAGTGATTTTATTTTATTTTATTTTTTTATTTGTGCTCCGTGATAAACAAACAATTTGTTTATGCAATTTCGTTAGGGTACGAACAACCAGCTGGAGCTGTTGGAGAAGATGAATCTGCGAGTAGCGGAGGAATACAAAGGCTACGGAGACGTGGCGTCGGGGCTGAGGGTGTTTGTAGAGCAACTGAAGTCCAAAAGCGGAAGCTTCGATGAGTACGCGCAGAAAATAGAGACAATTGATCAACAAGTCACTGAATTTGAAGCTGTGATTTCAATGCTCGATCGATATGTGTCTGCGTTGGAATCTAAACTTCAATCTGCTTGTCATATTCCATCTCCTTCCTAACTTATCTGTTGTTTACCCTTTTCTCTTTTTCTTAATTTATTTTTATTTTTTCTTGATGACGTTTGTTCATTTGTATTTTTTGATTTTGGGTGATTTGAGTTTAGATTTTAATTTGAGTTAAAGGTGTATTTGAGTTCAAATCTTAATTTGAGTTAAGGTATATTTGAGTATAATTTGAGTGGAGATTTTAATTTGAGTTTATATTTAGATGTGTATATTTTGAGTTATGATTTAAATTGAGAATTTATTTAAGTTTGTATTTTGGTGGGTTAAAATTTATATTTAAATAGTATTTTAATAAAAATTTAATAATGATGAAAAATTTTAATAAGATATATGGGTGAGATTTTATTCGTCTTTGTGAAGGTATAAAAAAAATTATTTTAATCAAAATTAAAATAAAAAAGTTATTACGTTTTTAAGAATAAAAAAATATTATTCTTAAAGTTTGAATTTAAGAATTTGTGTTGAAAAGAAAATTTAAATTTAAATTTTAGTTATAAATTTAAATTAAAACTTAAGTTTAAATTTAAATTTTATAAAAAATATGAATTTGAATAAATAATTTAAGTTTTTTTTAAAAAAAATTTGGGTGCGAATGAGACTTAAATCTCAAAAAGTGTTGTTCTTTCTCTCTCTGGGTTTTTTTTTTTTTTTTTTTTTTTTTTAATTTGGTGAAGCTGAAAAGAATGTGATGTTTTTAGATAGATTGAACAGAGTTTAGAACAAAAGCTATTCTCTTAAATGGACATTGGGGGTTTTTTTTTTTTGTAAGGAAAAAAACAGAAAGTAAGGGGTTTTTGGCTGCTTAATAAGAGAGATGTCTCCCTTCAAAAAATTAAAAAGAAAAAAAAAGAAAAAAAAGAGATGTCTCCTATTTGCATCAATATGTCCTTGGAAAACTGACACTGAGGGGACCAAAATCATATATAAACAACTGGTTCTAGAACACATGATAGACAATTTTCAATGTATTTGACTCATTTTATTTTGTAATAGTTACATAGAACTCAAAACTCTTCAACAGCACTATGATCAGACTCATAGAGACTCTTTCTTGGGTTGGGTATATAAAAAACCAGTCATTTTTGTTAGGCTATTGTACAAGTCAAAATATGCACACAAAAAACCGGTGTTTATAAGGTAACATCCACTCATTGCCAAGTAGGGGGTGAGTGAATTCCCTGTCCCTTTTGTGAGGGTTCTTGCTTTGATAATTTTAGTTACAGTGACAAAGAAGACAATCTGGTTCTTCTCTTGTGACGAGATGGCGGTCGATACTTGTGCTTAACAGAATCTTTTCTCAAGTTCTGAAGCATCAAAGCCCTTGTTTTCCCATCTGGTTGGAGACCATGGTTGCGCATTTTCGCATAAAGCTTCTTTGCCGTATCAATCTTGCCTCTCAAGCACATTCCTTGAATAGCTGCATTGTAGAGGGATGCATCCGGTGCAGCCTGCTGCAAAATGTAAATTCTTAGCCATTTAGAACCCAAAATAAAGCTCAAATTAACAAGTAGATTTATAAAGTTGATACTTGTAACACTAAGGGTGTGCTCATTTGAACAACTCAAGTCATGACTTGAGTTGTGTATATGAGAAAAAATTACTGTAGTAAAAAAATTAAATTTGAATTTATGTGAGAGAAAATATTATAGCAATATGACTTGAGTCACGAAATGAACTAAGACCTAAATATTCAAACTGTTAAACTATGTAATAGGGGAACATTTCATATGGGAGAAAAAGATACCTACATTAAGAATTTCCTCCACTTCATTCCAGAGGGAGCCCCAAATGCAAACTCTTATAAGCGAGAGATGAGTGAATGTGTCTGGAATGCATTTTAGGTGAACCATATGCTCGTACACTTGCACTGCAACATCAGGCTTTCTTGCTGTCTCGCAAGCATTGATAACAAGATTATATGATGCAGCTGAAATTGACATTCCATTAACTTCCATTTGCCAAAGAAGCTGCACAGCTCTCTCCCATAACCCGAGCTTCGAGCAAGAGATTAGAGCAATGTTGTACAAGTGTAAGTTCAACTGAGAATCCTGATCTTGTTTGATCCTTTCAAAGAGTCGAAGAGCATCATTGTGTCGATTTGCCCTGTAAAGGGCACCAAGAAGTGCATTCCATGTGTATGTATCTGGCAAGTGACCTAAAGATTTCATGACGTCAAATATCCTGAATGCCAGTTTGATCTCCCCAGCTTTTCCAAGTGAATTAATCACTGCATTACACGCAATGGCGTTTGGCTTGAGCCCCTTCTTCAACATGCTCTGAAAAATGCTTAAAGCAAAATCCCATTTCCCTTCTTTTGCACATGCACCAATTATTGCCTGCATTGTATCCTTCCCTGGTTCAAACTTGCTTTGGACCATTTCACCGTAAGCATCAAGAGCCAGATCGTTCTGACCGCATCGAACAAAAATGCTAACCAAGAGGCAGTAAGTTATCCGTGTCCCGATATGGCAATCTTCCTTCATGGATCTCCATAATCTCAGAGTTTCAAGCCAATTGTTCACTCTCCCGCAAACTGATATCATTGTATTGTAAACAACCGCATCAAAACCATACTTAACTCCACATTCCGTTTCCATTTCACTAAACATTCGAAGGGCAGCATCACAGCCCTTAGCATCTGCGACCGCCTTAAGCACTAAGCTGTACGTGTGCCCCGTGGTTATCTTCTCCGTCTTCATAAACTCAAACACTGTCAGACCATCATCAACCAGCCCATTCCGCAAGAGGCAAGATAAAAGCGAGTTGCAGGCGTGTAAGTCAGGACGCAGGCCGGATAATTCCATGGACCTGAGCAATTCCAATGCACTTCTGACCTTGTTGGTTCTACTAAGCACCAAAATCCGCTTTGACAACTTTGCTTCATCCACTTCCTCCAAAAAGTGAACACTATTAACATTTAAATTCAACACGGCCTTTTCTTGAGGAACTACCTTTGGCGGGTTTAAGCCATCAGGCTCAAAATCTAAGTCCTTGGAAGTCTCCAAATTCCTCCAAGGGGGCAATATTTGTTCAATAACAGGAGCTTCAAGTTCAAATCCCACTTTCTCTAATTGGCCAGATTCATCTTTGTCCTCTTCTCCTTCTCTACAAAGAAACCCATATTCAATTTTCGCAACCATGTTAGGAACAATTATTGAATTGTTCATCTTTATGGACCCGCTTGAAAAAGGATAAAACTTTTTAGCCGAATTAAGGTTTAAACACTCATTAAAATGAAGAGTCTGGAGATAAGGTCTATGCAAACCACTAATTGGACAATATATTGCAGAAACCATAATCTCCCCCATAACTTGACCCTGTTCAATGCCGGCAAGGAAATCGCCAAAAGTTAGGTCATTATTATCCGTAAAAGTCTCGAAATATTGAAATTAATCATACCAATTAGTTTTTTTTTTTTTTTTTTTTTTTTTTTTTTTTTTTTTTAAGAAAGAAAACACTACCTCTAAATTTTAACTCTACAGCATTTCTCCTTGCTCCAAAAAGTTTCGCTGCAGAAATTTGCCTTCTACTCAGTGGAAAGCTCGGTGGTGAAGCTCCGGAAATAAAGCTTCAGTTGTGCTTCCGTGAAGAGAGAGAGAGTGTGCGTGTTGGACCAGGGAATATTTAGGGAAAATGCTTAAGGGAATGGAGTCTATCGAAGACGATGACAGGACAAAGATTGCCCTTCTTTTGTTTCTTAACCGCGTGTTATTGAGGCCAGAACCCAAAAGGCATATTGACAAAAATCATACAGGGATGGTTAATGATATCTTCTTATTTTACATTTAAGACTGGGGACTCCAAATTTGTCCGTCTCATTCGTAAATTTAAATTATGTAATTAAATTTATTTTTAATTTATATATTATTTTTATAAAAAAATAAATTAATTTATATTATATAATTAAAATTATTTTTAATTTATATATATTTTTATAAAAAAAAAAATTAATTTATATTATATAATTAAAATTATTTTTAATTTATATATATTTTTATAAAAAAAAATTATAATAAATTATAAATTATAATTTAAATTAATAAATAAATTTAGATATTAAACAGACTCTTAAAAAAAAAACCAAAAGTTCCCTTACGAAGAACTGCCAAAGCAGAGGAGCAACAGAAAAATAAGTCCATGGTATTCAACGGTTTTGCGAGGTAAATATTCGGATTTAGCATTGTACTGTAACTATTTATACATATCTGTTATCTCTAGGTAGAGCATCTCTACCGTGCATCAGAGATGTAATTTAAGACCTCATTTATTTTATAAATTTAAATTTTTAATTTAAGTTAAAATGTGATATTTTTTAAGAGTTTTTCATTATAGTAAAAATTTTAATATAATATTTTTTGAGAATTTTTTACTGTAAAAACTTAAAATTGAAAATTCAAATCGATAAAATAAATGAGGCCTAAGTATCTTTACTGTGTAGTGGATTAATTCAACTGTATAGTAGAATTACATTCCACGTTTGTTTTTTCTTTTTATAATAAATTTGTTAACTTTTATGAAATGAAAGATTACATCAAATTAATCCTAGCATTTATATTTATTTGAACATCTAGAGGTGAATATACGAGATGGTGCCTGTTGTTGCAAACAAGTTTGGACACAAGAGGGATGAGAATTTGCTACCACGCAACCATTCAATAAGTTATAACAAAGAATAACTACTATACGTATGCTTGATTTTTTTGTATTTCTACAAAATATTTTGAAGAGTTTAGAAATTTAAAAAAAAAAAATCATACAGCAACCGTTAAATATTTAGTTTTAGCTTTTATTATTATATTTTTAGTTATATGAATTAATATGCTATAATTTATCAAGTTATGATTCATAACCATATAAGTTATAGACAAACTTATCAAGTTATGGTTTATAGCCAGACAAGTTATAAATAAAAATCGTGAATTATGGATAATAACTTGTCAAGTTATGGTTCATAACCAGACAAGTTATGGATGAAAACAATAATTTAACCTATATATTAACTCATATAAATTATTAGCCTATTAATTTTAATTCATCTCAAGTCTTCACCTATTTCTCTCTTTCTCTCTCAGGGAAACAAAATGCAATAATAAATTTAACAAACTGAGTCCGACATCGCTTAAAAAATATTATCTATATCCTTATCTAAATAGGCTTGTTTTATAATTTTGGTGAAGCCTCCAATCATTTATAGTGTATATGAAGCCTCAAATCATGTATAGTGTATACACGCTAAGCCAGTAACATTGGTATACTTTTTGCCGCAAAGCCCTCCTCCCCTCAATTTAAATCAATTTGATATTTGAGGGTTCGTTTTCTTAAAATTAAAATAAAATTGATCGAAGTATCATTCATTAAAGAGAATAGTTAATTCGTGTAAATTATCTAATTATATGTTGCGCTCTAATATATTAATATTCATTTAAATGTCATATATACTTTTATTGGTGAAGTAAACTTTTTTTTTTAAATGGTACGTGAAGTAAACTTTTAAATACTAAAATAATTTTCAAATAACAATATTGTAATAATTAAATCAAAAGGTTAACATGTGAAGAACACAATTAAATGTCAAATTTATCATTTACTTAGACACTAAATTTACCATTAAACTATTTTTTTTTTTTAAAATTTAAGTGTGATTTTCATTTAAATATTATAATGACATTGACACGTCATTTTTTCTATAACATTTACACATTAATTTAATATTGTATAGATGATACTCCAACTATTTGCTGTATATACCCATATATATATTTTATATGGTGATGGTGTGAAGCCAAAAAAATTAAAACAAAAAATCAAGATGACGTATTTTCGTCCATCCAAGAAAAGAGAAAATCATTTAAATGGCTGTTTTTTTGACCAACATGGCCGAACTTTTTATTTTTTAAATAAATGGTTAAATTTTTGTTTTTTAACAAAATGGATTTTTGTTTTTTAATAGTCAAATCAGTGATCAAACAACAATCAATCAGTGATTGATCGGTTTATTTTATATTTTACCATCGATTTATTATTAATAAACATAAATTTATTGATAGAAATTAATTAATTACTAATTATTTTTGGTTAATTATTAACTAATTTTGATTCACAATGAAATATCATCGAATTAATCAGTGATTGACCACTAAAGGCCTATTTATTTAATATACTCAAATTCAAATTATTAATTATGTTACAGTGTTTTTTTGGTGCAAAAAAAATTAAATTTTAAATTTTAAAATTAAAAATTATAATTTAAATATATCTTTTAAGTAATTCATAAATTAATCAGTGATTAATCATTAAATTAATAAATAAAAAAATCATTTATCTAATTTTACAAGACTTCCTCCATTTTTCTAAAAAATCCTTAAAAAATAGTCATTTACTTCTATATTCCGAAAAAAAGTTGTATTTTCGGCCGGGTAGGCCCGATCCACTAGATTTGCGACCTCCCATCGTCGATCGACGGCTCATCGGATCTCTTTTGTATAAATATAGCTGTTGTGAAGTTTCTCTCTCTCCTCACTGTCTCTCTTGGTGCGTTACGATGACGACCGCCATGGGTCCTCCTCCTCCGAGAACCCCCAACCCTCCCGAAAGCCCGGACCAAACTTCTTCTTCTTCTTCAGTTCCTTCAGCAGATTCTACAATGAAGACTCCCATGGGACCTCCTCCTCCTTCCAAGGAACCTAGCGCTCCAGACGCACCACCAGCTGCCCAAAACGACGTCGCAGAAGGCGGTGACAACCACACCTCTCGTGACTCCCAGATAAGTGCTGTTCCCTACACGATTCCTCCTTGGAGTGGACCTCCGTGCCACCACTTCTTTTTTGAGGTTCTTAAGGAAGGCTCTATAATCGACCAATTCAATGTGTAAGTTCATTTTTTCTGGATTTTTTTTTTTTTTTGTGTGGTTGTTCATGTTGTTTTCTGTGATTGAGTTGCGTTTTTTTGGTGTTTTCATTTCTGTGCAGACACGAGAAAGGGGCTTACATGTTTGGGCGCGTGGATCTTTGTGACTTTGTGCTTGATCACCCGACCATTTCTCGCTTTCATGCCGGTATTTACCTTCTCTCTCTCTCTCTCTCTCTCTCTCTCGTTTTTCTTATCAATTATTTGAGCTCAAGTGCCTTACTTTATC
Source organism: Morus alba (assembly GCA_012066045.3). Classification (NCBI taxonomy): domain Eukaryota; kingdom Viridiplantae; phylum Streptophyta; class Magnoliopsida; order Rosales; family Moraceae; genus Morus; species Morus alba. The sequence goes on along the minus strand of CP050233.2, from coordinate 5,601,488 downwards.
ATTCAATCAAGAAAAAGTGTTAAACTTTATAAGGCATTTCATAAATTGAAGTTTGAACAATGTGTGCTGTGACACCTATTTTAGTTTATGAATTGTGATTCGAGCTAGTCACTTTGCCGAACCGAGACTTTTGGCCGAATGTGTCACTCTTGTGTTAAAACTGTGCTGCATATCTTGTTAGCTCAGTAAGAGTGAGATTATAGTTGTTATCTATGGTACTTGTCTCTCATTCCTCTTCTTGGTAAGCGAGCGCGTCTTCTTAGTTGTTGGTGCTCATGTTATGTACGTCAAAGATGTAAATAGGTTTTCGCACTTTGCTCCCTTGTCCACTTACCCAATTTTTGTAGTAAATTGCTTGATTAAGCCATGATTTTAGAGTTATAGTAGGCAAAGTTCACCCTCCATTTTCTTTGAAATAGTAAGCTTTTGAAATATATTTTTCGCATATGCATGTTGTTCCTATATAATATCAAGTTGCTCTAATGTTTTTCGTCATTATAAATGTTCTCCATATATCTATAGTGTTTGGATTTTGTTTCTCATTTTTCACTCCCATCGATGGTGTTAACTTGTTTTCTATAATCCAGTTGTCCAATTCAAACAAAGTGGAGAAGCCTATGTTTTTGATCTCGGTAGCACCCATGGTACTTTCATAAACAAGAATCAGGTATGCTATGCAAGAACTTAGCCTGCGTCACATTTTCTAGGGTCACTCCTCAATTCCTTCACAAAATCGTTGAGATACAGCTTAATTCTCAATTATTTTATAAAATTGCTTGGTGAGGGATTGAAGCTTTAAGAAGTGAACATAAAAAAAATAAATAACAAGGAGAACTATGACTTGTTACCATTTAGGACCTCTAAGTTCTTTAAACATGTGTGCACACACGCACATGTCGACAGGGATTTTTGTTTGAGTTACACTACACACAAATAAAAAGTCACAAATCGGATGGCTCTTCTCTAATCCAACTGTTTCTACAACATATTCTGGTGGATACGTGATATCTGTTTCTGACCAACTTTTACTTCGTCGTGAGGAGGTTGGGAAAAAGAGCTATGTGGATTTACACGTTGGTGATGTCATTCGATTCGGACAGTATGTATCTCTGCATTCAATTTCTTTCTTCCCCTCTTCTTCTGATCTTCTTGTAACTTTGAGTTGGACCACTTCTTAATTTTTGTGATGATATCAAACTTATGATATTTACATTTTGTGATGATCAGATTAAATGTTTTTAATTTTGGCTCTCTTCAATATGTGTATATGAGGCTGCAGCTTTGTTTGTGTCTAAATAAAGAAATGAAATTTTGGGGCTAAAATTCATGTCTAGTTGTGTTATGATGATTATTGAGCCATGGTACAATGGCATGGATGTAAATAAATTGATGACGTGTAGTTTGGTGAACAATTGAATTTGCCATAGAAGTGTTAGTTATAGATATGTCAAGTTTCTTAGCCTCCATGCTTGTTGCTGTACTTAATTGAGACATTTCGGATTAATTTTGTCTGTTTGTATTTGTGCAGGTCATCTCGTTTGTATATTTTCCAAGGACCAACAGAGCTTATGCCACAAGTAATCAATCTCACTTTATATTTTTCTTGATAAGAAACAAGCATACTTTTATTGACATATTAAAAGCAAGGTTAAATAGAGTTCTGTTCTTTATTGTTATTTTTATTTAATAAGAAAAGATCAAATAAAATGATTTCACATTTTCACTTTTAACATTGTTTTCACTCTAAATTTAGGCTTCTATTTCAATATTTTGTTTGATTTTATTAATATTTATATGCATGTGGCTGTTTGTTTGTTGTTTCAAGAGATCAAAATAGGATGATTTTGATTACTTTAATCTCTCAAGATTTTGCATTCAGTTGGCTTTTCTCCACCTGGGAAATTATTGCATGACTTGTTTTTCTCTTGAGGTTATAATGTGTGCTATTTTAGGAAACTGACTTGAAGAAAATAAGAGATGCTAAGATACGAGAAGATATGCTAGATCGAGAAGCTTCACTTCAACGAGCAAGACATCAAGCGTCTCTTGCTGAGGGTGTCTCATGGGGCATGGGAGAGGATGCCATTGAAGAAGCTGAGGTTTATGCCACTTTTTAGTAAATAAAAATGATTTGGATATTATATCTGTGTGTATATATTTTTTCAGTTTGATAATTATTCTAATTTAGATGACCGTACTGATTCTTAAAGTTTCGGACAATAGGATGACAGCGATGAGGTAACTTGGCAAACTTACAAAGGACAACTAACAGAGAAGCAAGAAAAAACCCGTGAAAAAGTCATTAAAAGAATGGAAAAGGTTTGTGGTTTCTTTCTCTGTAGTTTCTTTTTTTTTTTTTTTGGGTTTTTGTTTTTTGTTTTTTTTGTTTTGTGTCAGAAATGTTTAACATAATAGCAATATGGATCTATATTGTGTGCGTGTTTTTTCATTTTTGATAGGGTTTGGAATCCGTATTTTGCTGGTATCTTTTCGTTTGGTATAGAAGTGTTAAGTTGTTTCCTTTTGAATATTGATGCCGCTTTATGGCAACTTAGGGATAAATGTACTTTTTAGATCACATTATCTGTTATCTACTATTGCTGAGGAATTACCTTGGATATGCTGAAATTATTTTATCTCAGGTTGTACAAAATTTTCTAGAATACTGCTTCCCACCCTTCTAGGAGGACTGACCTTGTCTTCTCTTCGGTTTCTTAGGTTCAATTTTTCAGTGAATAAAAAAGCTGAAATTAATTTAAAGTTTTGTAGTGTCGTTCACTGAAGATTTTGTCTTAAACTAGCTTTTTGCTATTACATCAGCATAGCAACCAACCAATCAACAAATTTTATCAGAAATTTATTAATATTCTTGCCATTTACTTAAACCTACTGAGACTATATTGATGTTCTTTTTTTGCTCAAGGGCTATATTGATGTTCTTGTTTAACATAGATGTTCTTTTCTGTTTAGATTTCTCATATGAAGAAAGAAATAGATGCTATTCGCGCTAAAGACATATCTCAAGGGGGGTTGACACAAGGGCAACAAACTCAGATTGCTCGAAATGAACAAAGAATGGCACAGGTAAACTTTGATACTAGTTGGTCAAAGCCCAGTCCCTTTGTTTTGCCTGACAACATGATTGTTGAACTGGGGAGCACAAGTTTTTAGCTTTTTTGTAACTGCTGTTTCTAAACGTTTTCCTCTTTCTATTTGTAGATCGTGGAAGAACTTGAAAATTTGGAAGAGACACTGAATGAGAGTATTAGAGAAAGTCTTGGTGCACGTGCTGGGACTATAGGTCGTGGGAGGAAGAAAGGAGCAGCAGAAGAAGATGATGAATTTTTAAGGTACCTTGTGAATGATAAGTACTTGTAGAAGCAGTTTCAATAAGATCAGTGGTAGAAGGTTTACAAGTCCTAACATAAAACTTCGGGATGAGTTAAATTTCATCACTTTCTCAATTTGCTAATTTTTTTGTGATTCTACTCAGAAATGATAATAAATAATTAATTATGTTTTTATTGTCTAGTGATGATGATGACTTCTATGATCGAACAAAGAAAAAGCCTTCTAGTAAAAAGGCTGCTGAAAACCAATCTGTTGAAACTGCTGATACCCTTCTTGATAAGAGAGATTCCATCATGAAAGAAATTGAAGACAAGAAAGAGGTGCTTCTGATTGAGAAGAACAAAATGGTGTCTGAGAAAATGGACGAGACAGAAACTGGAGATGCACTTGATGCTTTCATGTCTGGGATTTCATCTCAGCTAGGTGAGAAATGCTGCATCAAAATTAAGTACCTGGCTGTATTTTATGCTTGATCCTGGATTTGGTATTTTCTTACTTGATATATCTCACTTTTGAAATTAGCGACGCTTGCTAACTTCCTTACCTTGTTGGCAGTCATTGATAAAACTACCCAACTACAGGAGGAATTATCAGCTCTCCAGTCTAAACTGGATAGAATATTATTCCTCCTGAAGATTGCAGATCCAACAGGTGAAGCTGCTAAGAAAAGAGTTCTGAAGGTACAAGAGTTGAAGCCTAAAAAATCTGCGACTCTTGCAGCTGCCAGCAAGAAGCAACCTACCAAGGAACCAAAGGAAAGTAGCGAGCCTGAAGAACCAGAAAATGGCTCCATGAAGAAAGAAAAAACTGTAGATGCAACCGTGAAGTTGGACAAGAAGCCTGAAGCTGATGAGATTATGCTTGAGGCAATGGAGGGAAAAACTCCCGTATATGTGGAGGCCAAGCCCCAGTGGCTTGGAGCTGTAGAGAAGAAGAAAATAGAGGAGAGCCAACAATCAATGCCTTTAGACGTGCAGGACTCTGATGATTTTGTTGACTATAAAGACAGGAACAAGATGCTGGTTAATGGTGATGGTTCACAGACAAAAGTAGAAAGTGGGCTTGAAAACGCTGCCCCGGGGTTGATCATCAGGAAGCGGAAGCAAGTTCATGAAGTTGAAAGTAACAAAAAAGATGCTCGTGAGCAGACGACATCTTCAACATCATCAGCTGAACTTATGGCAATGGATGCTGTGGCGTTACTGTTAAAACATCAAAGGGGGTCTTATGCATCAGGAGAAGACAATAATATAGAGAGCCAAGAAACATTGAAACAGCATCAACCGAGCAAGGATAAAAAGCCTAAACGAGTGTTGGGTCCCGAGAAACCTCCATTTCTTGATAGTACTTCAGATAGTGAAACGTGGGTTCCGCCTGAAGGTTAGCGATTTAATTCCGCTCACCGATTGTTATCTGGTTTTATTATCATCTTTCCCTCCCAATTATTGGATTCATCGTCTTTGTGTTTTATGTGCAGGGCAATCTGGTGATGGCCGAACGTCCTTGAATGATCGATATGGCTACTAACTCAAACGAAAGAAGTGACAATTCATTGTTCTACTTCCACATACGAACTATTGGTGGCTTGGCCCGGAACGTCATCGATCGAGTAGGAAACGGTAAATATGGCTCAGAAAAATGTATGGTGAGCGCTGATAACCAAAAAAAAGAAGAGGGGCCATTGATAACTTCTAGAAGTTGAAGCTAGAGGAAGCATGACTATAGCTTCTACAAGTCGGTTGTTTGAAGAAGCATGTAGTTATATTCTAAAAATGGTGCTTTCGTGTTTCGTGAGTTCATGAAAAGACTAGTAAAAAGAGAGAAAAGAAGAACAGTGAATGTTGGGTGGAAATCAGCACGAATGTTATAAATTGCCCTTTTCGCTGTAAGAACATATCATTAAAAAAAAAAAAAAAAAAATGTCGTTTTGTCTTCGAAAATTGAATTACGCTCAATTTAGATCACCCTTTAGTTGTTTGATGTACTGAAACACGTCGTTAACTGTTTGTTTATAAGCTTGCAATGGCTAGCGACGACAATGGAGCAGGCATAGGGAATGCTTTCTACTGTTACCTAGACTCGTCGGATTGAATTGAGGGTGCATTTATTTGAATGGAAAGAAAATGAATAAAATGGAATAAAATTTAAATTTGATGTTTGATTAGATTTATAAAAAAAAAAAAAAAATGGTCATTTAAAAGAAATGGTTATTTATTCATTTGAGATGAATCATCATTACTTTTTCACATGAGAGGAATAGTCATTTTAAACTATTTTTTTTATTTTTTTCATAATTATTCTTTAATATTATAATATAATTACAATATATTATATAGTAGTTATATCTTATAATATGTAACAAATAATATATAATAAATAAAAATATGATATAATATAATTTATAATATAGTTATAATTTATGGAAATGTCTTCCATCCGACAGGCACTATTTGCCCGACTGATCTGGCAGAAGACATTATACAAGATTTATGTTGAATTGTACAACTATCGTATGTAAATATACAAGATATATAATGAATTGTATAACTTGTCATACAACTTATACTTTACATGTAAATATACAAGACTTATGTAAAATGTACAACTTTCATATGCTAAATTGTACAAGGCATATGCTGAATTGTACAACGTGTAAATATACAAGACTTATACTTAATTGTATACATCTTTACATATAAATATACACGATTTATGTTGAATTATACAACTGACGTTTCAATCCGACAAATAGTAGATGCTGGTTTAAAGACCTTACCATAATTTATAATATATTTATTTAATATTCTATAATAATATGTTATTATATAATAATATAATAATATGATATAATATAATATCATAATTATATTAATAACTCTAATATTACTATTTTATCATATAACATGATATTATAATAATATTATATTGTATTAATATAATTATGTTTATTATAATTAATAATAATATGATAATTAATATAATTAAATATTAATATAATCTTATAATTCTAATATTATTATCTATTATAGTGTATTATGCCGTACATAATATATTAATTATAATATATTTATTTAATATAATATAATAATGATTATATATATTATATTGTTTTATATATATTATTATATTATAGTATAATATAATATAATTGTAATTTTTAATTATATTATAACTCAAATATTATTATTTCTTATGTAATATTATAATATGTTTTATAATATTATAATTATATTAATTATTTTAATAATATTATTATATTTTATATCATAATTATATAATATATTATGTACAAATAATTTTATTATATTATATTAATTATATTGACATATAAAATATCAGTGTTATATATAACATACCGGTAGTTTTGTTAACATAAAAATATTTATATTCTATTTTATAATGTTCTTAAAATTACAACTAAATAAATAAATTAACTTTTTTTTCTATTTTATTACCATTACTATTCTCATCTCCATTATTATTACCATTTTTTCGCTTTTAAATGAGAATTATAGAGAATAGCGTAGAAATTCATCTTAAACTTGGGTCAAAATTTGAAGGGCCCGTGAAGTAAATTTAATTGAAAAATAGTAGAAATTAGGTTAATATAAAAAGTTTAAGAAAGTATATAAGTTAATTTTTAGTTATAAAAATTAATAGGTCATAACTTATCAAGTTATGATTCCTCACCAAATAAGTTATGGATAAATTTATTAAGTTATGGTTCATAGTCAGACAAGTTATAGACAATTATGAACAATAACTTATCAAGTTATGGTTTATAACCAAACAAATTATGAACAAAAACAGTTATTTAGTCTATTTATTAACTTATATAAATTATTAACATATTAATTTCAATTTATCTCAAATCTTAACACATTTTTCTCTTTCTCCCATTTTAATTTCACTATGCAAATCAAATTTTAGACTAGAGTCACAAAAGGTCTAATCAAAACGTAACAGTCTTTTCAAAACTAAAGCAGCAAATAATGTATTCTCAGATATTCTTTTTTTAGGGACATCAGTATTCGCTAATCATCAGTCATCATCATAATTATATTAAATTAGATTAAAAAATAACACGTTAAAAAAACTTAATCAGTATGTCATACTATCAAAAAATCTTTCATATATATCAATCTCCCATATATATGCTAGGTACTTTTAACTGACATATCATTTGAATTGAGAATCATGCTCTTTTGTTATTAAAACATGTAGTTTGTATTCTAAAATATCATTTATTTTATCGATTTTTAATTTTAAATTTTTACAGTTAAAAACTCAGAAAATATCACATTTAATTTTTTTATTACAATTAAAAATTCTCAAAAAATATTATATCTCAACTCAAATTAAAAATTTAAATACATAAAAAGTGAACAAGCCCTAAAACTCAACTGCCATCCGCGGCTTTGTGGATACGAACGACATACATTTATGATATAAAAATTTGTCGTCGTCTAAAGACATAGAAATTAGAAAAACTGCAGTGTAGTCGTCTTGTGAAAATCGATTTTTTTTTTGTTTGTTTGTGTGTGTGTGTGTGTGTGTGTGTTTTTTTTTTCTTTTTTTTTTTTTTGTGGGGGGTGGTGGAGCTGAATTTTTGAACATCGTTTGCGCAAACAGCCAGTCATCCTAGCTATTTGGGAGAGTTTTTCTCTGGACAATTTAGAATTGTCTTGTATAATATTCAGAGTTTATATTTCGCTCAAATTGGTCCTTAAAACTCTCGCAAAACTTTTTTTTTTTTTACTAAACAAGTGAAAAAAAAAAAGACCAATAGAAGAAAAGAAAAAAAAAAATCAGAAGTTGAAAATCAAGAAACATAAATGGGTAAACTATTTTTTTTTTTTTTTTATACCACTGCCTTTTCTAGATCGATAGAATAATCAAAAAACTGAAAAAGAAAATCAAGTCAGGAGTGGATAAATTAATTTTGCTGTATAACACTCCTCTAAATTTAGAGTCTATTTTCACGGCAAAAAGTGGATACAGGAGACATTAATCTTCTCATTGGGACGCATGGTTGTTCTTGTAACGCTGTCCCAAGAGATCCACAACTCCAAAAAAGCTATAAGCTCAATACTCTACCTCCCTAGGACACAAAAATCTTAATTCTTACATGTAAAGCTGCATATTTACACACAATGAACATAAATGCTGCAACAATCGGACCATGATCTAAAGTCATGTTTCATACAAGAGCACAATTTATGGAATACTAAACAGTGCATCAGTGTCCTATGTTGTCACGGGTACGGGATGATTTCTAGTATCCCTCACATAGTTGATTGCCCATATTACCCAACTCCAACCACTGTTATGGGACCGACTCGAACAAAAAACCTAGTTGAAGAGAATGAGCAGTCTTATCACCCCGCCAAATAACCGGTAGTGCCAAGAAACCACATTTATACACTGAATTTGAGTCTGGATTGCCCATATCACCCAGCTCTAACCACTGTTATGGGACTGACTCGAACAAAAAACCTTGTTGAAGAGAATGAGCAGCCTTATCACCCCGCCAAATAACTGGTAGTGTCAAGAAACCATATTTATACACTATGAATTTGAGTCTTGCACCCTACACTGAGAAGCTTGATCTATCATTTTGTGAAAGCTTCATTCATCATTCTCTGATGTTTTCCTTCCCACATGGTAAGTACACGTTCATAAACATTTCATGTCCATCTTGGCAGCAGAAGGGAGTGTCCATAAGTTCAAGGCTTTAATAAGTGAAAAGACATCATACCTCAAGTCCGTTCTTACAGCTTCAGTGTCGCTGATGTGATACAGCCATTTCTGTGAGGGCTCTCTTTGTCATTTATTTTCCCTTATGCACTTGTAGACGGGATCGCCAAAGATGGAACATCAAAGCATGTGATGACTAAAAGTGGAATAACTCCTTGTCTTGATCAGTTGAAGAAATAAGGTGATTTCAACACTTCTTTTAGATCAAAATTGCCTCGCTCAGGCAATGGGGGAAAGATCAATTCAGGGAAAGATTTTTCAAAGCTCTCCAATAACTGGACAAAAAAAACAAGGATTAATAAGTAAACATGTTTTCAACTGGCAGAGGGTAGATTTGATTCCACAAGCAGGCTTGGACATCAGTTACTTTAACATAAAGTTCACACGAAAAGAAAAAAAAATACTATACATTCTCGAGTATTGGAGTCTCATATAGTTCCACAAACTTCTCTCGCAGTATCCTGTTCAGTTCATCCACATCACAGGCATGTGTCCAGTAGGAATCATGAACTCCTGCATGGAATTCCAGGAAATGGTAATTATTGTAAAACCAAAAGAAAGAAGGTAGCAAAGAAGGTAGAAGCCAAGAACTAACCTGCAAATGTTATGCCTGCCTTTCCGCAGGCAACTGCTGTCATCATCATGTGAGAACTATCAAGGGAATGAACAAAATTTGGTGGGAAAGCTGTTTTGTGCATCCGGGCCGCAACCTATCAAACAATGAAAATCACGTTTCAGATTTTAGGTTCAACAGCTTCGGCCTCAACTGTCCATGTTGGTTTGGTTTTGTTTTGATTTGTCTCTCCCTATCCAGTAATAGCTGTTTTGGTCTCTCTCTTTCTTTTTTTTTTTTTTTTTTTTCTTTTTTGGTCGATTAAACACAAGAAAATAAAACCACTCGGCAAGCAAAACATCCGTGGATGAAAAGAAGGAATAAATCAACTCGGATACCACAATGTCCTTTCTTCTTTATCTGTTGGTTGATTACTAAAGAGAAAACGGATGCACCCATGCTTTCAATAAAGACGAGCATGTCAATTTGTATCCACGTTTTATTCTCAAAACATTTGAAAGGGCTCCTCGTCATCTTCGCTATTCCATATTCAAATATCCGAAAAGATTCCCAGATGAATCTCAAGTAAATTCAATATTAGTACCATAACTTGTAGCTAGACAGCTTATCACAAAATTTATAAATCAATTTGTTGGAGAAAGGAACATTAAACGAGACAGGAAAAGATGAAGAATATACAATAATCACCATTGTTGGCTGGAGAATAATTCTAGGCAAGAATAGAATTGTGATAAAAAGAAGAACAATACCTTTTCTGTTTCTCGCTTTACTGTCAAAGTCTGAAGGGAAGTTTTGATCTGCAAAAAGTTAAAAGAAATAATAGACAATAATGAAAAAATAAAAGGTTTTCCAGCAGAGCGGCAACAACAACATGGAATGACTAGTTGATCTCTGAGGATGTGATTAGCAATATATATATATATATATATATATATATATATATATCTTCAAGGACAATAAATTTGCGACTTTTCATTGATATGGAAAATTTTCTCGTACTCACAGAATGATCTCCTAATTTACGGTAAGGTTGCACCACAGGAAGTCCTACCGGAGTTATCCACTGCACGGGCTCATTTTGAGATGCAATAATCTGCTCATATTAGAGTTTTATCGTTGAAATATTCCTAAAATACACAAAAAAAAAAAAAAAAATAGACTGGAACAGGAAGAAAAATTAGGTACAAACTTTTGCACAATTTCCAAGCCAGTCCATGATACTGCGTGCAGCTGCAAACATCTCCCCTAAAGATGTTAAGGTAACCTGTCCATAATAAGTAATCTCATAAGCAAAGACAAATCTTCAAGAACAAACATAGAAATCCACCTATTTACATAGAAAAGCATAAGAATTTGAAACTAGAGATGTGAAGTGATAAGAGTACGAATTATCTCTCTTGCCTTTGCAGCATAACAAGAACAACGAAAGAGCTCCTCGTCATCTGCGATGGCACCTCTTTCCTTCAACCTCTTCTTAATTTGATTCCTAGCACCAATGAAAGTGACGCCATACACTGATGTCATCACCGTCTGCTTCACCAACTTCCTATTCACCTAGACAGCACGCAACATAAGGGCCAACAATCAGTTACAAGATACCTGGCCAGACATCAGACAATTATATTTGCTTAATAACTCATGCTATGACGTTTTTACATAGGCTGCGACCCTTAACTAAAAACAGATCCTCAACAAAAAAGAAAAAATTGCAAATTGATCTGGAAATAACAATTTAAATAAAAAAAGTCTTAATATTATCTGATATCTTTTGTTATTTGCATCATAAAAATGTATTAAGTTTTGAAAGCAACCTGATTAATTAATATTCTCGCATATAATGTATCTGGAAAATCTGCAGGATCCTTCTGTGCATCACTACGCATTATTTCCAGTACCCTGCAGTCAAAGTCATAATATTTTTGAAATTAAATTATTTAGTCAGAATTCAGAAACTTCCTCCCAAAATAAGATGGGTATTGCACAATAAGAAATGCCAACGTAGAACAAAGTGGTTTACTGGTTAATCATTACTTAGTGGCTATTTGTACCTCTCAGCTATTCCCGTGTAAACATCTGCAGGTTTGTCTCCTGCAACCAGGTTAACAGCAGCTGCACCCAACTGAATGGATGCATTTCAATAAGAAGTACATACATTTGAAATAGAAGCTACGAAAATTTCATTTGCTAGAGTAAAAAAGATAGGTAGCTTCTTACAAAATATGGAAAATGCATTTCAATGCGAACCAACACTGGATCAATATATTGCTAAATAGATCTACAGTTCCAACTTCCTATTAAAAATTACATAAGTTCGTCTGTCAATTCCATTACTAACTTCTTAAAGGGATGAAGATTAATATCCAGGGTTTTAGGAAAAAGTGTAAAACCTCCTACTGCCCTCTAAGAGAAATGTCCCTTAAACTACGTTGTCTATTAACACAAAGGAAACCAAAAAAAAAAAAAAAGGGAATTCTTCGAATCTTGTTTTAAGCAACAATAAACGTACAGTTGAAACACCAACCAATATAATAGGCGAAGTGGAGAGAGAGAGACTGAAAAACCATGAAAATTCCCTCGAGTGGGTAGAGGACTATAAAACTTCCATTGCATCAAAACTTCATATTTTACTATGATGATGCAGTATAAGGGAGAGTGGAAACCTTAAATTTAAAACATTACCTTCTGTTGAATATTCACTGAAAAAAAAAAGAATATTACCTCGTCTCTTCCAAACATTACATTCAACAGAATATTACCTTGTCTCTTCCAAGGGCAGCATAGTGTTGTAAGCCATTGCAAGAGCCATCCTAGATGACATCAGAAAGAAGAAAAAAACTTAGAACTTGTATACCACAGAAAAAATAATATTACATGATATTGAATGACAGACTGGCGGGGAACCATTAGATAAGGATCTCATGAGTTCAGGGATACAAATTTCAACAGAAAACTAAGAAACTGAAGCATCATTATAAACAGGTGTATGCATAAAACAAAGAAACTTCATGCCAAACTTGCTCAGTTGACAATGACACGACTCTGAAGCTCTTACATTAGTGTATTACATCTTAGTAATCCGTATAAACTTAAATCCTTTATCCACAAAGTATCAAGAGAGAAATCAAACAAAATATACCTGATGTACATGGACGTGTGAAATAAATGTATTGGCAGAAGTGCTTCTCAAAGCACTGACAAGTTCAATGCACACAGCCAAGAACTGAAATGGATCTTCAGCACTCAACCACCAACGCTTTCCTTCTAGCGGCCTGTCTGAAGAATCAAATATCTCCTCCAAATGATTCTCAGTAAATGCTATTCGACCCTCATGAGATAACTTGTCCACACCACCAGCATATAGATTAGCCAAGTGTATTTTCAGCCAACGCAAGCCAGACTTTCCTAGGGGACGTCCCTCTGCGAACTCCAAAATACCCCGGCACATATCTGAACCAAGATGATTTAAGTATGGGTGCATAGGGTATGCACGACCCCGAAAGTCAAGATTGTGAGGATAGTAAAAACCTTCTTCATCCTTCATTTTACGTGCTACCTGCTCCAAATAGGAGTGGACACAAATTTCTTAGCATAAGGCAGCTGTAGTCTCTTCAAAATGCGGAATAGCTCTTACCTCAAATTTAATTTCTGTCTCACACCGCAGTGCATATCTCTCTGCATTTTCTTTTACGACAGACCTTTCTTCCCGTTTCCATTTCCTTAGGAGTGTTTCATCTTCAGTATCCGGTTTATCTGGTAAAGGAACCTGCAATGTTGAATTTTTTTTATTTTTTATTTTTTAATAAGAAAGACTTTATATTGATAGAATAATCAATACAACAGAAGAGGACAAGAGGTCCTCAGAGAGCAAAAGCAAATTGAAAACAGAAACAGAAACAGAAACAGAACAAACACAAATGTCGAAAATTAAAACGGAGACTTCCAAATCAGTTTCAAACAATCAAACTCCCAGCTCAAGGCAAAGTTCAATAGTTTGCAAGCAGCATAAATATATCGGGATACACCTGATCTACTAAAGTACGTCATAACTACAAGAGAGAGAGAGAGAGAGAGAGAGAGAGAGATGACATCTATAAACTCACATCTTTCCGATCCACCAAATCAGCAATACAGTCTCCACTAATCCATAATCTCTCTACGACATTAAGAATCCTCTTATTAATCCTCCATTTTGTATTCCCAAGAGTATCCAAAGCCTAACAAATAAAAATACACATTTAAACTTACAAGAACTTAGCAAAAGTCTCGGATAATTATTCATCATTATTTAGGAAAATAAAAGATACTCGGAAGAAATAATTGCAACACTTGGATTTACAAACCTCAAAAACTGGCTTCATTTGCTTGTTTGGGGCCCTTTTAACAGCTTCACGCTGTTCTCTTGCTCCGTGAGTACGCATGACATACGATGGTAGGAAGAAGTGCGCTCCTTTGTTATAGCTGCGTAAAAATATCACAATGCCACTTAAAAAAAATAAAAATAAAAACAACAACAACAAAAAGAAAAAAGGTTGAGGAATCAAACAGTAGGAAGAAAATGTGAAATTGCATTTGCAAAAATATTTAAAGCAGCAGTCAAACCCTTGAAAACCCTTCTTAGTTTTCCTGCTCATTGGCCACAAAATTACATATGGAATTAAATAGTTGACTCACTTTTTGCCTGTGAATTACTTTATTTCAAGTCACACAATTCACCCATGTAAATCTTAGACCGCACATCTCAAAGTACTAAAACAAACACCTACTCCATTTCTATTCCTAAGATATTATATATTTACATGTTCAAACTTCAAACCCAAAAGATTGGCAGGTTTGAAGTCCCTTCACAAAATTGTTTTACCTCACATTGTCATGGCTTTCAACAACAATTGAAAAATATATTTAATTTACCATCAACTTAAATTTGTCTGACTTTATTCAACAATAAAAAAGAAACTTCAAAATAAATTATGTCATTTCCTGCTCAAATAAACAAGAAATTAACAAATGAATGCAAGCACAAGACCGAAATGGCCATACCCTGTCCAGTTGACTGGGGGTACCAACATAGGCATATAGGGAATCACCATGTGCTTTACCTGTTAAAATAAAAAATCACTTGTTTAAAATCCAGCAGAGAGAGAGAACTTATGAAACTATCAACCAGAAGAGAATAACAGAAACAAAAGCATAAATACAGTCATAATAATAATAGTAACAGCAGTAAGAATAAGTAAATAAGTAAACGAATCCCTACTTCTAGAGTTTCGGAAGATGTGTTCATTTTCCAAAAAGTTGAGAAATCTTAGGAAACCAAGACCCCAAAAATGGAAAGCATAAACAAGTGTAAACAACGATGTTGAAGGATGAATATTAGCTCTTAATCAATTTCCAGTGTAATGAAACAATTTTATCCTCCTACATCCAAACCCTAAAACGATTTAAAAATAGAACGCCTAGCAGCCGCCAACATGCAATTTCCATTGTTTCTTGAGTAATGGAAAGAAATAATGGGGGTTTACTTACAGTTCTCTCAATGCCTTTGAGCACTAAAGGGTCACACTCAATGAAACCACATACTTTGCCAGAATCTCTGTCAAAAGCAAATATAAGAAGCACTATTTAAAAGATTCTGAGGAAATGTAAATCTATTACTAAGCTAGGTGTGTGATCTTACTTTGCACCTAATCTCCTAAGAGTGTGTACAAAGGCTGGTCGTAAATCAGGCGGATCATCAGCCACCTGTTCAGCTTGTATAAAAGCCGTTTGAAGCAACAATTCAATTAGACGAACTCCAACCTGAATAGTACAAGCGAGAAAGTTGCTATTTAGAAAGCAAATTCAGTAAATATTAACCTTTAACCAGAAATCACAAGGACTATACAAACCCTAGCCTTGATGTTATATCCCCAGCTGTCTTCGCCTTGTCTGTTCACTATCCGTCTCATTTTCCGCAGATTGTTTTCTTTCATCAACTTGGTGATGTTCTTCTTCAATTTCTTCTCTTCCTTATCATCCATCTCCTCTTCAATTACCTCACACCTATACATTTTTTTCCTTCCAGTTTTTTGCATCAATCTGTGTAATTTGACCTAACTCATTCAAGATGTAACAAAACATCAACACTCATCTCAGGAGATAGAGCAGGAAGGAGTGGTGGGAGTGAAACTAGTGCCTAGAGTGAAACAGCACACTTGGTCTAGGGATTTACTCAAAAAACAATCATAACAATCAGCACATCAGTAGCACTCGGCACCACAACTTGCGGGTCCTACATAGTTGTGATGCCATCACCACCGTGCCCTTTAAGCATTTTTCAACCATCAAATGATTAAGGGGACGTTTGTTTCTATATCCGTCCATGATTCTGAATCATGATTCATGGTTCTCTATAATATTTTTTCTCACAAAACACGAAAACGAAAATTCTGAATCATGAAAATAGTTTTCATTTCATGATTCTAAATTATAAGTTTCTACAATAAAAAGCCAAAAAATGTCACATCAAAACTTTCAGTTCCCATCTTAAAAAGAGAAACTAAGCCTAGCAAAAAAAAAAAAGGCATGGCTTAAGCAAAACAAATCAGAAGCATATTATCATACCCAACCAAAGCAACCAAACAAGAGCATATTAAAAATGTTGGTTCAGTACGACGAAGAAACTCATTACCAGTCCCTTGAACCAAGCAGTAATGTCCAAAAAGAAAGTAAGACATGAAAAAAAAAAAAAAAAAAAAAAAAGAGAGAAAGCAAAGCTCTCAAACCTCCTGCTCAATGGCTTCGCCAATGGCCATGGAAGCATGAACCACCCTGGTAACTCCTTTCCCTTCTTTTGTCATCAAAAAACCCATCAACTTATGCATCGCGATCACCGCCATCATATCCGCCGGTAATTGAACAAAGTATGGCGCATAAACACTCCTACACTTCCCCTCTACACAGAGCTTTTGCTCGTCTTTTATGGCCTCTCTCAGAGGCTCAAACCAACCAAGGAACAAGGATTTCATGTAGGGCAAATTCGGCGCCAGCTTCTTCTTGCACATCTCGTCCACCATCTGCTTGTACTCGTTCGACGCCTTCTCCCACGCTTCCGTTTCGAGCTTCACTTGCCTTCTTCTCAGAAATTCATAAGCTCTTCCCATCGGCCTTTTCTCTTCCTCCTCTTCAATCGTCTCTCGCGGCGATCCTCGAAACTCCTCGTCGTCGTAGGAAACCGCCTCAGCCACACTCGCATACCGCCTTGTCGGAATTCTCAACCATCCGAAACCGGCCTTGCAGTTAGAATCGCGAGTCGAGCTAAAAATCAGTTCGAAAGGACGAAACTTTTGGTCGGTAGTGAAATCGGAAGGCTGTGATTTTCCCGGAAGGCATTGAGAAATGAGGAGGCGGCGATAAGGGCGGTTTCTCCAAAACGCTTGCTTGACACAGTTTCTCCACATTTACACTGAATATTAACCTCCTCTTCGCTGTCACCGTCGGAAATGGTCTGAAATGGCGGATTCCGGTGCTGATAAATGTGGATAATTGTTGGTGTTGAACGTCAAATCACGTCAAAATTTGAGGGAACTTAATGGCGAAGACAAACCATCGAATCTGGGAAGAATAAGAAGAAGAAGAAAGAACGGGAGGAGAGAGAAAAAGAGGGAAGAGAGGGAAAGAAATATAGGAATGGCGAAGAAGAAGAAGAAGAAGAAGAAGACGACGACGACGACGACGCCGACTTTTAAACCCTCCTTAAATCCCCTTAAGCCTCTGTTATGCTATACTTCTGCTCAATTAGGTTCGCATTTTTTAATTTTCAATTTAAATTGAATATTTTTTAATAATTTTTAATTATAATAAAAAATAAAATAAGGTATATTTTAAAAAAATTAATTATAAAAATATAAAATTAATTAATAAAATAAATGAAATTTTATTTATTCTCTTTTTATTGATAGAGTCATTTTCATTTTTCCTGCTATAAGTTGGCATTTGTTAATGTTTTGGGTCTTTCAACAATTTTTTATGCCTAAAAATGAAATAGAGAAAATTATTGATCTTCATTAATATAATTATTTAATTAGAAAAAATATTAATAAAAAAAAATAAAAATTTGAACTTGTACACTATAAAATATTTGTTTTATTTTTCTCAATAAAATATAAAGATAAAATAGATAGACCTGACTTAATGGCGCACTTCGACTACTTTTTATTTTTTATTATTTTCTTTTAATTTGGGAACCTATATAGAAGCTGTTATTTTAGTCATAAGATTAATTTTTTAATGACATAATTTGTGAGTATCCGTTTAAAAGTTTGAAAAATTTTAAAAATACTTTTTAAAAATATATGTGTTTAAATTGTTATTTTTTATTTTTAATTAATAAATTTTTTAATCAAATAATTATATTAATTAGAGAATATTAATTAAAAATAAAAAGATAAAAATTTAAACAAATACACTTTTATTCTTAAGTCAACAATTTTCTCTAAAAGTTTGCAGGACGAGATCCAGAATTATTTGTAATTATAAATCAAATCGCTAAAACGTTAATCTAATGATTAAAATTTAAAGTCTCGTTTATTTTATTGATTTGAATTTAAAATTTAAATTTTATTACAGTAAAAAATTCTCACAAATAATCATATTAAATTTTTTTATTATAATAAAAAATTTTCACATAAAATTATATCTCAACTCGTATTAAAATTAAAAACTAAAATTAAACCTAAATTTTTACTAATAGGGAAAAATGATAGTATGATTTTCTCTTAACAGAACACTTCCCTATGCGCCGCTCCTTTTCTTGGCCCCATGGTGCCGAAATCCTTGGGGCCTAAAGTGGGTCATCAAATTTCTGGCCCTAGCAGCATGATATTGAGATCCAAGGAAGTTCTCTTGAATATGGTGGCACCGTTGAAAGTGTTCACTGGGGGCTGGGCTTTGTTGCATTTTTTAGAGTGGGTGACTGCGGTCATGGTCGGTGGCTCGGAGGCACTGAAGATCCTTATTCTCTGGCATTTTCGTCACCTTGGTGTTACGTTGCTTTTGGTGGTGTTGCTACTCCGATGGGTTTCGTCAACTGTGGTGTGCGCGTTCCACACGCCAATCTGGTGATGGTTCGGGTGTGGCTTTTCTGCTTCCTTGATGTGGTGTCCTCTCAGTCATTGGTATCTTGGGTTTGTGCCCGCTTTTAGGCTTTATTTTGTTTTCTCAAATCATCATTCATTCAAATTTTCAGTTTTAAATTTTGATAGTAAAAAATTTTTAAAAAATATCACATAAATTTTTTTATTATAGTAAAAATTTTTAAAAAATATCACATCTCAACTTGAATTAAAAATTCAAATTCATAAAATAAACGAGATATTTTTCACCACATTCATGTTATTTTGTTTTATTGTACGGTCCCACTCTCCAAGTTTAGTTGTGTTTTTGTCTGCTTGATTTGGTTCAATGTGGTATAGTATGTGACCTTCGTGTTATAAGTCTTTTGATCTCAATCGATTGAAAGGCTCTATCAATTATAGAGACATTATTGAAAGAGTCATTGTGTCCTCAAAGTTTGGTGTACCTTTTTAGTTTTTAATTGTCCGAACTTAATACACATTACTCTCCCTTAGCTTTTAATTCAAAATAACCGATGAATTTAATTTTTTGTTGGGTTGAGTTTCTTTATATCTCGGGATCATTCATGTCAATATTAGTGTTTATAATTCTCTTTGTTTGAGTTAAAATGAAATTTTTCCTTAAAAAAAATGATAGTTCCCGTCTTAATAATTCTTTTTTAAGTTTTTTATAAACTCAATTATAGTTTAATTATAGAGTATTTTTGACAATTTTATTAAGTCAAATACTTTTTTGACCTTTACAAAATATATAAGATTTTTTTTATGGGAGAATTTGTGGTAGGACACTGCGCATTATCACTGGTTCATAGCAACCATTCAAAATAAATTCAAAGTTAAGCTTTCAGGCTTAATTTAATAGTAAATTTACGTCCAATAACATGGTCTAATATACTCGTAGCACAAGTTTAAAATAATAATTACAATAATAATCATAATCATAATCATAATAAGAGCTCTATACATTTTTTGTTGGACAATATACATACATGCTAACGACTAATGACTAATATTAAACTGGGATGACTAATAGCAATAGTGCATTAAAAATCGACTGACTAATAAAATTTAACTCAACACAAAGATGATAAGTAATGAAGTTGATAATGGAATAAGTATTAATAAGGTAGTCGACAAAATGACTCCTTAAATGCATGTAAATTTATTATGTAAATTATCATCCTCGCTTCTCTTCAAGTTTCAGGGGCATTAAATTAATACTTGAGAGTGTTTCTGATTGAGACAATTTGGAAAAAAGACTCTGTCATCATTTCAGACGCCTCTCCCTCTTTTTCTAAACTGATGTGGGACAATATAAGTGGTAATTTGTGTTTACGGTCTTGTTCGTGTCAATTATTTAACAATTGTATCATAAAATATCAACTCATTTATTAAATGGTCATAAAATGTCAATTCAAAAATGACACGTTAATCATGCAGTTTGATACTACTAATCTACATAATCTGTTTATGTTGAATATAACTAGCACAATTTTAACTCATTTTACATGATTATGACACATTTAACAGATATATAGGTCAATTTATCTTTTATTTTAAGAAAAGAAATAAAATTTAACAACTAAATGCAAAATTCATACGCTTTCTATTGGTAACTCAATATAATTTGTTATTATATTATATATATAATTGGATTGTAAATAAACACATAATTAATTGTGTTAATTCATGTTAGAAAGGTCATTCAATCTATTTATTAATCATGTTAATTATATTAACTCGATTATAACTTAAATTCATTCATAAAGAAAAGGAGACAAGTACTCCAAGTGCGTGTATCTGACTTTTTATGGGTTTGAGTCAAATAATTATATTAATTAAAAAAATATTAATCAAGAATAATAAGTAAAAATTCAAACTCATTCAAATGAATAAGTTCAGCAATCTTCCCTATTTGTTTCTTCCTATAATAAACCTAAACCACTAATTTTGTGCATGTTTTAATCATGTTGTTCTTTCTATCACTCAAATTGCACCTCCTTTTTGTTCTTCCAGAAACCTAATGTGGGGTGACACGACCCTTCACAACCGAGTCTCGCCATCCTGAGGGACGTTATCTAACAAGAAGAATATGAATATAATATCATAAGAGCAACAATCTAACACTAGAAAAACATTCATTTATAGTAATGGAAACTTTTGTAGGGTGTTTTTTTTCTTTAGGAAACGAGCATAACATACCTTGCCGATGTCATGTTCTTTTATTCAAAAACTCTCAAAAAAAAAAAAAAAAAAAACTCAAATTTTAATTTTATTTAAATTTATGTTCTTTTAAGTTTTAACTTTATTTAATTTCACTCAACTTTATTCAAGTTCTAACTTCAACTCAAGTTATAACTCAAATTCAACTTAAAAACTACACTCCAATTACACTCTAAAAGAACAACTCCTTTAGTTTCTTGTTGAAATTTTTACGTACTATTATTGCAATAATAAAAAAGATTATAGATATAGAATATATAATGGAGTTACTTTCCTCGTACCTCCAAGTCCTAAATATATACAAAGCAATTTATTGAATAAATGTTTGGATATAAGAATATCACAGGAAATTTTACTTTTTTATTTACTCAGAGCTGTCTCAATTTTTCTTATAAGAAAGGAATGATTACCCGCCTATTATAAATTTATGAATTTAAGATTATTCCAGGATTTTTTTTTTTTTATTATTTATTTTAGATCTTAGTCTCAATTACGTTTAAAATGTAAGATATTATTCCTTACCAAAAAAAAAAATGTAAAATATTATTTCTGCGGACCAATATAATCCGAATCAGTCTGACTTTTGGGATTTTTACAATAGACAGTTGTATGATGGTGGATCAACATCTTTTGACGTACCACATAAGTAATTTTTATTCCCGTACAACCAAAATTGTGCAATAAGTAAAAAGAATAATTCATCAAC
The DNA here is from genome assembly GCA_012066045.3 of Morus alba. Taxonomy (NCBI): domain Eukaryota; kingdom Viridiplantae; phylum Streptophyta; class Magnoliopsida; order Rosales; family Moraceae; genus Morus; species Morus alba. Next base: position 5,579,767 of record CP050233.2, on the reverse strand, counting down.
TCTCATATGTAACAAGGAACTTTGTCAAAGCTGTGCCTGTTTCTTGCTTTCTTCCCCTCGTCACAACTGGTACACAATCTTCTTAAATCCTTCTCTCATATCAGTAGGCTCTCGACTTCTCTCTGCAGACAGTTCTTAGTCGACCATTTCTCTCTAGTCAATACTCTACCCAGTCTTGTCTCCCTAATCCATCAAACTAGATTTCCCTGTAAAATCTGCGTTATTTCGTGAAATTTCTGGTTATTCTGTGATTCGAGATCCATTTCTCAGATCTGGTTCTATCTACTGTCAGTAAAGCTCCAAGTCACCATGATTCCCTGCTCTAATAACCCCCTTAAGGTCATACTTCTCTTAACAGTGTTCCAAAAGTTACATGTGACCAACACACTACATCAGCAGTTCCCTGCAAACAGCCAAACACAAAGCAGCAAGCTTGACGGATAATACTTATCTTAGAAGTAGGTAACAAATTTTCGTGAGCATCCCGATGTTTCTATGCTATCCAGTTTATGAAGAAACCAATTTGAACACAATTTGAATCTACGATATGAGTTGCTATAAACTCTCTTCAAGTACTATGATTCTTTGTTTCCCAACTTCTAGTTAGAAGCTTGATCTTTGTCAGATGTGGTAACCACATTAAGATGTTTGTGTTCATCTTGGCGGAACAAGGGTGTATGCATCTACATCCGAGTTCAAGGCTTTAACAAGGAATAGAAGTCATACCTCAGGTCACCTTTCTAAATGCCTTCAACGTACAACTGATGCGATATAGCATGTTTCTGTGAGGATCCTCTTTGCCTCTATTTTCCTTTACATGCTTGTCAATGGAAGTGGACTGGATTATTTGAGATGGAACATCACCAGAAGCATGTGGTGTTTGACATGAGGACACGCTCCTGTGTTGATCAGTTGAAGAAATATGGCGACTCTAATACATCCTTTAGGTCAAGCTCACCCCGTTCAGGCAAAGGGGGGAAGGCCAGTCCGGGGAAAGATTCTTCGAAGCTCTCCAATAACTGGACATAAAACAACATTGGATTAGATTGAGTTGCCAAAGATGACAAGTGAATATTTTCATCTGGCAGATTGCAGATTTGATTCTTTGAGAAGGCTTAAAAATTTAGCTTAGATCGATAAATTTGTCATGAAATTTCAAGAGGAGAAATTGTACATTCTCCAGGATTGGAGTCTTGTATAGTTCAACAAAATTCTCTCGCAGTATTCTGTTCATTTCATCCACATCACATGCATGTGTCCAGTATGAATCATGAACTCCTGTATGGCATGCCAGTAAGTCGTTATTAGAAGTGGAACTGGGGAAAAGAAGGCAACAAACAAAATAGAAGCCAGCAACAACTAACCGGCAAATGTTATGCCTGCCTTTCTGCAGGCTACCGCAGTCATCATCATATGAGAACCATCAAGGGAGTGGACAAAATTTGGAGGGAATGCGGTTCTCTGCCTCTTGACCATGACCTATCACATCAACAAAATCGTAATTTGCACCAAGAAAGCTCATCAGAATAACCATACAGATTGGAGAAAGAATCATATAATCATAGAATAAAGTATAGAGTTCGGCCAAAAAGTACACCTTCTCTGTTTCTCGATGTACTGTCAAAACCTGAAGTGAGGTTTTGATCTGCACAAAGTTCAAAGGAAAAGGGATATCAGTGACTAGTTGATTCCAAGGATGTGACAAACATCTGACTTTTGTTGGAAAGTTTTCCCGCACTCACAAAATGCCTCCCTAGTTTACGGTATGGTTGAACAACGGGAAGCCCAAGCGGAGTTGTCCACTTCACTGGCTCATTCTGAGACGCAATAATCTGTTCATATTCATGATTGACCGTTAGATATTCATTTTTATAGAAAAAGTAAATGAGACTATTAAACAAAAGTTATAAAATTAGTTACAAACTTTTGCACAATCTCCAAGCCAGCTCATTATACAGCGTGCAGCTTCAAACATCTCCCCTAAAGCAGTTAGGGTGACCTGCCCATGATACAAATCTCGTAAGCACAGATAAAATCTTAAAGCGCGCACACACACACATGCAGCCTGATCTCTTTATCAGAAAAGCCATAAACATTTCCCAACTTGAAATGAGGAAAATGATGCAATATGGACACGGTCTCTTACCTTAGCAGCATAACAAGCACAGCCAAAGATGTCCTTATCATCCAACATGAGACCTCGTTCCTTCAACCTCCTCATGATTTGATCCCTAGCACCAATATAAGTGACGCCATATACTGAAGTCATCACTGTTTGCTTCACCAACTTCCTATCCACCTAGATATTGTCCACCACAAAAGGGGTCAACAATCAGATACAAGAAATCTGACTAGCCACCAAGTCATTGTATTTTCTGAATTCTTCTGCCAAGTTCCCCTTCTAGGACCCTAAACTGTAAATGGATCTTGTAATTTTTTCAAAACTTTGTTTTGATTGATATCTTATCACATCCTTCCAATTAAGAACAAACAAAGAAAAGGGAAATTAAAGTAAAATCAACTACTACTAATAACCAGCATCTTTTTGATATTTGCATCATAAGAGTGTGTTGAAGTTATCAACAAACCTGATTAATTAATGCTTTTGCACGCAATGCATCGGGGAAAACTTCAGGATCCTGCTCTGCATCTCTACGCATTATTTCCAATACCCTGCACTCCATGAGTGAAATCTAGATTAGTAACTCACAATCAACTTCTCTGAACGAGATCAGTAAACAACAATCACAAAGCCTAAGGTAAGATAAAGATATTTGTCATTTATTAATGGCTACCATTTCCAAATATCCATTAACACCTTACCTTACAGATATTCCCGAGTAAACATCTGCAGGTTTCTCTCCCGCAACCAAATTAACGGAAGCTGCTCCCAACTGAACGAAACAATTCAATCAGAAAAAGTACAGAAATCCGATATAGAAGTTTGCGATTGTCTGCTATGAAAATTTTATGCAAAAACCACAGGCAGTGAAGCAGCTTCCCACAAAATACCAGAAATTCATTTCAACAAAAACAAAGATTTGGATCAAATTACTGCTGAACAAAGTATTCCAACTGAAAAAGAGAGATGTACATCTGTCCATTCATTTTATCACTTTCATAAACTAATGAAAATTAGGATTCGAGTATTGGATATTGATACAGAAGAGAAAAGTCAAAGAACTTAACAGTTGAAACAACCTAGCAAAGACAGGCAAACTGCAGGAAAACAGACAGCAAGATAAACTGGAAAACTCTTAGTAGTTATTACTTAGAGGGTTATACCATTCCATTGTATCTGACTTTTATGTTTTACAATGCAAGCAGTTGGTACAACATAAAGTGAAAAGTTTAATAGATAAAAACTGCTGAAAAACTCCTTTCCTTGAAAAGGAAATTACCTTGTCTCTTCCAAGAGCGGCATAGTGTTGTAAACCATTGCAAGAGCCATCCTAGATATTCAGAAAGATGAAACAAGAATTAAACAAGAATATCATAGAATGTTACATTAATATCTGTGAAGAAGAACCATAAGACACAAGTCCCATAAAAGCGAAGGTATTCAAAGTTCAACAAAAAGTTACAAACTGGAGCAAAGTTTTAAACTGCTATATGCATTAAATACATGGAAACTGCATGTCAGACCTCTTCTAGCTCGGTGGACATGACTCTAACCTTCTCAAGGACTTGTGTCAATCCCCCATAAACTAAAAAACCCCTATTGTTGAAGTATCAACATAGAAATCAAAGGTAACACACAAAGAATTCTGGAGAGCACGATGTATCTAAATTAAAATACCTGATGTACATGGACATGAGAAATAAATGTTTCCGGAGAAGAACTTCTCAAAGCGTCAGAAAGGTTAATGCACACAGCCAAGCACTGAAATGGATCTTCTGCATTCAACCACCAACGCTTTCCTTCTATTGGTCTGTCTGCAGAATCAAATATTTCATCCAAGTGATTCTCAACAAATGCTATTCGTCCCTCATGAGATAACTTGTCCACACCACCAGCATATAAATTAGCCAGGTGAATTTTCAGCCAACGCAAGCCTGATTTTCCCAGAGGACGTCCCTCTGCAAACTCCAAAATACCCCGGCACAAATCTGAACCAAGATGATTTAAGTGTGGATGCATAGGGTATGCACGGCCTCGAAAGTCAACATTGTGAGGATAGTAGAAACCTTCTTCATCCTTCATTTTCCTTGCCACCTGCTCCAAAATAAAGAGGGTTGCCACCAATTCTTTTTACGCATATTGCAGTTCTGTGTATGAAGTGAAATAGCTCTTACCGACAGTTTAAGTTCTGTGTCGCACTGCTGAGAATGTCTCTCTCTAGTCTCTTTCCTCACAGACCTAACTTCCCATTTCCATTTCTTTAGCAGTGCTTCATCTTCAGTATCTGGTTTCTCTGGTAAAGGAACCTGTAACGAAAAAAGTTAAACAAGGAGAGTTCCAAATCAATAGTTTGTAAGTTAAGCGGATATATTGGGATACACATTCATTTCTAAAGTGCGTTATAAATTAACTAACAGAAGAGAGAGAACATAGAGAAGCTCACATCATCACGATCTACCAAATCACCAAGACGGCCTCCACCAGCCCATATTCTCTCTACGACATCGAGAACCCTCTTATTAGTCCTCCATTTGGTATGCCCAAGAGTGTCCAAGGCCTAGCAAGTAAGATCCCAATGAACGTCAAAAGTTTAGCACGAGTCTTCAATAATTCTTCATCAATACTTAGTTTCGTGCAGGGTTCTCATAAAGGGAAAAAGTCATGCAACACTTGCATCTACAAACCTCAAAAACTGGTTCCAGTTGCTCTCTTGGGGCCTTTTTGACAGCTTCACGCTGTTGTCTTACTCCGTGAGTACGCATGAGATAGGATGGTAGGAAAAAGTGCCCTCCTTTGTCATAGCTGGGAAAAAAGAAAAGAATCATCAAGCCACCAAAGAAAGAAAAAAGTTTACGAAGAATCAAAACGAAGAAAATATGAAGCTTTGTTTCTGCAAATTTTTAAGCATAAGTTTTGAAAAGCCTTTTTTTTTTTTTTTAATTATCTTCTCTGCTGATTGGCCCACAACACCACACATGGAACTAAGTCGTTGACAATCACTCTTCGAATGTGAATGCTTTAATAAGTTGCATCTAGGATTGCAACTCCGATGATATCTTAGACAAAACAATTGAAAGTACTGAAACAGGCTCCTAGTCTATTTCTATTTCAATGAGGTTCACCATTTTCACGTCTTCTTACCTAGGAGAAATTTTCAAACTAAATGATGGTCAAGAAGTAACCTAAATTCACTTTTCTGTAAATATAAATTTTTTATAAACGCAAAAGAAACTCCATAGTCCGTACTATCAAATTCAAAGCATTGTCGGAACCCCTAATCTATATCCTGATTCCTGATCAAACAAAACAAATAAATAAATACATGCAGCATCAGTAGCACAAAACTTTTAACATACCCTTTCCACTTGACTGGGGGTACCAACATAGGCATGTAAGGAATCACCATGTGGTTTGCCTGTTAAAATTAAAGGCATTCATTAAAATTTGAGCAATGAGAGAGAGAAGGGCAGTTAGTAAACCATCATACAAAAGAGAAGTAAATAACGAGAAGAACAAGAAGGAAACTAGAAGAACACACACATACACAGATATAATATATATATATATATATATATATAAAACAAACAAATATGAATAGGAGAACTATTCTAGAAAAGCACAAGATGCGTTCCTTTTCCAAAAAAAAAAAAAAAAAAAAAAGAGCATGAATAATTTTATTCCCCAAGCATTGAGAAAAAAAAAAAAAAAAAAAAAAAAAAAAAAAAAGATAGCTCTCAATCAATTCCAAGGAAATATAATAATTTTATTCCCCAAGCATCCAGACCGTGAAGAGCTCAAACAATGAAATAAGTGGCAGCTGTCAACATGCAACTTCAATTGTCTCAACAGTAATGGAAAGGAAAATACTGGGGATTCACTTACAGATTTCTCAAGGCCTTTGACAACTAGAGGATCACACTGAATGAAACCAAATTTTTTGCCAGTTTTTCTGTGAAGGGAAAAATTTTAGAAGCACTAGTCAAATTGATGCCAGGAAAACGCAAATCAATCACCAATCCAAATTTATCTTACTTTGGATCTTTCGTCAAAGTCTTAAGTGTGTGTACAAATGCTGGTCGTATTTCAGGTGGATCATCAGAAAACTGATCAACAGGAGGTTGTATGTAAGCTGTTTGAATCAACAATTCAATCAGACGACTTCCAACCTGAAAAGTATAAGAGAAAGTGTGATGCCGCGTAAAGAATGTAAATCAGTAACTATTAACCTTTCACCAGAAATCACAAGGACAACACAAACCTTAGCCTTGATGTTTTGGCCCCAGGGTTTCGAACCATCCCATTCATTCATTGTCTGTCTCAATGCCCGCAGTTTTTTTTGTTTCATCAATTTGGTGACTCTTTTCTTCAACTTCTCTTCTACCTTGGAGCCAGGCTCTCCTCTATTTTCCCCATCTTTACCAACTTTTTTATTTTGGGACTTTTCCAAGAATCTTTGTATTTTAACCTGCTCGTCCAAAAAGCAGTGATAGCGTTATGAACAATAATAGCTATGAGGATGACACTTCCAATCTTAGAAAGAGGAGGTAAGATTCAAAAGTGCCTTGACATGTCCTTAATTCTGCATCGAAAACCAAACTTATCAAGCTCTGAAGTAAAGGAAAATTCATAATTTGAGTTAACCAAGTTCACAAGTATATTATCATGCCCAACAGAGTAACCGAGTGTGAGAAATATTCATTGTGTTGGCACTACCGTGAGATAACTAGTATTCCAGAAAGAAGAACAAAGGGCTTGTTAAAAAAAAAAAAAAAAAAAAAAAAAAAAAGGACATATTATGAACTACAATGGAAGAGGAAACTTCTTGTCCATTATCCAACCAAATATTAAGGCTCAAAACAGAATGACAATGAAGAAAACGAGCAAAGCCAAGTTTAAACCTCCTGTTCAATGGCATCTCCAATCAAGAGAGAAGCTTGAACAACCCGGGCAATGCCATATTCGTCTCTCGACATCAGCAGCCCCGTCAACTTATGCATCGTGATGACCGCCATCATATCCGGCGACAACTGAGCAAAGTACGGCGAGCACATCGTCCTCTTCTTTCCCTCCCGGTACAGCTCCTGCTCCTGCTCAATGGCATTCCTCAGCGGCTCGAACCAACCGAGGAACAACGACTTCATGTAGGGCAGATTCGGCGCCAGCTTCTTCGAGCACATATCCATCAAAAGCTCCCTGTACTCCGCCGCCGCCTTCTCCCACGCTTCCGTCTCGATCTTCACCTGCCTCTTCTTCAGAAACTCGTACCTACTCTGCCCCATTCCTCTCGCAACCGCCAGCCTCCTCTGCTGCCAATGCCGGACCCGCCTTTTCTCCTCTTTTCCCACATCCTGCATCAGCTCCTGAAAGTCCTCATCCACCAAGACGTCTTCCTCGACATCCGTCGGAGACGAGACCGCCTCGGCCACGCTCGAAAATCCCCTGGGGCAAAACACGCTAAACCTACTCGGATTCCTCAAATTCCCAAAATCAGAACTTCTCACAGAGACTTCTCCACGAGTTAAGCCCGGAACCAGCTCGAAAGGCCGAGACTTGAGCTTGTTAGGGAAATTCGATTCCGGCGACTTCTCGAGAAAGTGCCGGGAAGCGGGAGAAGAAGACTGAGAACTAAGACGACAAGAGCGGGTTCTCCAGAAGGCTTGCTTGGCGCAGTTTCTCCACATTGGCGATGGTTCCGCGGGGAAGATTAGGGCTTTGCTCTCGGATGGTCGGAAATGGCCAATTCCTTCGCTGAAATTTGCGGGGATTAGAGAGGGTTTGCCGATGGACATTAAATTGACGTCAAATCTGAGAGAAATTCAATGGCGGACTCGAAGATGGTGCGACCAGATTCAGAGAGACTCCGACGAAGAAGATGACACATGAGAGAGAAAGAGAAGAGAGAGAAGGTGAAATAGCGACTCTGTGAAGTCGCCGCCTTTAAACCCTCCTTAAACCTTGGCTACCTTTCCTTTGGGCCTTTCCGTTGGGATTTTCCCTTCTGGGTCTCGAAATGGGGTGAGTCTGCGATTTTGGGTCGAAATGAGGCGGTTATGAAATTTTAGAATCTTTTGGGGCCTGAGTGCAATTTCGGATAATGAAGTAAACACTACTCTCTGTGCGCCGGCTCCCTCTACTATTGGCGTGGATTAATGAGCTCTGATTACGGAACTCAATGTCCGTTTGTGGCTGTTTGTTTGTGTTTTTATTTTCGTTTTTCACGGTTTTTAAAGTAAAAAAATAAAAATGAGTGTTAAAAATATGTTTAGTGTAAATTTAAAAAAAAAATAAAATCAAAAATATTTTTATTTTTTTGTAAAAATTAGAAAACGAAAAAAAAGTGTTTTTATTTTTTCGTTTTTGTTTTTTATTTTTTAAAACGGATTTCACTTTTTTTTTCATTTTTTTCCCTCTTTTTTTAAACTGTTTTTGTATTATATATGTTTATTTAATATATTATTTAATATATTAATAATGTTATTTATTTAATATATTATTATTTAATATATTTAATAATATTATTTATATAATATATTTAATAATATTATTTATGTAATATATTTAATAATAATATTATTTAATATATTATTACATGTTTTTAAAAATTAAACCACCAAACACAGTTTCAGTTTTTTTTAAAACTAAAATCAATCTCTAAATAAAACTACCAAACGCATTTTCAGAAATAATTCAAAAATGAAACTAAAAACGTTTTCATTTTCATTTTCGTACAGAAAACAAAAATGTTTTAGAATCAATTCCAAACGCACCCTTTGTTTTTTGTATTCATTTCTGATTTTGAATTATGATTCATGATTCTTTATAGTATTTTTTCTCATAAAAAAATATGTAAAACAAGAATAGTTTTAAATCATGATTCTGAATACACGAACCAAACAAACGCTCAATTAAATAGTTTTCTCCTATATTTGGTTTTATATATATACATATATATATATATATACATTTTTTTTTTTTTGTCTTTAGACATAATTTCATATAGTTAGAAATTATGAAAAATCCTATAAATTTTGAAAATTTTTCCCTTAGTATTATTAGTAACTACTTCGAGAACAAAACATGTGATTTCCCACATGAATTTAACTGCTTTCTTTTTCATCTCCTGTTTCTTTTTTCTTTCTTTACATATTTTCTCACGCCAACACCGTCGATATCGGAAGGAGAGAAGAGAGTTGGAGAAAAGGAATGAGGAATAAATAGTTGTTTGGATTCATTTATACAACTTAAAACTTGGTATTCTCACTTTAATGAGCGTACATTTGAAAAAAAAAAAAAAAAAAAAAAAAAAAAAAAATAAAAAAAAAAAAAAAAAAATAATTGCAAAATTTTTCTCTAATTAAACAATCAAACAATTGTTTCTATAATTTTAAAAAAAAAATCTCAAAGACAATTAACATTAGAGCATTTATTGCTATCTAAAACGTTGTCGTTTATTAATTTATACGTTGTCGTTTCTACTTTCATTATTTTCGTTTTTTCATTTTTCATTGTTTAGCTTTATCGTCTTCCTTTTCCACGTCGTTTTCTCGTTGAATTGTTGTCATTTCCTCATGATGTCGTTTGTAACTTTATCATTGACGTCGTTTTTTTTTCGGTTTCGTTTATACCGTTTCATTCTTTTTACCGTCGTTTTTTGGTTGCTTCCTTTTTGCCGTTTTCTTCTTGTTATTGCTTCACGCTCCTCGTCGTTTCATTTACTATTGTTGTTGCCCTTTTGTCGTCGTGTCAATTTCTCATTTGTCATATTGTCACACTTCTGTCGTTTCATTCAATATTGTTGTTTCCTTGTTTTCGTCATTTCTGATTTATACTCGTTTTTCTATATTGCTGTCGTTGGCATTGTTCCTGTTTGTTGTCTTTCTTACTTCTTGTCGTTTTCCTTTTGTTATTTTCCATTTAGTTTCCTTCTTTATCGTCGTTTTTTCACCTTTTCTTTCTTCCATTGTTCTTACCGTCCTTGCTGAATTGCCATCCTTGTCTAAATATCCAACTGCAGATAGATAATCACAGAAGCATTGAAACAGGCAAGTGAAATAATAATAATAATAATAATAATAATAATAATAATAATAATAATAATAAAAAAAAAAAAAAAAAAACAAACAAACAAACAACAGATAAACGGAGTAAGAGTTCACTAATAACTTGGGGTATGCACATTTGAGAAGAGAGCGGAGCAGGGTTAGATTTATTAAGTTGGAAAATGCCAAATTGTGATGCACAATTTTGCTTTGATAATTAAAACATGACATTTTCCCACCGCCACAATAACCAATCATATAAATTAAAGTAAACCGTAATACGAACTGGTCTCTTGTCTTTCTTCAAACAGCAGTTGCTGTTGGCTTGAAACAGTCTATATTGCATAATCCAACTGATCTCACCATGGAACCAAACCTGCCAAACATAAATGAACATTCAGGAAAACCAGGTTGCGATATAAGATAAATGGAACATCGGCCAAGATTATGCATATTTCACAAAGGGGAAACATAAACGGAGAAAAGCTACTATTCAGTTTTATTGCTAACCGGTCAATGCTGTTCCTCGCTCTCTCCGGTGGGTCTAAGTTGTTATTCGCTTTGTCAGGACGGTCCACACTCTTTCTTGATCTCTCTCTCTTATCAGTGCTGGCTGTCGACTTCTCTCTGCGGTCCATGCTTATTCTAGGCTTTTCTCTTTGTTCAATACTTGGCCTAGACTTGTCTCTCCGATCTGTGCTGGATCTAGATTTCTCTCTAACATCTGTGCTGTTTCGGGGGAGTTCTGATGGTTCTGTAATTTTCCCAGATCCAGTTCTCAGTTGCGGATATTTCTCAATGGCCGATATGAACTTCTTGAGATGCTTTATGTACTGTGGGTAAAGCTCCAAGTCACAATGATTTCCTCCTTTAACCCATAATGGTTCATACTTCTCCTTACAGAGCTCCCAAAGTTGCTTGCCATGGGACCAATCCACCACATCATCAGCAGTTCCCTGCCAACAGCCAAACACAAAGCAAAAAGCTAGACAGGTAAATATACTTCTGAAAAGTTGGTTTATATGCTATCCACTCTATTAAGTAACAAATTGATTACTTTGTGGGCTGGCAAGTGCCAGACTGTAGTACAGGAATTAACATTTATATTAGAAGCATTATATTAAGAGGTTGTCTTAAATGCAAATTGAACAAACAAAAACTTCAATCACTTTCTTCTTTAATACCCACTTCAAGTTATACTACCTACGTTCATTCTCAACACCAATTCTGAGCAGGGCCAATCAATTCAAAGGGCCCACATCAACTTAACATTCTCAGACGAAAGTATCGCCCATGAGTGCCACTAGAAAATTTGATTCTGGGAAACTTCATAAACATCCATAAAACCTCCAAGCAAAATATAAACTGTAGGATAAATTAAATATGACTTTTCGGAATAGGGCAGGCATTCAGGCAACGATTAAAAAGTGGCTAACATTGTGAAATTTGGTAATAACCCAGGGTATCCAAACGTTACCTTTATAATAACAACTTATAATAAGAAACATAAAAATCTTTGATTCCTAAACGGTGCACTTGTAGTGTCCCACTATAAACCAAATTGGAAAGCTGCTTTTGCTCACAAAATCATCTGACAGTCAAAAATAGATAACGGTGTAAACAGATAATTAAATGCACCTTCAAAAGGAAAAAAGTGCGTAAAGGTTTTGCAAAGGCTACAATTAAAGCAGAAGAAAGCACAGACAATGCAAGTGCCGATAAAAGCAAAACTGTGACAAAATGAAAGTAAGAGTTGTCCATGCATCTATCATGTCTTGCAACTACCAATTTAACCATTATGTTAACATCAAACTAGCACTCCAGAATGTGATTTTGTATTCACAAACATGTCACTTAAGCTTCACTTAAAAGGGAAGCAAATCCGATATAAACTAGATTAATGAGTAGGGTGCTTACGTGAATCACCAGAACCGGACAATTAACAAAGGGTATTTTGTCAATGTTCTGCACCACATACACAAAAACAATCATCAATACATAGTTTTTCCAATATTTTGTAGAATAGAATATCAGAAATCTACAACTTAACAATTAAAGAAGAAAACCTTATAAATGTCAAACCAATATGTCCGTTTCACGGGATACATGACTCGGAGGCCAGACATGATGGGACTGTGGAGAACCACAGCCCTCAATCTTGGTAATCTAGTAGCCAAATCTAGAGTGGGTCCACTACCAACTGATTGCCCATATAAGATAATATCCTCCTCCTTTGCCCCATACCTCTCCACAAGGCATCTATACGCAGCTTCAATATCAGCATAAGTGTTCTGTTCACTAGGCTGGCCGAAAGGGAAAAATGTTAGTTCAACTTTCTTCAACAATCTCAGATTCATTTTTAGTAACCAAGTGGCTAGTACTCACAACGATCACAATTGTAAGTTTGAATCTCACTGTTTATGATTCTTTTAGGTTCCTTGGAAGGAACATAAAAGAATTAAAATCCCAACTCCAAAAGTCACCTTTTTTCAACATTTGATCAAACAAATGAATGATCATGATAATTATTAAATAAATAAATGATCAAACAAAAACAAAAGTTAATAAATCTCTCTCTCTCTCTCTCTCTCTCTCTCTCTCTCTCTCTCTCTCTCTCTAGATATCAAGTCCATTTCCGAAGCATCCAAATCCAAATCACGTACCTTCCCAGAAGACTGTCCATATCCCGAATAATCATATCTACAAAGAACAGAAAAACGACACAAATTTCAATACTTTTCGCATACAAAACAAACATAATAAGATTCATATTGAATCTAAAAAAACTTTGGAAACTAACCCCAACAAGTTGACTCGGAGATGAAGACTCAGCTCACTAAACAACTCGTACATCTGACCCAGATCAGCGGCGTTGCCGTGCGAATATAGCAAGGTAAGCGACGCCAACGGGTTCTTAATATGCACCGCAACGACGTTGTTTCCTCGCTTGGTCGCGAGCTTCAAAACGTCGACGTTTTCCTTGATAGCCACCCCGGTCATCCTCAGCTTCCCGCTTTCCTCCTCCTCCAATCCGTACGACGGCGGGCTCGGCGGAAAAAACGCAAACTTCGCCGCCATTGATGACGTCACCGCCCCCATTTCAATCCCTTTTCCCCCCCTTCAGATCAATCTGGTCATTCGAAAAAGTTTCGAATTTTTTCAATTTGAATTGAAAGACGACAAACCTCGGCGGTCTTGTTAGAAGAGTGTTTGGCCGGTAAGAAAACGAAGGGACAACAAAACTTTGAATCTCTCTCTCTCTCTCTCTCTCTCTCTCTCTCTCTCTCTCTCTCTCTCTCTAGGGTTTGGATTTTGGTTCCAAGAAGAATCCCGAGTACCGTTGCTTTTTTTGGCAAACGGGGTTTTGTTTTTTGGGAGTTTTAGAGAGAGAAAGAGAATGGAGATAGAGAGAGAGAGAGAGAGAGAGAGAGAGAGAGAGGTTTTTCCGGCGTGGAAAAGGAATGGAGCACGTGTGAAATGATTAAACTGGGAAGGGGAAGATGGCTAAAAGAAAGAAAGACTGAGGGGGTAGCATTTAGCTGAGGACGATGTATGATAGGACATTAAGTGCAGATGCCGCGGGGGTCCGCCACGTGTCCTCGTAGGGCAATCCCTATGATTACGATGTCCCTCTTTTTTTTCTCTTTGATCTTTGATGAAAGTGATTCCGTTCTATCCCAGGATGAAAATATCAAAAAAAATATTGATATTGGTAGAATTATTGAAAAATTTTACAGAAATGAAGAAAATTTACATTAGAATATATTTATAATATTTTTAGATAACATCAACATTAAAAAAATACATAAATAAATAAGCTTTACATATAAATCTCATACATATTACATTTCTTAGTACTAAAAAAAAAAATTATGAGGCTTAAACGTGATTGAGATTCCTATCTTGATTCAAACAATATTAGTATTATGACATGTTATTTAAATAATGTCAAAACAAAATTATGAACGTGTCACGTGAAGGTTTATTGATTCTTTCCCACTGTATTTTTACGTTTTAGAAATTGTGCATTCTCTAAATTGTTTACCTGAGATGATGGTGGTATGTTCAGATAAAGATGATTGAAAAACTCATATCTATCATAGTTTTTAAAATTATGATTACATGGATAATGAATATTAGGAGTCTCCTGAAAGAGCTGTAATAATTGGAACCTAAATTCATCGATTTTGTCATTAGATGTTTGCATTCTTAATATTTCTCGCTCTCTCATTGCTAGATGACAAAAGAAATAATGTAAGAAAACATATATTATAAAGCAAATTAAAAAAAAAAAACCTTTAAAATTTATGTTTTCGAAATCACAAAAATTTCTCCAGAAAATTTATCCAAAATTTCCCGATATTTTGCCCCAATTACTTTGTGCAAATCAATATCGACATTTCAACTGATATTTTGCCGATATTAATATTATAGTGGAAAAAAATTTCAAGATCCTTAAAAATTCAAAATTTTAGAAATTTTAGCGCAATTTTCGTCCATGATTCTTACAGTACTATTTCTCTCTCTCTTTTTATCTTTTCTTTTGATCTTTTGATGATTCATTTAATTGATGATTTTATGATGAAAAATATGAGCCCTATTTGTGAGTCTCGTGTTAATTATAAGATTCACTTTCTATTTGTGGAGGGTGTAATATTACTATTGGTTAATTGATTTGTGTTTCATATTTGGTTTTTTTATTTAATAGAGATGGTGATTTCACCATCTAAATATTGCAATTGTAAATCTAGTATATACCATGATCAATATAACAAATAATCTGGTATATTGTTGCTAGTAAAAAAATAAATATGCAGAATTTTCGTGTACACTCTTTCCAATTGACATTACAAAGATAAATTCAAATTCCACAAGAAATCAATTTTAGGTATTTTAAGCTACCCTTCAGTTCTAGCTTAGGTTTTTTTTTTTTTTTTTTTTTTAAATTAATACGATAATATATGTCCACTTAAAATCTTTGTATCTTCATATTTAGCGCTCAAAATTTATAGATCTGACAACTAACTACACAAAAATACAAATAAAAACAATAAACCTAAGCATGTAACCACAACCATATTGAAATTTGTGTAAACCAAACTCTCTAACACTGTAGAATGAAAATCTAAGCAGATATTTATTCGTTATGAAAATATACTAATCTTTCAAAAGGAAAAGGGAAAAAAAAAAAAAAAAAAAAAACGATTAGAACAATAACAAATCGCATCAGAAAGAATAATCTCTTAGGATCTATACTAATCCAGTGAAAATGAAAAAGAAAGCTGGCTAATTTGTGTTCCATGATCACGAGAATAAATATTATAATTATTCAATGAAAAATGTCGGTTGCTGTTATTAGTTTTATTAAACGATGTATTATTATTTTAATCCGTTAAAGATTGATATATAAAATTGTATAGTGCGTGTGACCATATGTCATGATCAGTGGGTTGTGTTGGAGCCGTGGGTCTCAATGTTGATATATAAATTTATAATCAGCTGAAATGTGTAGTCATAGGCCTCGTTTACTTTGTGAATTCGAGTTTTTAATTTGAGTTAAGATGTGATATTTTTTGAGAACTTTCATTGTAATAGAAAAAGTTAAATATGACATTTTCTGATAATTTTTTACTGTAAAAACTTAAAACTAAAAACTCAAATCAATAAAATAAACGAGACCATAATCACCTATTGTAATAATGTATGGGATTACTTTTAATCAATACATAAATCCATCTAGTATTGATTAAAAAAAAATAATCATTCATATTTGACATAAGTACGGAAGAAAAGAAAAACTTTACTAATATATTATATAATATTCTGATTTTCATAATTATTCTGATACGATATTAATATCTATCTAAAATTTCCACCATACTTCCCTTCATAATGACTTATTATGAGTAAATTATTTCCCACTTTATCAACCAATCATTTGATTGCTGAATAAAAGAATATCACGTTATTATTATAACTTTAAACCACAAAAATATATCATCAAAAATTATGAAATACACATTTTTTTAAAGATCTTAATATGATAAGTAAAAAAATAAAAAATAAAAAAATAAAAAAAATGATTAAGTAAACATACGGTCCCAATCTATTAATCAGGACACAAATGAATATATTATTTTGCGATCGTGGTACAAATTATTTTGATTAATTTTCCTTTTTGTTTGATGTTTGTTAAACGATAAAAGGGCTAGAAATGTGTCTGGACAAGTCCGCCGCAGACAGCCTATTTTTATTATAAAATTTTTTTTTTTGTTGGCGGCATTTCACTTAATTAGGCAACAACTTTACTTAATTGGAGATTAGGATACAAATCAAATCATGTTGGATCTTGTTTTTAGCAGATCGTGAATATTTATTCAAATATTTTGTTTCTGCTTGCATGAATGGATATGCGTTTTTTATTTGAATTTCTTGCATTAGGATTGATCGATTCTAGCTGTTTCTTTCGAAATTAAAATAATGGATACTTTAAAATCAAATTATGATTAACATATTTGCTATAAATAGATAATATAAAAAACTCTCAAACATATTTGCTATAATTTTTTTTTCCTTTTTAATTTAAAGCGCAAAGCATATATATTTATATTATTATTATTATTTGGCTCTGAGTGTATATAGTTATGTTAATTGAGAGGCTAATATGTTAATTGCAATTTTTAAATATATAGACTAGTTTATTGTAGTAAGAACAGTGATTGGATGTGTCAAACATAATGACAAACTGACAACTATGATAACAAGTATTTATATTCGAAAATTATGATAAGATATATGTTCTTTTGTCTCTCTAATGGTAAACGGTCGGTAGGAAAATGTCAAATTTTTATGAGTAATATTAGGAATAACCGATTCAAATCTCAATTTGCCTACTAATTAATATAATATGTGAGTTATCATTTTTACATTAATGATTGTTTAAAATATTATTACGTCAATTAATAATAATAGATTAAATATACTAAGGCCTCGTTCATTTCACCGATTCAAGTTTTTAATTTTAAGTTTTTACAGTAAAAAGTTATCAGAAAATGTCACATCAAAATTTTCTGTTACAGTGAAAAGCTCTCAGAAAATGTCACATCTTAACTTGAATCGAAAACTCGAATTCACGAAGTGAACCAAACCTAATAAAAATATAATAACTCATATGTCACATTAATTAATATATAATAGTTGATATTTAAATTGGCGTCTCTATTTTTAATATTTATAATAGTTTTTAAAAATTTACTAACTGCCTACGTGACGAGAAAAAAAAAAAAAAAAAAAAAAAACTTATAAATTTACAGTGAGACTAACTTTTGACCAATAAACATTTCATGACATAAAGCGATTCCAATCTCCAAATTAATAATTATCACACTTTTTTCCATGTAAACTATAGTAAAATTAAGGGGAATGATTTGATTCGAGTTTTAAGCCCAAAATTTTATTTAACAATCAATTTGCATTTAGCCTGCAATAACAGCTCTTGTATTTTAAAGTCTATGGGACTCAAATTTTATACAGAATCCTAAAATAATTCCATTTTTTTATTTTTTTTTCTTGTTTGAAGGTTCTAATTTCGTATTTCTAAAGTTTCAGAGTGTGTTTTTTTTTTTTCACAACTCATATTTTTTATGTGAAAAAAAATATTATAATAAAAAAATTAAATTTAAATTTTTATAAAAGAAAATATTATGGTCCGTTCACTTCGCTGATTTAAATTTATAATTTGAGTTGAGATGTGATTTTATGTGAAAGCTTTTTACTGTAGTAAAAAAATTATATGTGACTATTTCTGAGTATTTTTTACTGTAATAAAATTTAAATTATAAACTTAAATTGGTAAAGTGAACGAGACCTTAAATTGTGAAACCAATAAGGCATTGTTATCAAATAAAAGTTAAAGATTTTTTTTTAAATAAAAAAATCAAAATTAAAGAAGAATGTTTAAAGTCAAAAATTAGGAAGAGAGCGGCTAAATCAAAATGATAACAGTGATTGACAATTAATATAAGGTCAACTAACTCAGTAAAAACTTTTAAAATTAAAGTCTAATACACTTGTTTTCGTATAATTGGGTCATAACATTGTCCCGTATCAAAACACGATGCATTTACTCGCAAAGTCACAAGTGGCGCGTGGGTTTTGGACAAATTGGAAAGTTTTTGGGGTCAGAATGGAGGAGAAAACGGAAACACTAGCGTCCTTGTGACTTATCTACCTCATTATAATTGCAATTGATTGGCTCCAATATTTGACGTTTAGTTATCAACAGACAAAGTATTTTGACGTTTAGTTAAGAGTTTTTTTTTAAGATTCTTTTTATGAAAAGGCTCCACCATTGACATTAACAATACCGCCAACTAGCACACATTACGGGAGTGATAGTTATCTTTCATACCAAACATGTTCTCCATTTTTCTTTTGGCATTGGAAAGATTCTAATCACTCACGAGACAAATGAGAAAGAAAATCACATTTAACTTTTTTTGGAAAGATTTTAATAAATAAATAAGAGAGAGAGATATCCTCATTTATTTCACAAAATTCGTTTATCCATTTAATTTTATTCTGATTTAAAGCCTCGTTCACTCACAAAATAATCACATTTAATTTTTTTTACAAAAAAAGCTCTCACAAAAAATTACATCTCAATTTTTTGCTTTAAAAAAAAGCTCTCATCAACGAACTAAATGGGTCCTGAACTTTCCTTAAGGTATTTACAAAATTCGTTAATCTATTTAATTCGTACAATTTAAATTGATACAGAAGATTGATTTAGATTATGAGTTGTTTTGGAATAATGATAGATTGAGAAAATCTCACAACGTGAAAGTGACATGTACACAAAAAAAAAACTAATAAGCTCTTATAATAGCATATTTGGTATGTTATATTTATTTATATTATGATGCATAATGTTATTTTAAATGTTAAATATATTTTTTTATGATAATTATTAAGTTTTAAAAGTTATAAAAGTAAATTTTTAATAATAAATAATTTAAAAATCCAAATGTTGGAATAATTAAGTGAAAAAGTAAACATATCAACTAATGGTAATTAAATGTCAAATTTATCATATGTTATACTTGTTGTGCCAGATTTGTTACTCATGAAATATTTAGTGACAAATTTGTTACAAGTAATAATATACGGCAAATTTAGTACAACAAATAACACTATAGAGAGTGATTTTTAGACTTAAATAGCAGATTTTTTACCATTTGAGTGTAAAAAACATTATCCAATGCAATGCTATTTGTTGTGCTAAATTTCTCATATGCTATATTTTGTGGTAAACTTTCCACCAAACATAACATATGGGAAATTTAGCATTTAATTACTATTAGTTGAAATATTTACTTTTTTCATGTAATCAATGGAACTTTTATATTTTTTAATTATTTTAAAAATAAAAGTTTACTTTTACAACTTTCAAAACTTAATAAAAGTTTAATTACTATTGATTGAAATGTTTATTTTTTCATGTAATCAATGCAACTTTTATATTTTTAATTATTTTAAAAATAAAATTTTATTTTTACAACTTCCAAAACTTAATAATTATAGGAAAAAATAAATTTAACATTTAAAATAACATTATACACTAAAATAAAAATGAAAACATAACATGCCATATCATGGTTTTTTATGCTAAATATACAATTGACATTAAATTTAACATTTCAAATAGCATTAAGAAACCTATTAGGGACATAAAATCTCGTCAAGCAAATATCTATGGAAAAAAAAATCAGGTAAACCTTGAAACACACGTGATTTTTCCCATCAAGGAAAGAAAAATGAAAATTAAAAAATAAACACCCATGAATTCTCCAAATATTGTTATCTTGGGTATCCACGTGGATTTTCATATAAATGTCTTGTTTATTTCACCGATTTGAGTTTTTAATTTTAAATTTTTACAATAAAAAATTATTAGAAAATATCACATTTAATTTTTTAAAAAAATATCACATTTTAATTCAAATTAAAAATTTAAATTTATAAAGTGAATGATACGCACAAATCCACTACTTTGAAGTTTGAAAATTTGAATACCCACTCTAGTCTCTCAGCAAGTCAACAACCACCAAAATCATTCATGGAGCCCAATAACAAAAAGGGACCAACAATTCAGTGGAGCCCAATTAAGATCCAAAAAAATATGTAGTATAAAAAGGCAAAAAAAAAAAAAAAAAAAAAAAAAAAAGAAAGAGAGAGTTAGGGGTTGTTCTTTTAGAGTGTAATTTGACTGTAGTTTTTGAATTGAATTTGAGTTATAACTTGAGTTGAAGTTAGAATTTGAATAAAGCTGAGTAAAATTAAGTGAAATTAAAACTTAAAAGAACGTGAACTTAAATAAAGTTAAAATTTAAGTTATCTTTTTTTAAATTTTATGTGTTAAAGAACATGCCCTTAGTTTTATTATTTAAAATATATTACAGTATACACTACGTTTTCCTCTTTTGCATAAAGATATATTTATCGGGCATCATCCATCCTATGCCCATCAAAAAGTTATCATCCATCCTGACCGTCCAGCTAAGTTGATCATTAAGATGGACTTTGTCCCTCACATTTGAAATGATTAGATTACAAAAATAAATCTCAATACAAAAAATTGAGAAATAACACTCAAAAGATATCATTTATGTAACCCAATAATATACACTTAACATTTGTATCACTCTATTCACCATAAAATGATTATTTTTTTCTCTATAAAAATAGTCGGATAATTTCAGAAAGTACTATAATAGAAATATTCTACCATAATATTTTTTTTTCAAAAAATAAAAATGAAAGAAAGATTATGTAAATATAAATTTTGATGGCATATTACGTAAGTTTATCCTTGAAATATATTTCTAAGTGGACTTCATTCACATTCGTAATGTTTGTTTAGGGAATATGATAATCACTAGTAATGGCAATAAAAGGTCCATTTGCTCTTCACAAACATCTACACAACATAATTCGGCAGAGGAAACAATAACCTCATCTGCAAGTTTTTCTGTGAAAGTAGTCACCTCGTTGTTGTCTCCGAACTTATTCTTAATAATTCCACATTTTAAAAGGAAATCCACATCCTAGTAGTATTAACAAGACGATTTATAATCAAAATATGACCTCGTTCATATTATTTATTCAAATTTTTAATTTTAAGTTTTTATAATTAAAAACTCTTAAAAAATGTCACATTTAATTTTTTTTGTACAATAAAAGTTATCAAAAAATATCACATCTCAATTTGAATCCGCGAAACGAACAAGGCCATAATCATTCAAGTACTCGTTTCCGTAGGCAAATGAAGTTCTTTATTCTCAACTTCTAAATTTTTAAAATACCTACAAAGAAAACAATGTCAAATAAGTTTTTGCTTGACTTACTAATGACTCAACTCTAGCACATTGTAGCTTAGCTATGCTTGGTGTTGTTGGATCTTTGAGCTTCCTAGCCGTTGGCTTCAATGAAACATATATTTGACTCAGTAAATCAACAATATGCTCCATTGTAGAATAACATATTTTTATTTTATTTCCTATAACTTCTCGAACAATGTGAAAAATGTATGAGAAAATCATGTGATATATGTTTGAATTTAATATGCGCTTTTACAAAATCTATTAAAATTAATGAATTAAAATAACGATTCCTGCTACATTCATAAGGGAAAATTACAGAAAGCTTGATGATTGAAGGTTTCTCACCATCATCAAAATAGGCTACAATCTTTTCTAGGTCGAAAAGTTCCGTAATGATGAACTGTCAACTGATTCTCAAGCAATTACAAAATAGTAACAATGACGTTATCAAGGGGTTATATGGGTTTCCAATGTCATTTGAAACGTTATCATATCCACAATTTTCCATCTTAGCCCTGTCCAAAAAATCCTTTTTAACCAAATTGTTTCTTTATTTTCCAACCCATTTTAAACAACTCATATAAATGCATAAATGAATAAGAACAAGTAGACATAAAACCACATTATAACTAACCTACTTACCCATACCACTTTCACTCATATCCTTAGAATCTTACCACTTCCACACTAGAAAAGGGCGATTTTACTTTCATTAAAATATTATGATTATTTTTCTTCCAAAAAAAGAAAAAAACACCGTCCCATTAAAAAAATTCAAACTTCCAAAGATTGGCGTCGTGAGGAGAATGAGATTGGAGACCCAAAGAAGACTTTAAGGATTCAAGTTCGATGATGTGGGTGGACTCAATGATGGCCGATGACCTGTGTACACAATGGAGGCACACACATTAAGAACTCAGGACTTACGTGAGAAAATGACGACTTCGTTTATTTCACTAATTTGAGTTTTCAGTTTTAAGTTTCTATAGTAAAAAACTTTCAAAAAATGTCACATTTAACTTTTTCTGCTACAGTGAAAAGCTCTCAGAAAACGTCACATCTCAGCTCGAATTAAAAACTTGAATTCACGAAATGACGAGGCCGAAATAGTGTTGAATTTGTTGGTTCTAAATTTGTTCATTTTATATTCTAAAGATTGAAAACATTACATATATAATATATAAAATTTGTTTATTAGATTTTTAAAATTCAAATTCAACATCCAACCCAACTCAATTGCATAAGTAGTAGTCTTTCGTTGTCCAATTTTTATGAATGAACTGGATTTGTTCACTAGGATCAATTGGGTGACATCTTTGTCCACCCCTAACTAGCCTATTCCTCTTTACTCAACCAAAGAAAACACATTATTATTAGCCTGTAAATAATCAATTTACCGTTAACAAGACAAATTTTATATCTCGAATTTAAATTAAAATGTGATATTTTTTAAAAATTATAAATTATAATAAATAAAAAAATTAAATGAAATATTTTTAAAAAATATTTAACTGTAAAAATTAAAAATTAAAAATTTAAATTGATTAAATGAACGAGACTGCCGCGGCTCAGTTTGAGTGGATGTATATCAAGCTCCTCCCCCTGCTATGCAGCAGATAACTGCCATAAAATACTTACATGAAATTTTTTTCTGTCTATTATGTCAAATAATGACAAAATAAATCAAACGCAACCACAAGAGAGAGAAATAGAGAGAGACTTGAAGTTAGGTTTTTGTTTTTCCTCTATCCTTTCTATGGCGGAAATTTTTACTTCTCTAGTTCTCTAGAGCTCTGATAAGCTTCTTCCTTCTTTCACCTAGCGAATTTCAGAATGTTCTTCGATTCAAAACCCTAACTTTCTCAATCCACCAAAGTTTCAGGTTCGTAACTTCTTTCTGGTTTGCGGTTTTGAAAGCAAAACAAAAAAAATTGTTCTTTTGCTATGTTTCGATGTAATTTTCGAGGTTGTTGAGCTCGGATCTGAGAAAAGATTTAGGGTTCGTTGTCCGAACAGGATTCTGATTCTGATAGAGTTTGTGTTTCTGGAAAAAAAATAATTTTCTTCTCGGTACTGCAAATGGTTGTTCGGACAAAAATTTCTGATCTTTGAGCTAGGAATCGGTTCTTAGTTCAAAGATGGTAATTGGATTGTTAAGAATTTAAGAAATTGGTTACCATGGGTGATGTGGGGGAGTCTTCTGAATCTGGTTCTGGAGTGTCTAGCACTCCAAATTCAACGAGAAGTGTTTTTTCTCGTGAAGACGAGAGATGTCCGACGCAAGTTTCCCCTGTTAGAGGTGGGGGTTCGAGGAATACGAGTCCATTAGGCCATGTTGGATCGAGAAACACAAGTCCCTCGAGGCAAAAGACGATTAAGACCAAGCCTCGAGGATTAGATGAGGAAACGGTTGCCACATTTGGTAAAGCTGTTCATCCGGATGTTCAAATGGAAGATAATATCTGGGCAATGTTGCCCGGGGACTTGTTAAACGAGATCTTGGCAAGGGTTCCTCCATTTATGATTTTTCGCCTCCGTTGTGTTTGTAGACAGTGGAATTCAATTCTTCAAGATAGTAGTTTCCTTAAGTTCCATTCGCAAGTGCCGTCTCACGGTCCTTGTCTCCTCACGTTTTGGAAGAATTCACAGACTCCACAATGCTCGGTGTTCAGCTTGCCGTTGAAGACGTGGTATAGGATTCCATTCACGTTTTTGCCTCAATGGGCATTCTGGTTGGTTGGTTCTTCTTGTGGGCTAGTTTGCTTTTCCGGACTCGATGGGCTAACTTTCAAAACGTTAGTTTGTAATCCACTCACTCAAACTTGGAGGACGCTTCCAAATATGCATTATAATCAGCAGAGGCAGCTGATCATGGTTGTTGATAGGAAGGAACGGTCTTTTAAAGTGATAGCCACTAGTGATATTTATGGTGACAGGTCATTGCCCACTGAAGTATACGATTCAAAGCTGAATAGCTGGTCACTTCACCAGATAATGCCGGCAGTTAATCTATGCTCCTCAAAGATGGCATATTGTGACTCCAGATTGTATCTAGAAACTCTTTCGCCCCTTGGCTTGATGATGTATCGGCTGGATACAGGGTACTGGGAGCATATCCCGGCTAGATTCCCACGGTCTCTATTGGATGGTTATTTGGTTGCTGGCACACAGAAGCGTCTATTTCTAGTTGGAAGGATTGGCCTTTACAGTACTCTTCAGAGTATGAGAATTTGGGAGTTGGATCATGCAAAAATTATGTGGGTGGAGATTAGTAGGATGCCACCAAAATATTTTCGAGCATTGCTAAGATTATCAGCTGAGAGGTTTGAGTGCTTTGGACAGGATAACTTGATCTGCTTTACATCTTGGAACCAAGGGAAGGGGCTACTATATGATGTGGATAAAAAAGTCTGGTCCTGGATTGCTGGATGTGCTCTTCAGTCATACAACAGCCAGGTTTGTTTTTATGAGCCAAGATTTGATGCTTCCATCTTTTGAGTAGAAAATTTTGTTTTGCGGCTTCAAGTTCTATTTATTAGTAAGAGAACTATGAGGGGATAGGGTGGAGTATCGTTTTTCACCTGGCATCTTCTTTTCCTCAATCCTTCCTGCCCACTTCTACATATTGACATGTAAGATTAATCCATACTGAATTTGTTGTTTAACAATTCAATATCCTTTCCATCGTGAATCTGCTATATGGCTGCATCCGAGAGACATTTTTGCCAGCGGGATTTTGTACAATTGAAATTGGTGAATCAACTCTTAACAGAGCTTCTTGGTGGAAAAAGATTGGTTGAGTTTGTAGTTTGAGACTGGGGATGGTCTTGTTTGAGAATGTAGGTGGGCTGGGGTATAACTGTAAGAACTGAAAGAAAACTCCTCTTTTTCTTTTTTTGTTTTTGTTTTTGTTTTTTTTTTTTTGTTTTTTTTGTTTTTTTTTGTGTGTTTGTACACTATTCAAAAACATTTGCACATGAATTTGTAAATCATAGATATAGAGTTTTGTTATCAATGCCCAGTAAATTCCAACAATTATATATATATATATATATATATATATATATATTGCATTAGTTGTGTGATCTTAATCGCACTCATATATCTCAATTATCCCACCAAGTTTAATGAATATTTCTGTCACCATTTCTATTCACTCTTGCAAGATGAGAACCCTTACGAGTTAGTATAGGATGGGCTGCTAGTGGGTTTATTTTTCTTCTCTGTCCTTAAGTGCTACAATGTCGAAAAGTTGCTGTGATCTTTGCGGTAGTTTTTCACTCTGAGAAAATACATGACAGTTGCGCAATTCCTTCATATGGGAAGTCCCATTCGTAGGGACTCCCCTCTTTTTGCAATTGAACAGGAAAAATTGTGCTTGATTGAACATGTTTCACATTGTGTGCAAGAGAGGCAGACGGAATATAAGCTCAACTCTCAGGCTAGTGGTTGTTGCATCCTCTCGTCCATCTATTTGAAATGTTTTTCCCCAGAGCGCTGCTAATATACATTTGCTATCTATATAAAGAATCAGAGTACGCTTTCTGACACTGTATTGATGCGGTTATTATTGGCTTATCTTATTTAGGTTCCATGTGCAGACTCTAATTGGTTAAGAGATGCAGTCTTTATTCTAGGATCTCTTCCAGGTTCGTAGTGACACTAGGGAGTGCTTCATATCAGGATACTTGTGACTATAGTTCCAACATTCCTAGTTTTACTTGCCCTGCCGTGTTTTGATGTTGAACAACTTTCTTTTCTTTTTTTTTTTTTTTTTTTTTATTTTTTAAATTTAGATGTTTTCTTAGCCAAAAAGGTTATTTTTTATGTTAGCCTGGCTTCGGTTGTTTT
This sequence comes from Morus alba, assembly GCA_012066045.3. Classification (NCBI taxonomy): domain Eukaryota; kingdom Viridiplantae; phylum Streptophyta; class Magnoliopsida; order Rosales; family Moraceae; genus Morus; species Morus alba. The sequence goes on along the minus strand of CP050233.2, from coordinate 5,553,374 downwards.
CTGTGCTAACAAGTGGTCAAACTCCAGCTAGCATCATTTTTCTTGTCTTGCTTCGTAGTTGTATAATCTGTGAAAGTAAAAAGACAATGTCATTGTTAGTCGACTTACATTAGACAAGTGAGCAACATCATTGTTACATCCATAAACCATTCTTAAAAGTGATAATACGTGAGTAAAGAAGTAATGTGCTTAGGATTAGACAATGGAGGTTGGTGATATGTTTTCGTCATTGGCATTTGGATTAAAGATTCCATTGGGTTTTCTTTTCTTGGGCCCGCTTGGGTGTTGGTGTCAAGTCTCTTGTGTTCTGTCTCGTTGTATATGTGATGTCTTGCCCAAGCCACCAATAGATTACTGATTTGAATTGGAGGAATGCCACGTTTAAAGGTTGTTAGCACTGTTAATTCTTAAACTACGAACATTATGACCCTTTGTTTTAAAACTTTTAATTTTAAAAAATTACTCTATGAACTTTAAAATTTTGGCAGTTTTGGTCCTTAATTAGCAGCACTAAAATTGGGCTTCAAAATTTAACCAAAAGGAAAAAGGAATAGAAAAGGGCCAATTTTGGTCCCTATTAACTTTTAATTCTCGGTAGTTTTGCTCGTACCAACTTTTGCAAGTTAGATGTAAATTCATGACATATTGGATCGAAATAGATAGTCGATATGCTGGTTAGCTACTCTGTATTTTTTTTTTTTTTCTATATATCTCTCATCCAGATTAATTTAATCCTTCATTCTTTACTTCAAGTACTTATATCACATATCACAATAATTAAGCTGAGTAATATTTCGAAGTTTACGAAGACGAGATGTATATATATCCAAGACAAGAAGATATTTCCTTTTTGGCGGATATCATGGGATATGTGACACATCTTTTACGAGGGCAGTGTTGTCACAAAACATATATATATATATATATATATATATATATAATGCTGTTCGCACACACGCTCCCGTATAAGCTGGTTTGTGGAGAAAATGAAAGACATATATACACTAATACACGTAGCAAAAATGGAATCTCTTTCTTGGATTCTCAAACTAGTTCTCTTGGTAATATCGATATTCTGAACTAAGCATGCTTCTAATCACATTTCTTGACATGATATGTGCATATATATATATATATATATTGTTGGTATATACACAAGGGCATGTGACTATGTCCTTAAAAGGCAAACAGATTTTCAGTTCCAAGTTCCACAAAGGCCGCCTTCGGTGGCAACACAAATAGGATACACCCTTCTAAACCTCAAAAGGCTCTCCAATATTTTCCGTACGTAGGCCTTGATATTATCTTTCACACTACTATTTATGTATATCGTGAGGATGCTCATCGACTTTATAGACTAGCTTATTAAGTTTTATGATCATATCGACGCGTGGTCGGTACACATGTACGTAGGTTGATTAAAGGTTCCCTTCTGGTTTAGTTAACATAGCCTTATCAGGAAAGCTTTAATATTACTTTACGATCTGATCATTAGTGAGATCAACCATATGTTAATTTGGATATACATGACCACAGAGATATTTAATTAAAGAATCAAAGACAAGACATTAATATTGGTACTAGGAGCCGTCGATCACCAGGGCCTTTTGTACGTATGCATGCATGCATGCAGCCGAAACCTGAGTTATCCAACATGATCATTTGGTCATGGAAAATTAAGCTCTTTTTCTTTCTGTCTCTTATTTTTGAGAAGAAATAGATAACTTTTAATGGGAATTAATGGATACTATAGTAAAAATATATAGTGATACAATATTGCCATCTGCAATATTAAACATCAGTACTATTAGTTACGTAGTACAAAAGTTGATTATAGAGACTCTACAGAATATCATGGCAATTGTCACGACATATCCAACGCTATAATGAAATGATGATGTTCGACACTGTTTTTCTTTCTGATCTCAATCCCCCCTCCCCCTCTTTTGGGAGTGATAATGGTACGTTAAGTAGTTGAAATGATATAAATTTCAAGAGAAATGTTATAACTTTAATTTTTTCTCTCAATATCATTTTTAATATTTATTATTTGACACATGTACTCTACTAACTTGTAATGATAAGGATACGTCTTGATAATAAACTTCCAATAACTTGTAGTTACGTAGAAGGTGGTGTCGGTTAATATTTTAGGCAATTATAAAAATGAGTCCCGATGGCCTATGTTGAACCGACTAATTGGTAAACAAAACACACACTCTTCTCAAGGAGAAGCCACTAGCACAAAGTTGGAGGTCACGCCCTCGTGTTCTAAAATCTAAACTAAAACTATTCCTAATTAATTTGTTTAATATATAATAATGTTAATTTTGTTAAAAGGTGAAATTGTTGAGAAATTCCAGGTCTCCAACACTTGTCAATGTTCTGCAGGCTCTTAATTTTATGCCTTAAGATGCTCATGCTTTGCCTTTGGGAACTATGCTGCTAGCTAATCACCACTAGCCACCTTCTAATAATTTTCTCTCTTCAATTAATTAAAGAATATTATTATTACGGGAAATTGTCATAATTTGGTGCTTTCGAATACATGATTTTTCCTTAATTTTCTCTAACTGTTTCTTTCCAATATGAAACTCTAAAACAAGTACAAATAATTATCCTAAAGGGAATTAAAATAACTAATTACTGTAGTTTTATCTCGTGTACATCATGCATCTATATATATAGCAGCTAGCTATATTTAGATATTGAACCATGTTTGTTTCCTGGAGAAAAAGTATTCAACTGCCAAGTAAAACAAAGAAAAATGTTACTTAAACTCAATCTCTAGAGTATCCAATGGAAGGCAATTAATGCTTCGTTCAATTTGCTACATTCTTGATTATTTATTGATTGTTATTATTTTTTTTTTCACAAATATATGTTCAAGCTGTTCAGAAGCGAATCTCTGACTCAGACCGTTGTGGGGATTGAGATATTGACCCTTGCCACAATCACTAGTTTATTCGATTTCTTAATGAAATAAATACATATCTGACTATATATATATATATATATATATTGATCAACTTGGTCAAGCTCAAAAGCATGATTTCAATATCAACATCAGACATTAATACCCACCGTATCTGCTAAATTGCAAAACGCCAATGAAGAACTATTACTCTACACTAATACTTAAATAGTTAAATGTTTCTTCTAGCTGTTTGGTCTTCTACAAAAAAATAATAAAAAAAGATCTATTAGAAAAAGGCACGCCCACAGATGGCTATAAGGTCTAGTAGCCTACTAGCTAGCCTGGTTAATTATTTAGACTTGATAAAAATGCCACATTATGAAATTGTGAAAAAGAAAAGCGGCTAGTAAAGTTTATGATAGGTTCCTGCCCAGATTTGCCAATAATTCACAGACACAAGAATGATAAACCAAGATTAACAAGTTCAATTGATAAATTCTTAGCCTCCTCTCTCAATCGGAGAAGATCTTTCTTACAAGATTAATCAAAATAGCGAGAAAAACAACAAGAAAACTATGAGAAGAAATCTAGTAGCAGAATGGCAGAAATGAACGTGGAGAATTCGAGGTTCTCCGTCCTCCAATGGTCCAGAATCTTCCAATATCTCGACCCTTTTCCCAAGGCTCCTCCTCGGCTCAAATACTCCCGCACTCCCTCCATCCTGTAACCAACTTGCCACGCTGGCCCTTACTTTACGTGGTCTTGCTGGCAGAACTTCCCTTATTTCCATCTTCCTCCCTTCCACTCAGCCTATTACCCCTTGAGCCCCTCTGCCTGGAATAGACCAACCTAATAGGTGGCCTAACAGTTTAGTAGAAGTTGGTTTTGTGGTCCTGCTTAACTTTGATCTATATATATATATATATATATATTTATTTATTTATACATACACACACAGAGATATTATATATTTTCAATATAGATGATAAAATATATCAGTGAAGAAAGCCTAGATAGTTCACCGAATCCTTAATACAGTGATGAGTCATCATAAAATTATATATTTAATTACCTCGTTGCATGCATGGCAGCAGTCATATTTAGCAAAACACCTTTGTTTTTCTATCTAAATTAATACAAAATGTATTTTACCAAACCTGATAACCTTTCCATATAGTTCGACTTATGAAACCAAACATTCAAACTTTTGAAAATAAATTAGAACTAGTAGGACAGTGTGCACAGTTTTTTTTTTTTTTTTTCCCTCTTTTTCTTAATAATTTAAACTTTTGAGTTCTCCTAAGCTCTGTTAAGCCAGAAAAAAAAAAATTTATTAATTTTGTCAGGTGGACCTTAACCCTAGGTTTGACTTGGGTTTTGAAACACTCTATAAAACCCCACATTATGCTCTCCTTAATCTCCCCTCTTTTGTTGTTGAACAACAAGAATATTACCCTTACTTTCTTTCTAATATAACTAGCAAGAGACAAAATTCACAACTATGGTGCACAAAAGGTTAACAATGATCATCAGCTTCTTTTTAGGGCTTCTCTTTGTCATGCATGACCTAATGGGCTCCTCTGCACATGCCCATGAACAAGGTAAACATGCTATTGATTTATATAGCTTTAGTTTCTCTCTCATTTATACCATAGATTCATAATAATTTAGTTGTAATAATGTTTTGTTAATTTTTTTTTTTTGCAGATAAGGATATTGGGCTTGCTACACTGACTGGAGGAAGGAAACTCATGGGGGCATTAAAGAAAGAGACTGTGGGAGAAGGGCCAAAAATGAATAATGGAGCTGGGATCTCAAAGATTTCAGGTGCAACTCCTTCTGATGGAAAAGGGGGTGTAAATGTAAAAAGTAAACTTGGAGATAAAAGTGATCATCTTAGTACTAGTGCTATGAAAGTGGGCGGTTTATTTGTAGCGTTCAGTGCTGATTATCATGCGCCTAGACGCCACCCTCCTATACATAATTGAGCGAAAAAGAAAAAAGCATTTTTGGGAGTTTTCAAAGATAGAACTTTTTGCTAATTGTGCCATGTGTGTATCATATAGGGTGCTCTAGTTGATCAAATATGTAAACATTATATATCTATATAATGGTTTTTTGGTAGAAATATCTATATAATGGATGTACGAATGCAAAATTTAGATGTTGGAATCGAGCTCTTGTATTTCTTTTTGGTGCATATGTATGCTGAATATTCTGTAACTTTGAAGAATTTTTTAGATGTTTTTTTCTTAAGAAAAGTTAATATATATATATATATATAGCTCAGTTTTCAGATCATATACATGTCATCTGATTGCAGGATCAGAGGATATGAAAGCTTCAAATTCTCTAGGGAGTTCTCAAGAAAGTTCGAACTCTCAGGTTTCTCTCTCTCTCTCTCTCTCTATATATATATATATATATGTGTGTGTGTGTGTGTGTGTGTGTGTGTGTGTGTGTGTGTGTGTGTGTGTGTGTGTGTGTGTGTACACACACACACCCCAATAAATATATGTATATGTATACACACACCACCTATATATATGTGCTTAGTAGGCTAGCTAGTTAGCTATAGAGAGAAATCTTGTCATGGAAATTCCCACTATTTGTTTAGTGAATATGCAAGGTTGGAATCATATTTAGGGAATTAATTTCCTTATGGTTTGCATATAGTAACACACTCAACATTATTAGGAAGTTAATTATTATATTTCTTTACTATCTTCGTTTATTCATTATATTGATTGTATCTAGCTAATTGCTTTTGCACAGGAAGCAGCCATCCAAGAAAGTACTGATCATGGTGATCATCATCAACATCACGATGAAAGTACTTCTGATCATCAGCAAAGTAGTACTAGTAGTGTTATTTTGAATGATGAAACCAGAAGGCTTCTTGAAGCAGCCAAAGAGATAGTGAGTCTGATGCATAAAGATTACAAGGGAATGGGTCGTCGCAAGCCACCCATTAACAATCACGAGCCATCTCATTGAGTACTTCTCAATCTACAATTAACTGTTTAGCTAGAGACTCACAATTTTGCCTACCAATATAGGCCAAAGTCAAATTGGTCTATACACAGGACATATATATTCGTATAATAACAACGGATTTTTGTTCTTTTTTTTTTTTTTTTTTTTTTTTTTGATCAAGCATAGGGGTAATAGTATGTTTGTTTGTTTGTTTCTTCAACATGACACTTATTAGGAAGTAAAACACCTGTAAGGGATGTACAATAAATCTCTGTGTCCTTTTATTTTTTTATTTTTTTATTTTTTGCTAATATGAAGTTTTACTGCTTTTCTTTCAAGTACAATATTATACAAATTGAACAACTACTAACTATTAAGAGATAAACAAAAAGAGAGAGGTACATCAGCATAATTTAGTGAAGTGATCATTTGGAAAAGCTATCAATGATATCCAATATATATCAAAGATTACATCTTGCAATGTAAAACCTTAATTTGATTTTTATTTTTTGGGTGTATCCAAACTAAATTACATTCAAATTTCTACAAGTTGCTTAATGAATGGGGAACACACCGATGAATCATCGGAACATCGACTTGCTATGACTGAAGAAGCAAACTCAGTAAGATGATAAGCGTCCCAGAAGAAGTGATTGTTCGTTCCATCGCAAGGCGTTAGAAGCGGAATACACCCAGAAGTCCCGTTTAACCAAGTGGTGCAACACGGATTTCTTGCATCCATTAAGCCTGTGCATTATCACATACAAACAATCAAAGTAATTAGTACTATAAATGCTAACTAATATTATGATGAATAAGTTAAGTTAGATTTACCATATTTGGTAGGATTTTGTATTGCGTTGTAAGCGAGCCAATTTGCATGACCAAGAACGAAAGTTGAGCCTTGGAGAGTAGATGTTAGATTACTAAGCATTGGAGCAAGTCTTTCATTGAAATACGAAGCTAACTTATTTATTTCTTCCACACATTTGGTTCCATGATTTCGTTTCCTTGTTATTGATGGGAGGCACCCAAGTGGGCCTAATTCAAACATTATTAACTTCCTCGCTCCTAATTTGTATAACCTCTGAAAAAAAAAAAAAAAAAAAAAAAAGCAATGTTCGAAGAATCAGATAGAAATTAATCATAGAAAATAATGGAAAAAAGTTAATGTGCTGATCTTAAATATAAAAAGTAGTAACTGGCCATATGCGTATCTCTTCAATTTATATAGGAAAAATAATGCTGAAGGAACACTACTAACAGTTCCACCCATACATTGTAGTCATTCCTCTGCATATAATATTACATTTTGAAAAATGCTTAAAAACACGGCCTGTGTTAGACGCCTCAATTAATAAAAAGTGGACTATATTTATAGATTTTATGGTGTGAGAACCACTTTCTATTAATGTATAGTGTTTATAACACTATTGAACCGATATTTCCTAGCATTGTAATTTGTATATCTTGCATTAAGCAGTGCTAGCTAGAGGCATCACTCGTTTTTTAACATCACACACTAATAAAAAGCGAATCTCATGCGCTATAAATGGGGTCACTTTTTATTAGTTATGATTCTCAATACGGTGATGCTCCCAAACATGCAATTTTTCATTTTGTATATCTGTAGTCTAAAGAATCTTTTCATTCACTTCTCAGACTCTGGTGGACATTTGAACTCAAATTTGGCAATATCATGACTGAAATGACAATAATATACGAGTGGAAATAAGCCGTGCAAGTTTCGTCATAAAAAAAATATATATATATATATATATATATATATATATATATATACATATTGTGAACTAATAATTAAAGAGTACATGACAATATTATACCTGAAAATGCTGAGCAAGTTCATCCACCAGGAGTTGCGCAAATGATCGAGGAGAGTAGTTTTTCCGTATGGAAAATTGTCGTTCCAAGTAATTATTTATGTAATCATTATTGCCAACAGAAAAAATAAATATAGATTTTGAGAGGTAGTGAGAAAAATCCTTGGGATTTTTAAAGTATCTCCGCAACTCTGACGTATTATAAGCTGTAGTAATTTCAAACAAATCTATCTGATCTTTCATATTCAAGCATTTTCCCTGCCAACCATTAATAAATCTGTTATTATTTTGTCGAATCATGCAATATCGTTTCCAAGATACATTACTTCTTAGAATTAGATTAGATTATTGATCATAATCATGTAAAAATGTAATAAATTTTCATTATATAAATAAATGCACCAAAAACCTGATCTAAACTCCAAACACAGATATAATATGATATTCAGCTATTCAAGAAGCAAAGAAGAAAAAGAAATTAACAAAGAAACGTATTAAGCTAGACATACTAATTATACATGCATACATACATACATCATACGTCTATATATATATATATATATATATATATATATTGATCTTACATATTGGCTGCCAGTTTCTGGAAGAATGCCACAAGATCCAGATGCATAATTTAATCCAGTAACCGCTGCCGATCCTCTAATACTCAGGTACGGAGGCGGATATGGTAGCCCAAGATAATCAGCTTTTTCATACAAAGATTCATAAAGAAAAAGAAAAAGAAATCAGATCAAAATATCAACAAAGAACACGGATATAATAACAGCATTGTGTACACATCTATATATATCATTATATATAAATGTTAAAAGAGTATATGTATATTATATGCACCTATGAAGTCGGCGACAGTTTTTCCATTGGTGAATCTTCCGGTGACCCCTTGGTCAAAGTTTACACCGTAAGGCAAATAATCTGCCTTTGCAAGAGTTGGCAAAAGATTGTTGTTCCCGCTATCAAACAAAGAATCTCCGAAAACGTACAACGCCGGTGCTAGAGGCGAAGAACGGGCTAATCTTGAAAAGTAGAACAAAATTATGAGCCATAATGGGAATATTTTTGCCATTATCCTCGTGATTCTGATCATAATATTAGAGACAGAGCAGTTACGATAATGTTTGTTTGAGGAGAAATTAATAGTACTTGACGAGTGTGGAATTGGAATGGGCATAACATGACGTATTTATACAACTGATTTGTAAATGTTGTAATGTTTTCTTAACAATAAATAAATAAAAATAAAAAATGATATGTCATGTTTATTGGAGGAATCTGCGTGTGAAAATGGTTCAGTATTAACGGTGAGTGCACGTCACATGGAAGGTAAGCTTTTCAATTCAAATGTGTGGACTGGAAATTCATGATGATCATGGGCTATATATATATATTGACATAGTCACATATAAATACGACCAATGTTGTAACTGATATGAGGAATATTGGAGGTTTGTTGTGAATTATTGTTCTCTTGACCAATATAGTTTCAAAAATAAAATATTCTTTTGCCCATAATTACACTAACAATAGCACGTTATTCAGAATATCTGTTCATATTGCCTAAGACCCTTTGGTCTAATGGTATGGAACGTGGATTTTTTAGAGGACTTTGGGTTTGGATTGTGCAAAATTGTTGTCAGGATGACACTTCATTGTTATAATTTTTTAAAAATATATATATATATATATATATATTGTACTATTTTTTTTTTCCTCTTATCTGTTTGTTTTTGAAATTGACTTGCTAATTAATAATTTGTCAAATGGACTTAATCATTGGTATTTGGATGGCCGTGCAGGCAGGTGCAGTATTAATATTAATAATAATAATAATAATAATATTATTATTATTATTATTATTTTGAAGGGGGAGATGCTATATTATTGCTATATATATATATATCATAATATAAATTTATTTGTCGCAGACCCTATTTGGTTCCTAAATTGCTATATTTTTGTTTAGTTATTTAAATTATCTTTGGTCCGTAACATGATCAGTTTCTTTCTATTTCATTGGTTTCCTTACTCATAATAACTAAGTAAACTAATAATTAATACTACTAGTGATATCTCTCATAACTCTTTTGTTTCTTATCAATAAAGCATAATATAAACTAATATATATTAGTCAAATTAATTACATTTGATAAACGGCGACGAAACTTGCAAATTTGAAAGACAATAATTCTTTCAGTTATTTGCTTAAAAATAACGGATTAATGTGAAATGTTGAAGAGCATTTATTTTTATCCTTTCAAACACCGTTACGTGCGGATAGCGCCAATGATTTAATTATAAGATCCACTTATTTCTCATGCCACTTCTGCCAAACCAACGATCATCAATGTAGTTAAGGACTTAATTTAATGATAACTATACATCTCAACATCTTAAAAGTTTGAATCCTTATCTGCAAATTTAAAAAGAAAAAAAAAAAACGATGAAGCTAGCGATTGATACCTAGCTGTGTGTGTATATATATACATATTTTGTTTGCTTTTTGGCCATTGAAGCTTGCGGATTATTTATTTATTTTTTTGGTTGTTGAAGATATAAGACCCGACTTTTGCTTTTGGTTGCTCTCGTTAGAACTCCGTTATTGTTGAATCGTGTTACGCGTTCAACTGTCAAAATGAACATTTCATTGCTTACAATTTTTTGGACTAAAATTTAAACGTGACCAAAATTCTGTTTTAAAGTACTGTTAATTTTGAAGAAGAATAAGGAAAAGATTATAAAACGAAGGTAAAAAGAAAACGTAGTTGTGTTGTAATTTATTTTGAACTTCAACTTTCACGTGTCCAGTAAAAAAAAAAGGCTTTTTGTTTTTTTGCGTAGTTGATGTGTTTCGCGTTTTAGAAAAAATAGAGAATTTATCCTTAAGAGTGTATGAGTCTAGACTTTTACCCCTTATTCTTAGTAAATATCTTTTTATTTGTGTAATTATTTAACTAAAAAAGTTATAAATTAATAATAAATATAAAAATTTTGACTCATAAACTTTTAAGAGGTATTTATCAAGATGACAAAAGGTCGTGGGTGCCTTTAGCGTGTTGACTCTCTTTTTGTTGTGAGCCCTACTTAAAATTCCTGGTCCATTCGTAATGGTTGGGTTGATGTTTTGGAAAAGTTGATTTAGTAAACTTTTAATTAGTATTTCACACGTATAGAAAAGCAAACTGATCTGTGTTGATTACGTTTTAAATATTATGGGCATTTTAAATATTTGGTGTGACCAAAATGGAAAATTCTTCCTTACTTACCATTCACTTTCCAATTCCATGGAAAGCTTTCGAGATCGTCATGTAAACTTTGAAAAGAATATATATTTGGTTGTTGAAGCCGTCCTTAACATGGCAAGTCTTGCTATTAGCGTAGCGTTATGTAAGTGTGGAATTGGGGCCGGTTCTTATGAGAGTTTAAGGCAAACTCTCTATAGCGCTCATGAAATTCTACATAAGTGCCTTGCTAAGAGGTAGACTAATAATAATTTTATACTTTAACACTTTTTCTCACGTGTAGGCTAGATAATAGACAATTGTGTGGATAAATTAATTAGAAAACTCACACGTGAATATTTAAGCCTGAGATATATTGAAAACCCAACACATAATAACAATTTAAATGGGGATAAAGAGTGCAATTACGGGAGTTTAAACTCAGGACCTCCTGCTATCATATTATGTTAGTTTACTAATCCATCCCAAAAATTTAAACTATTAGGAGGTAGGCCACTAATTCAGATGCAATGAATTTTTTTTATTTTTTCTTTTTATTTTTATTTTTATTTTTTTACGTTCCTATTGCATTATCCATTAGTGTTGATATTTCTTTGTCTAAATATTTGAAATAAATACGTGGGGGATTGTTGTAAATTTTATACGAATTTCAAATATTTGGTGGGACCAAAATGAAAATTTTCTTTCTTACATACCATTCACTTTCAATGGAAAGCTTTTGAGGTTGTCATGTAAACTCTAAAGAGAATATTTGGTTGTTGAAACCGTTCACAACATGGCAAGTCTTGCTATTGGCATAGCATTATGGTTAGTGCACTCATGACATGGAGCAAAGATTAGTCTATGTCCATGAAGCTTTCACCTTTGGCTTTTTATGTAATTGTGAGATTAATCAAGACAACGTATATGGCGATTGGCAAGTTGATCATTATTCCTTGTATTGAGCGATGAGAATGATGTAGGACTCGAGTTTATTTTCATAGTTTATAATATATATAGAGTTTGAGATACAACAACATCTCCTCCATTTTCTCTTTTATATACTACTTTACTTAGAAGCTCATGTGTTGTCTCATTAATTATTTGGAGCTTGTAGAAAGTTGTATAACAATGGCTCTAATTTTGTTCACTAATTTTGTTGTGTTCCTCATTTTTTCTACTACGGTTACAGGTTTAAAGGTTATATATAACTGTTCCAGAACTCAGCATTTAAGAGTGCACTTTTTGTATATGGGCATTGTCCGAGAGCGGCGGAATCTATCCTTAAAGATAAGAGTCTAACTCTTAGGAAGCATCCTCCTTTTTTTGAATTTCCCCCAACAGATTATTCAGTAAAAAAGAAAGATTAAAAAAAACTTTGTAGATTATTTAATTGATTCGTTAGGGTTTGAGGTACCGTGATTTTTGTTGGTCGACATATATTCCTAGATTTATAGTGAATGAGCTCTGTTTTTATACCATGGCATATACATTACATAGATGTAACGTAATTTAATTCATTTTTTCTTGTATAGTGTTTGGCATTAGAGGTTTACAGTCTTAGCCCATTTTCACGGGTTCGAGTTGATAATTTGAGTTGAAAAGTAAACCTATGTGAGCAAAAACATTATAGTAACAAAATAAAATGAATTTTTATTAGAGAAAGTACTGTAACAAAAAGTTTGAGTTGTGATTCAAATTGTAAAATGAATGAGGCCTTAGTTATTTTTGTATTATGTTTCTCTGTTTCTTTTTTTTTTAGAGACTTTAGCTGAATCCTCCTCTGATGTCTGTATTCTTATTTCATTCTTAGTATCCATGCATGTTATATAAATGACGTTTAATGTGATTCTAGCAAGAGAACTCTACTTTTGTATGGACAGACTGAAATTAATGCCATATTGTTAGGAGTATGCAAACTACTATTTGTATGGAGATTCTGAAGAAGTGTATACATGTAGACAATTGGGCCCGTTTACTTTGTTAATTCGAGTTTGTAATTCGAGTTGAGATGTGATTTTATGTGAGAGTTTTTTACTGTAATAAAAAAGTTAGACGTGACAATTTCTGAGAATATTTTACTGTAGTAAAACTTAAATTCTAAACTCGAATTGGTGAAGTGAACGGGACTGCTAATTCATAATCTTATTTCTGGCAAGTGTCAGAATTAGTGTTCATGTAAATAAATAGCTTAGCAGTTGCTGATCTCCATTCATACATGTATTAGTACAAAGCTGTAAATCGGATTCAGACAAAAATTTATTTATTTATTTTAAAAGAAAAACCTCCTAGTTTGTGGCGTAGACGATGACAAATTTGTTTATTATTTTATTTTGGTTTAATTTTAATTTTGGCCCTACTCGTAGCTCATTTTGCCCTTTAAACTTTTGAATGTCACGCTAATAGCACCCGAACTTTATCAGTCCAATATGTATTTAGATGTTTAATGTTAACGACACGAAATGTGACAACCGACATCTAAGTCATCCAAGAAAAACGACAATTAGATTTTCCCAGGGATAACTGTATGAAAGAGATCCCATTCTACGAAACAAATAAACGACCAGTCGTTTATAGTTAAAACAAAAACGACACCTCGTTTGATGTTAAGCTAAACACATGACGCAAGTTTATTACCCTACGAGGAAAAACGAGAAGGAACGACATGAATGTCATGTTTTCCTCCAAGTTAAAACGACATGTATATAATAGGGGACATGAAGGAAAAACGATTACGTGTTTAAAAATATATATGAACGACGTGTTGTTTATAGCTTAATTAAACGACACTTTGTTTATTGTTTAAGGTTAAACGACAAGCTGATTACGCTCTCTAAGGAAAAACGACATCATTATGTAATTTTACCATTAAAAAGTCAAAAGGACATCCCCTTTGGCCCTTTGTGTTTGCTTAAGGAACGTCATATCGATCTTACTTAAAAGCGCATGTTCTTTACTTTATACGATCAAACCTCACATCGTTTATAATAAAACGACATGTCAATTCAACATGTCGATATTGGCTTAGTTATAGATACGACATGTCTTTTTTATCTTATGTTTATAAACAAGACGGAATAATTTCTTGTTCAATTTGTTGAATTTCTTTTAATAAGTAAATATAAAACTTTTAAAAACCCATTTATTTTATTTATTATTTTGTTAGAATTTAGCAGAACATTTTATAATCTATAAAGAGGCAACTATAAAAAAAATATATATAAATAAAGATGACAACTATAAAAAAAAAATGGATCAGATTATTTATGGTCCGTTTAATTCGCTGATTCAAGTTTTTAATTTGAGTTGAGATGTGATTTTATGTAAGAGCTTTTTATTATAGTAAAAAAGTTAGATGTGATTGTTTGTGAGAATTTTTTACTGTAGCAAAACTCAAATTCTAAACTCGAATCAGCGAAATAAATAAATTTTTAGTGTCTCTAACACTACTCATAAAAAAACTATTACTATTGGCATTATTTGTAGTTGTTATGATAATGGGCAAAAACAATTAATCGTTGCCTCCGTCTGTTCATGGATAGCTGAGAACATTATAGAAAGCCAACCGCATCACCAACATATTGCCACCGTTATCTATTCTTAAACGTTGTAAAAATTGATGGGTTTGTCACCATCCAACTTTTTTTTTTTTTGGCTGGCCGAAAAGGATTCAAGGTTTGTCACCATTTTTAATTTATTTGTATAACTGCCCAATTCAAGTATTATGAATAATTGAGGTCCATTATGTGGTCCCAATTCAAGTATTATAATTGAGGTCAATTCTTTCCTCCTAACTCCTATGTGGAAAGTTATTTGTCCCATATCGCAATAGCATAACTAATGCTCGTGACTGATCCCATTAGAAGTGTGTAATATCCAAAATAAAAATAAACTAGAATATAGGTACATCTTGCTTAAGTTGGTTCTTTTATTATTATATTTCTTTGTTGCTAATTTCACGTTTTAAGACAAAAAGATTAAAAAAGGTTTTTCTTTTTTGAAAGGATTATTTATTAAGATGAAACGACGTTTGGTTCACAATTTCAAAATTTCAGAACCATTCTCAGTTTATTTGTGTTTTTTATAAAAGAAAACACTACAACAAATTATAAACCATAATTCAAACAATAATACGAATCCTCATACTAAAATACAAGAGATTAGATTTTTGGTGGTTTGCATTTTGCGTCATAAATAATTTGTCAAATACTTTCCTTTTATAGTTTCACGCCGGAATTGTTCCAAAGGTCTGGTCAAATCATACATGCTATACTATTTCAACCCAACCCATATATATATATATATATATATATATATATATATATATGTATATATATGTAAGTAATTTGAACACATTTGATAGAGATGAACTTTAAAGTACTTGAGCTGTTATCCAGCTAACCAATATTGTAATAAAAAACTTAAAAATTTACTAAACCTACAAGTGAAAGTAAATATTAATTGAGTTACTCTGCAACAGACAAGTTGACATTAACTTGATCCACCAAACCAACTTATTTATCCGATCCACTAAACACCAAGAATCAAAACACAAAATATATGAATGCCATTATATATGAAGCCACTTCCTCTTTCAAGAGTAGTATCCGTTTTTTTTCTCCTTTAAATATATCAAAAATCTAAGATCGACAAGGGCTTTGGTATTGCTACATATTTTAGAAAAATTACGTTTAGTTGTGTTGAAAAAAAAAGTAACTCTTACAAAAAGTAACTGAATATGTAGTAAACTATAATTATAATAGTTGTGTTGGTTCTAAAATTAATGTAATAGTGTTTGGTAAATTATGAAGTTAAATTGATGTTAATAGTTAAAAATTATGAATATATTATGTTATACTATAATATAATATATATAATTACAATATAATATATATTTATTATTATATTTAATATAATAAAAAAAAACTATTATTATATAATATATTATATAATCATGATATAGAATATAATAATATTATTAAAATAATAAAAATGAAATAATTAAAAATTACAATTAAATTAAATTAAATTAAATTATATTATATTATATATAATTACACTATAATGTATATTTATTATTATATTTAATATAATACAATAAAACTACTATTAAATAACATATTATATAATTATGATATAGAATATAATAATATTATTAAAATGGTTAATATAATTACAATATTATAAAATATATTATAATATTACATAAGAAGTAATAATATTTTAGTTGTAATATAATTAAAAATTACAAGTATATTATATTATGTTAAACAAATATACTATAATTAATATATTATATAACCTACATACACTATAATTGATAATAATATTCGAATTATAAAATTATATTAATATTTAATTATATTAATTATTATATTATTATTAATGTAATACATATAATTATATCAATACAATATAATATATAATATTATTATAAAATAATAATTGTAATATCATATTATAATTATAATATCATATTATTAAAATAATTATAATATTATTATAGTATCATATTATATGATAAAATAATAATATTAAAGTTATTAATATAATTTAATATTAATTGTTACAATATTACTATTATATTATTGTATTATTATATTATATTATATTATGAGTTTAAATTTTAGATTGAGAAGATTGTAAATTTTAAATTTTATTATGAGTATTATAAGTATTATAAAAATTTCATTAATTGTACTATATTAATTCCTGTATAATTTAAAAATTAAAATTGTTTTTAAATTGCTTTTAATTTTAACTGTAAATTTTTTAAAAAAATTTCAAAAAATATTTTTAAAAATATTTATTAAACACTAAAATTAACTTTTATTATAAATAAAAACTAATTTTAAAAGTAAAAAGTAATACCAAATACAACTAAGGACTTATTCCACATACTTTCAGAAGTATTTATGTCCGTATGTTAGAAGCCTATTATTTGTCACCTTGACCAAGTTCACCAAGTCATTATTATCCCATTTTCAACAGTTTTCCAAAAAATAATAAAGAGAGAGAGAGTGAGAGAGAGAGAGAGAGAGAGAGAGAGAGAGAGAGAAAACATTGGCCAATTGCAGTAGTAGTAACGTTAACGCTCTAATTCTAACCAATCCGGCGTCGGTTTTGTTTTATTCCATTCCATTCCCCTCCAAAATCCTCCGGATAGGACAACGCCTTTTTTCTTTTTTCGCAGGCCACTCTCTCTCTTCTCTGCACAGTGGTTTTGCGCTGCTTGTTGAGTTGTTGATTGTCAACCTTGACTCCTGAGAGAAACGAAATCCAGAGTTGCGGAAACCGATCGCCGTCTCATCGAGTTGGGTTTTCCGTTTTTCTTTCTGATCAGGTATGGAATTCCGCTCATCAAGATTCATGGGTCTTTCTTGTTTTTCACACCCACTTAATTGCGTTCTTTTAGTTATGTTCTGTACTGGGTTTATGGCGTTTTGTTCTTTTTTGAGTTCGTGGATGTTCCATTTATATACATATATATATATATATATATATATTTTGTCTGGATTCATGGGTGTCATTATATCCCAGTCCTCGTTTTGGAAACAAAAACCTATTTGAGTTGGTGGACTTTTACGCTGATCGTCACTTTATTTTTTTTTTTTTTTTTCGTATGTGAATATTGAATAAGACGTATGTCCTATTGTAGTTTTTATTATATCTGGAAGTATCTCGTGTCTTCTGAATTATGTAATTGAAATGGAGAAAAATTATCACTTTGTTCATTTGATCAAAAACGGCACTTCTATGAACTTGGGAAATGTGCTTAAATAATGCTTTTCTTAAACTTCTTGTAACATTTCTTATAATGCTTTTAACGTTTTTCCTAAACTTCTTGTAACATTTCTTATAATGCTTTTCTTAAACCTCTTGTAACATTTCTTATAATGCTTTTCTTAAACCTCTTGTAACATTTCTTGGTTCCTTCATGAGCCTAGCAACGAAATTTGTTGAATTTTTATCATTTTTGTTAGTATATTGTATTTGGCCATGAATGTGTTAAATCCAAATGATGTATATGTGTTCTTTCATGACAGAGAATCTGTGGCGATTTGCCTTGCAAGATGTTTTCATTGCCTGAACTTCCAAAGAGACCAAAGAATGGCTCATAAAGCTAATCTTGTTATTATTGGAATTTCTGTTGGTTTGGCTCTTGGTATTTTGATTGCTTTACTCGTCTTTTATGCCATAAGATGGTACAAGAAGCATGCTCATCTTCGACGTTGCACGAATGAGCGTAGTGTAACGACTGTTCCTATACGAACAAATGGCTTCGGCACAAGTACTGACTTCAGTGCGTCTCTCTCAAATCCTGTTGCGGTTAAAGGATCAGAAAGCGGCCGCAAAAATTCTCAGTTCTTTTTGTGGAATAACCAAAAGAAAGATCGACTTGCTTCCATTTCGGGCATACCTAAATACTCATACAAGTATGTGATCTTTGCGCTTTTGAACTTTTTGATGAAAGTGACTGTGCAATATCAATGTACACATTGTAAAACTCATTATTATTGTTATGTTTCCAAGTAGGCTCATTGTATAAAGTCTGATTAACAAATGAACTTGTGGGCATTGCTTGGATAACTAGCACTTCTCTTGGAATCTATTACCCAGCTATTATGATTATTGAGTTAATGGACTGTATACGTGATCTATCTGATGGCCATCGTATTTTCTAGGGATGTACAGAAAGCTACACAAAACTTCACGACTATTTTAGGACAAGGATCATTTGGTCCTGTGTATAAAGCAACAATGGCTACCGGAGAAGTAGTGGCTGTGAAGGTTCTTGCGTCCGATTCTAAACAGGGGGAGAGAGAGTTCCAAACTGAGGTAAGGGATACTCTTACAACTACGTTTTAATTCATCCTAGGAAGAACAAAATTTCCACTTGTTGAAGGTTTTCTGCAATTCAAATTTTCCAAACTGAGCTATGTATATCCGTTTGTTTCGCACTTCAAAAACGATCTATTCTTGGGGCTCGTTTGTTTTATGTGTTTAAACTCATGGTTTTGATTCTTTTACGTATTTTTCTCTCACACAAAATTTGAATTTCAAATGCCAAATCAAGAATTACTGATTTAAACGCATGAACTAAACAGGCCCTTAGTTTTTCATTATCTTTTGTGGTCTTATTGCAGGTATCTCTGCTTGGGAGACTGCATCACCGGAATCTAGTAAATCTAGTGGGATATTGTGTTGATAAAGGGCAACACATGTTAGTTTACGAGTTCATGAGTAATGGAAGCTTAGCAAACCTTCTTTATAGTAAGCTCGAATATCCATCTCTACATTTTTTTTTCCTTTTTATTATGAAGCCTAAAGTAGATGAAATCTAATAGAAAAGAAAACTGAAACACAATACATTTATTCTGAATAGTAACAAGTATGTTAGATAGTATATCGAAAGAGATGAATTGACCATCATATCATGTGAGCTTGACGGTCTTTTCATCATAGATTGAGCTGGATTTGTAATTTCCCTTTTTTATTTTGTTAGTTTACTAGCTAACAACTTTAGACTGCCTTTTCGTTGGTAGAATTTGTGTTGTCCTTATTTAAGAACCGTCCTGCTTTATGTAAACCTAGGTGGAGAAGACCGGGGTTTGAACTGGGATGAAAGGCTTCAAATTGCTCTTGATATATCCCATGGAATTGAGTACCTACATGAAGGGGTATTTGTGCATTTGTAGTTTTTTCTTTCGCTTTGGTGAAATATTTTCATGTTTAATTCCTTAATCATAAGATTTCTTTGAACAGGCTGTCCCACCTGTCATACATCGCGATTTGAAGTCTGCTAATATTTTGTTGGACGGATCGATGAGAGCGAAGGTAAGATGACGAGCAAACCCCACTATGGCTTAAAATTCTTAGTGAGCAGTTGAGATGTTCAAAAATGTAGATAAGGTATACTTGTTAGTAACAAAACGAAAACCCAAAAAAAAAAAAAAAAAAAAAAAAAAAGGGCAAGAAGAAGCCGGTTGCCATATGCAGATATCATTGTCTCTTTACTGGTTCATAAGAACGATAAACTAAAGCAATTTTCTTCGTGTTTAGGTTGCTGATTTTGGACTGTCGAAGGAAGAAGTATTTGATGGCAGGAATTCTGGCCTTAAAGGTACATATGGCTACATAGACCCAATGTACATAACGACAAACAGTTTTACCATGAAGAGTGACATCTACAGCTTCGGCGTTATAATATTCGAACTCATCACAGCTATCCATCCGCACCAAAACCTAACGGAATACATTAACTTGGTGAGTGTTTCCCCTCTCAGACTGTCGCTTGCTTCAATTACTTGCATTGCCAAACTTCTGACCAACAAATCTACAATCCCCTTATTAGGCATCCATGAGTCCAGATGGCGTTGATGAGATACTGGATAAGCAACTAGCTGGAGGGTGTAACATTCAAGAAGTGAGAAACCTAGCTAGCATTGGCCACAGATGCCTGCAAAAGACACCGAAAAGGAGACCTTCAATAGGAGAAGTTTCGCAGGCTATTTTGAAGATAAAGCAGAGACGTCTCGCTAAAGAAGATACCATGTCTTTTGCCAGCAAAGATCTTTCGCGTGCAGTGAGCAGAATAGAGGATCAGCAGGTGGAGTTGAGTACGATGGCCACCAGTAAGGATAGAGCGACAGCATGAAACACAGTTTTTCTTTTTCTTTGTAGGTTCACACTCCTCTTACGTTGTAGTTGTTTTTTTTTTTTTTCCTAGCTTTACTGTATCTAGTCCCTCCTGAGCTATTCTTAAAGGATGCTGTTGATAGAGTACATACATACATACGCGAGTTTTAGGACTTTAGGACTTAAATCAATGAGCTTTTGAGGATTTTAAGAATCACGGTGAGGTATCTGATGGATTAAGAAGTTTCAGTAGCAAAAAAAAAAAAAAAAAAAAAAAAAGAGGAGGATGGGTTAAGTAGTTCAACTTTTTTGTAACACATGAAATCAAGTTAGAAGAAAGAAAGAAAAAAGAAGGCGTAAAATCGAAATGGTTGTTCATGTGCACTATGTTCTATCTTTCTATTAACCGTTGCCAATCAACCTTCATCAATCAAGATTCAAGAAAGCAAGATCACTCGTCAAAAGCCGGCATCTTCTGACCAAGTGTTTTTGCCTCACAAGAAACATATCAAACAAGACTTCCAAGATATTTGTGGACAAAGACTTTCCAAAGTCCATGAACTTTGTCTTTTACAGGCAATGCCAGCCTAGCCTTGAAGTCTGCTGTCCCCTTCATTCATTCTTTACTGAAACAAGGTTTCAAATTGAAGGGGGAGATCCGGAAAATATCAAACAAACAACAACTGCGTATTCAATGTACAACATTAAAACCGTACACCATATTTTTCTTGTACTATTGTCCGGTTTCACTTTCCTAAATGCGGTACCACACTGCCACTAGGTTGCCATTATTAAATTCATACAAGTTGGTATAGTCCCGTCTTTTCTTTCTTTTTCTTTGGTGGGGAAAAATTACATACTAATGGCCTTTTCTCTTCTTTTCGGCTTTGTTCTTTGGGCTAAAAACAACACAAGTCACGTGACACGCTGAGGATAGATAAACTCAGCACACTTCTTACACATGGGTGGCTGCCCCAGCTCTCTAATTTGTCAGATCTCTTTAATATACTTAATAGTATCATTTTTTTAACTCTAAAATATTAATTTAATAGTTATATTAAATTATATAATTAATTAAAAATTTTATAATAATTAATAAAATTAAATTCGTATATTCTTATCACATTATATCATTAAATTTTTATATTTATTAATAAACATAAATAAAAATTTAATGATTGAAAACTCGTATATATAAATATATTTTCTCATCCGTCTCTCTCTTTGTTTTCATCACTTTTCTCATTACTTTTGAAGTGTGTAGACCCATAGGATGACTGGCCCTCCAATTCTCAAGAACTGAGAAAACGTGGACAAAGTTCCATTAACCATCTTTGTTTTGCATATTCTTCCTCCAACTATGTTATTTTACGCAATTCAGATCATTCTTCTTAACATCCAATTCCAACAATAATAGCTCCATTTCCCAACAAATATGAACCTGCCCTGTCTATGGTTTGACACGCCTGCTCAATTGCGCACCGTCCAGAAGAAGCTAATAATACAAGCTAACAATTGTAAAGATATGAGAAACAATCTAGAGAAACGAAATGTTAGAACAGGATTGTAACTTATAAAAAGATACGAAAGTGGTCATGAAAATGAAAACAAGAAGCCATCACTTATAATAGGTTTAAAAGCCGGAATCTGACGTGAAATCCACACGATATTGAAATTCCCGAGGGCAAAAACAATTTCATAAGCAAATTGGATAACCATTAAACAAAATGCCCAATACTAAATCTATGACGTTAAGCACAGGTATGGCGGAAGCTAAAGATTGCAAAATAACTTTCACAGGCTCATATATAGCATCACCAACATTGCAGTACTGTGTATACATGTACTTTTTTCCCCTTTAGCTTTATTCCAACCTTGTCTAGCTAGTACAATGGGAAAAAAAATGTTGAAAATAGTTTTTTGACTTAGAAATACTATAATTTATAAGTCACTCCCAACTTCTGAAGTTGTTGTCTGCATGTCCTACAAAGAAATCTAATATATTTGGGTAACAAGTACAGACCTGTGGCTACCACAACTCGCAGGTCTCATAATTCCTTTATGCTTCATACATTTATCATTTGTCAAATTGAAAGTCCTCCTTTCCATTTGTTTTCATCTCAAAATTGCATATTTTCTCCTCCTCTTATTAGTTTCCTTGCCTCTATGCATATCGTCTCTAGATCACTTGGCTCCTCTTCATGACCCCGAAACTCCCTACTCATCGTTTCACCAATCTCAGCAAGACAGAGACCAAAAGCCGCTGCTTCTTTAGTGCAGACCGAAGACACGCCTCTCGAATCACGGGCAGCTCCATTCTTTGAATTTCAGAATCCAGGAAAGTGTCAAGATGATGGATCCACTCGAAGTGTGGGTCTTCCAAGATTTCTCGAAGACAAAAACCATGATCAATCGGAACAAGCTCCACCTGGCCCAAATTCCCAATCCCATCAAGCTTCCTGGCCAAAAGGTTACCCACATGCCTGTTTGTGTTCAGGATCCTGATATCTAGAATCCCTATTCTATGCACAGAAGCAAAAGGGAAGTTAGATGTCCCATGATCACTAGCATCAAAATCATGAGGAATGAACAATGATGCAATCTTGCTTACCTGTTTCCTGTTTTGATCCACATTACCCTTCACGCCATTATTAACATTCCTTCGCGTTTGAGTCCTGGCTGACCAAGAGCTTTCCCTACAAAACCTTTTGGGTTGTTTGGGGCACAGGGCTCTTCATCGGTTGGTTTCACGATAGCGATATTTTCACCATGGAAATTCCTGAAAGAATATGCACCTCCAAGACCACTACGAACAGGAACCGGATCATTCCCATTATTTATTGCCTTAACAATCTCCGTAACCAGTTGTTTTGTTTTAGAATATTGATTTGAGCAGCCCAATATCTCAATTGAAGATCCTTCCCATTTGGTGAAAAACACGGAGTATAATGAGCTTATGTGCAGAAACCAACATCGCGGTGGTGAGATCCACCATGGGTCTCACTGACTCAACGATCCATGCGGTGGGTAATTCTTGCAATACTGGTTTTTTTTTTTTTTTTTTCAAATTCGTTTTTGTTTCTCTTTTTTTTTTTTCTAAAAGAAAATAAATAGAAATGCAGATTACTAGAGCTCTTGATTCTAGTTTTTGTGTTTTGATTTGGATTGATGGAGAGTTGAAAAATAGAGCAAGAAGAATTGTAACTGATGAAGAAGAATTGCCTCCAATACTATCGGTGTTTAGAAGAAATTTGAGTTCTTTTTCTTTTAGAGCCCGTTTGATATCTAGATTCATTTCTTAATTCAAATCATAATTTATAATTTATTATAATATTTTTCTCATAAAAAAATACACATAAATTAAAAATAATTTTAATCATATAATTTAAATTATAAACCAAACAGACTCTTATTTACTTCACAACTTAAAAAATGGTCTAATATCAATAAGACTAGTTAAAATTTCAGTGAGGCAATCTTTTTTAATTAGCTTAAAAACGATGGGGTCCACTACTAATCCAAGAATGCTAAGTCGTTGGATCATACGTAATTGATAACGCAACTATAGCCAGCGGTATTATAGTTTTTTCCTTTTATTATTTATATTCCTTTTAGGAAATGGATGAACCTATTAGCATTAGGAGGATGAATAAAGCAATCAATAAATTTTATTTGGCAACCAAAAAAAAAAAAATCAATCAATGAATTTTCATTGGCAACAAAAAAAAGAAAGAAATCAATCACTAAATATTATAAACGCCTATAAATAGTGATAATTAATTCTAATTGTTAATATGAATTAAAGTTTAAGAAATTTTATGACCAATTCAACTATTAAATTCTAATCGATAATATGAATTAAAGTTTAACAAATTTTATGACCAATTCAAATATTAAATGATTAGGAATTAAATTTTCAGGAAATAAGTGCCAAACTTATGAGAAGTCTGAGGAAACAAAAGCTTTTATTATTGTTGTTATTTTTTTAGACAATGAAAGGCTTTTATTATTATGTCCGAAATATAATCTTCACCAACAAGATTTAATTGTTACTATTGTAATATGCAAAATTGCAGGATTAAAAATACGAAGATTTTTTTTTTAAGGGCTCGTTTGGAATAGTTTTTGTTAGTGTTTTTAAGTAGTAGAATAAGATAAACACAAGTCGGATCTTTTTTATTAATATTTAGATAGTATTTGAAAAGGTACTTTTATATTTAAAAATAGCTTTTAAATCTGTTTGGGTAAAAAAATAAAAAAAAAACTTAAAAAATTACTAGGAACAATTATTTGTTACTTTTTTTATTACTCTCTGTCTTCTTCTATTGTCTTGTGACATTTCATTTATTTATAATAGATTAATAGACCACATTTTTTAGTTCTAATTACAATCCTACCACTAATTTTTTTATGAATAAAATATAAACCAGATAGTGCAGCAAACAAATTATGTGATTGACCACTAATTACGAAATTACCATCGAGCCTTTTTATTTTCTTCAAACTTCAGAGCACGCAAAGGAAAACAGACCAGTCATCATCTTCATTTCACGCTAAAGGATAAAACAAATGCCATAGAGAACACAAATGTCATAGAAGCCTAATGTCCAAATAAAGGCCATTCAAGTCTAACCCAAAGTCATCTTCTTCACGTTAGACTTCAAAAAAAAAAAAAAAAAAAAAAAAACTTTTTAGGCTCAATGGCACTTTCATAATTAGTGGTCAATGACATATATTTTATTCATAAAAGAATGAGTGGCAGGATTATATTTTATTCATAAAAAGATTGAGTGGCATGATTGTGATTTGTACTATAAAAAGTGGTCTATAATTATACTATTTTTTTTTATAAAAATGAGATGTCACGTGACAAAGAAGATGGTAGAGAGCAATAGAGGAGAGAGTGACAAAAAGTGATTGTCAATTTGAATCTAGCATTTCTTAAGCACTTATTGTTATTTTTATGTAATAAATGATATGTATAAGATATTTAATTTATTGTTTATGAATAAAATGTTAAAAATGTAAATAAAAAAAAATTTATAAATATTTTTTTCATAAGTATCAATGAGATAACTTATTTCAAAAGTGTTTAAAAAAATCAAAAAAAAATTTAAAATTGCCAGATTTAAAAGTAACTTTTAGGCTAAGTAAGTTAAAATAATTTTTTTAAGCCAGTTTCAACGGGTTCAAAGAGAGAGAACAAAGTCTAAAGACATAATGCTCTCGTTTGGTTCGTTAATTTAAATTTTATTTATTTAAACTTTTTGATTTGAACAGAAAAACTCAAATTGTATAGTTTAAATTGTAGTTTAATTCGAGTTGATACGTAATTTTATATAAAGACTTTTTATTGTAGTAAAAAAGTTAAATATGACTGTTTCTTGTTAGAGCTTTTTACTGTAGCAAAACTCAAATTGGTAAAATGAATGAGGCCTTAATTTGAACAGAGAATAAAATTTAAATTTGTATTTAATAGGTGTGAAAAATAAAAATAATTAACACATTTTACTGTTTAAAATTAATTTAAACGGTTAAATTTGAGAGAGACTAAATTATAAATTTAACTGTTTAACTCAATTTAAATAAAAAAATAATTTAAATTATATATTTATTAAATATTAATTTAAACTGTATTTTTCGTTTAAATTAAGTTAAATTAAACTAAATTAATCAAACAAACGTGGGAAATAATATTGGGACTGTTCTGCTTTCTGAGAGAGAGATAAGAGATTTGTCGTGTAGATGCATGTACTGTTCCGGCACTTCATGTTCTTTTCTGTTTTTTTTTTTTTTTTTGTTTTAAATTCTTTTCTCTCTCCTTTGATAAACAAACAAATTCAGACATATGTTCTTGCTTCTTTTTTTGCTAAACTATATAAATAAATTATTTTGCTTCTTAATTGGGTGAAATAGAAAATAAATTATCTGGTAACTGGTTAGCTCAAATAACAATTTTTTTTAGAACAAAATAACAAAATTTTAAACAGGATCAGCTGTTTCAATGATTTTGAAAATACAACCATTGTAATGTTATAATGGGGTTTTATTATTATTTCAATCAAAACAGTGCTCGAAAGAAGAAAAAAAAAAAAAAAGGAAAATCATGTTTTTTTTTTTTTTTTTTTCTCCGGCATTTATGGAAATGTATTTATTAAAGGCCATATGAGTGGTTGGATATCTGCAACCCAAATTTAACCTATAAAAGTCCAAACATTGGGTGTGTTTGAAGTTATTTTTATTTTTGTTTTTTACGTTTTTTGAGAAAATAAAAATAAAAATGAGAGAGAAACGGTGTTTAGTACACTTAAAGATAAAAAACGAAAATAAAAATGATTTTTTAGTTTAATATAAAATGAGAGAGAAATGAAAAACGAATTTGAGTCATTTTTCATTTTTTGTTTTTGTATTTTCTCCCTTCTCTAGTAGAGAGAGAGAAATATTAATAGATTTTTTTATACTGAAAACAATCTCTTAAAAAAACTATCAAACGCATTTTCATTTTTTATTTCTGTTTGAGATTGAAAACGTTTTCATTTCTATTTTCATATAAAAAATAAAATTATTGTAAAACAAATTTCAAACACACTCATTGTCTTTTTATACTCAATCAAACCCAAGCATTAAATCTCTTGTAGTTTACCAAAAAAAATGAAGAAATCTCTGTGTAACCTAATCGCATTTATTTTCTTTTTAACAGGGAAATACGTACATTCACTTTCTTGCATTCAAGTCTGCCCCACCCAAAACCAGTGGAATCCATTCTTTACGCTTTTTAATTTTAACCCCCAAAAGTTGTTGAACCTCTTTCTTTCTTTCTTTCTTATTTTTTATTTTTTATTTATTTTTTTAAGGTGAAACTCATGTTTCCTTTTATGTAAAGCTCTTTTATGCCAAACTTAAAATTTCTTTTTTTAATTGAAAAACGAAAAGTGTCGTTCATTTTTTTAGGAGATTTTTTTTTTATGCCAATATAACGAATAAAAAATTTAATATTAGCGTATAAGAATGTCTTTTTTTTGCGCTTTATTTTCTTGTTAGACTTTGATATAATACATATATATATATATATATTTATTTTAGAGATTTACAGGTGATTTGATCAATGAATATTAATTTTTTGAGCTTGTAATTAATTCAAAACTTTTAGCACAAATTAAAGGAAAAGATCAGCGAGTTTGAAACTCGTTCTAAAATAATTTTATTTAAATATGAAAATGAAAATTAAAATGTTTTAAATCTCATACAAAAATCATTTTTAAAAATGTGTTTGTTAGTTTATCAAGAGATTATTTTCAGTATAAAAAACCTATTAATATCTTTATCTCTTTTTTTTTTCTACTTGAGAGAAGAGAAAACGAAAATAAAAAATGAAAAACGACTAAAAGTCGTTTTTTATTTCTCTCTCATTTTACACTAAATTAAAAAATTATTTTTATTTTTATTTTTTATTTTTATTGCGTCAAACACTGTTTTAAAAATATTTTTATTTTTATTTTTAAAAAACGTGAAAAAGAGGGATTAATTCGAAACACGTGAATTTGGGGGGTTTTTTTTTTTATCTTTTTTTTTTTTTTTTTATAGTATTAAACAACTTTTATTGAGTATCTGCACTTGTCCTGTTTTAATGGGCAAACAATCCAGCCAATTTTCATGTCTACTCGACGGGTGGATATGAATGGGGTGGGGGGATATTCACAAAATTCAAGAATAAAAAAGGAAGTGAATTGGACAAAAAGGGATAAATTTATGTAAAAGGAAAAAATAAAATAATTTAGACAAAAATAAAAAATGACTTAAGCAAATCTTTTTTGTCGATGGATAACCTTAAACCAATTTATCCAATATGGATAAATACGCAATCAATCAGGAGAAATCTTCGTGGAGGAAGCACAAGAACTTGTCAAATATTACTTAAAAAATTCCTCACATTTTTTTTATATTATCCACCTAAACGTGCATCATTATTAATATCAAATATGTTTCTTTTAAATAAATGTATTCCAAATCAAGCGGATACAAGGAGCATAACCACAATTATTAACTAATACCACCAGTAATACCTAATGAAATGCCAAAGAGAGCAAATGTGCAATCGTGCACCAAGCCTCAATAGGGAAAGCCAAAAAGACACACTAATAATTAAGCACACATATGACTCTTTAACATCAAACATATTATTTTCATTTTTTTTTTTTTTTTTTTTTTTTTTGTTGAGATGCAAGTTAACCGGGACGAAGCTCATCTTTTTGGCTCAAGCTCGACCTGCAAAAAAACTTGGGTTGAGTGGGGTTGAGGATTTAGGCCAAAAAATCTATTTAGACTTATCTGACCTTATTAGTTTTCCGTTAAAAATCTCTTTATAAAGTTTTGAGCAGATCCAACTCGACATTAACTATTGATTTTTCTTTTCTTTTTCAGGTGGAACCAATTGCTCTCTTTTTTTGGATCGGGTTGAGTGGGGTTGAGGATCTAGACCATAAAATCTATTTAGACTTATCCGACTTTATTACTCTTTTATTAAAAACCGCTTTATAAAGTTTTAAGCATGTCCAATTCGACATTAACCCTCGATTATTTATTTATTTATTTATTTATTTATTTTTGCATGTGGAACTAATTTGCTCTCTTTTTTCATATTGTGTCAATTCGATTTTGCCATTCAATTAGGCATCGGTGGCTTCTATGTACAATTATCGTATGACATTAACATTAATATGGAAATGTACAACTACAAAAAAAAAATGAAAAACATTTCTCACGTATAAAATGTACAAAATCACGTGACCCTTTTTATTTCCGTGGCATTTTTTTTTTTTTTTTTTTTTTTTTTTCCCGATAAAAAACCTTATAACCACAAATAGCAAATACCAATCAATCACCAAAGACCGAAAAAAATGACATCTTAGCTAGCTAAGACTGTAATCCATTTTGGAATAAGAAGAAAAATAACATAGTTTGTAAAATAATTAGTAAATTATAGCATATTTTTAAAATAGTAAATTATAGCATAATTTGATATTTTAAGTTTTAATCATTATTAAAAATCTAAAAATACCCATAAACTTTCTTTTTCACCTTACTCCTCTCCTCAAACATCTATTTTTTTAAAAAATAGTAAATTATAACATATTTTTTTTAAGAGGTAGATTATAATAAAGTCTAACATGGGTAGAACCGACAGTCGACTCCAGCGACCGGAGATCATTTTTCTAGCAACCTATAATTGTTTTCCAACGACTGGTGATTGTGTTTTCAGTGACCATTTAACACTGTGTTTATTAGTAAATATAATATTTACCATTTAATACCATATTGACCCCAAAAATCAACTACCGACTCAGGCGACCGTTTAACACTGTATTTACAGATAAATATTACATTTACCAATAAATATCGTATTTACTAGTCAATATCATATTTATTCAAAAATCTCACCACCAACTTCGACGACCGTTTAATTTATCTAAAAATTCAACCACCAACTTCAACAACTGTTTTATACTGTATTTACCGATAAATATTATATTTACTCATAAATATCATATTTATTCAAAAATCCCACTATTAACTCTAACCACCATTAAACATTATATTTACTAATAGTAAATATAATATTTACTAATAAATATAACAAATTCCAAATTATAACTATTAAAATATTTATTAATAAATATAATATTTATCTATATTTAAAATTATAATGAATAAAATATTTACAAATAAATATAACATTTATCAATTTCAAATCAATAACTATTAAGACATACAATATTTTTCAATTATATACGGTATTTACCGTATTCAATCTCAATTACAAAATACAAAACCAAATTTCACAAAATTCCACAAATTGTCGAAATTATCAGTCACAAACTCAGATCTAAAAAAAATTACAAATCGATCTGCAAAAAGCCGTCGTCCATGACGTCGCCGGCGCCGTGATGCGACTAGATCCGACACCACTCCGAAATCCAACGCCACAGAAAACCTACGACCAAAGCAGATTGCGACGGATCTGGTTTGCCAAGCCAGTGACGGATCTGGTTCAGTCGTCGCTATGACGGCGACGCGAGATCTCAGGCCGGAATCTAGGGGAGAGAGAAATCGGGCTGAGGAGAGAAGAGAGATATCGGACTGAGGAGAGAGAGATCGGCGCTGAGCTCCGTCGCGATCTGAACCAGTCGCGAGTCGCCTCACCGGAACCAGTCACCGGAAAGTTGGACCAGACGCGATCTGAGCAGATAATCGTCGCGATCTGAACCAGTCACCGGATCTTGGAACAGACGCCATCTCCTCACCGGAAAGTTGAAGCAACATGGCAATCTCCACTCGTTCTCCACCGTGTGACCCGAGTGGCAAGACCCCTTGTCTGTCAACGGTGACGGCAGCCGGGAGAACCGGCAGAGGAGAGAGAGAGATACAGGAGAATCGAAGAGAGAGAGAGATAATCTGAGAGAGAATGCTAAGTTAAGCCCAATTTATTTTTCTATGAAGTGTTAGAATTTAAATTTTATTATAATAAAAAATTTTAAGATACAATCATATTAAAATTTTTTATTATAATAAAGAACTCAAATAAAATTATATTTTAATTTAAATTAAAAATTTGAATCAGTAAATTAAATAG
The DNA here is from genome assembly GCA_012066045.3 of Morus alba. Taxonomy (NCBI): domain Eukaryota; kingdom Viridiplantae; phylum Streptophyta; class Magnoliopsida; order Rosales; family Moraceae; genus Morus; species Morus alba. Next base: position 5,522,132 of record CP050233.2, on the reverse strand, counting down.
ATTTTAAAATTTAGTATTTGAGATTATGTAGCATTTAATTTATGAGTTTAAAATTATGATTTATAATTTTAATTTTTAAAATTTAAATTTTTTATAAGAAAAAAATATTATAATAAATTAAAAATTATGATCATAAATCAGATAGAATTTTTTAAACAATCGTTACTTAGATATGAAAAAAGTAAAATTGAAAATAAAATCTATTTCATTTCACCTATTTGAGTTTATAATTTAAGTTTTATTACAATAAAAAATTCTAAAAATAGTTGCATCACAATTTAAATTAAAAAATTAATTAATAAATTAAATGGGTCTAAAAATATCTACTTAAAAAGTAAAATGAGAACATATTTTAATTTTTTATGATTTCAAAAATATGTTATTTAATTCAAATATAGATTTGAAATTTGCTTATATGATGCATTTTCCATCCATTTTTTAAGCCCTTGTTACTGGCCGTGCTCCACTACTCGAGAAAGTGGGTCAATTTGCATAAATTAGGGCTGATAAATTGAGTAACGACATGATAATATGATTTAAAATTTGTACAAAATTAGCGGGTTTAAGTTTATTATAAATGAGTTTAGGTTATAATTGAGTTGACATGATTAATACAATTAATAAATAAGTTAGGTTAAAGTTGATCTCTTAATACGAAATGACACAAACTAATGATATGTGATATAACACGAGAATTTATATGACATATTAAATATAAATAATGTGAATTTTAATATTTATAAGTTAAATTCATTTATTATTCTTAAAGAAAAATATAAAATGATCAATAATTATGTTAAACATATTTTAACCGTGTTAAATAAATTATTATTATATTAATTATTTATTTAATATATTAATTTAAACGAATTATAGGAATTGATATAATTAACACGATTAATAAATAGATCGTGTTGACGGTGAAAATTCATCAACAAAAATAGGCCGGGTCACCTCTAGGTATCCTATTGGATTACCAGCTTCATATTAACTATGTGGTAGAGTTAGTGTTACAAAGTATTTTTAAAAGGGTGAGCAATATGAGTATAATGTTTATAGAAAAAGAACACACGAAATTTTTATAGTGGTTCACTATGTTAATCAATAGGTACTTCCATTTTGCTTTTATATTCCTTTTGATATTGTTGCAATTTACATCCATTGTTGTTCTCTCGTTTTTTCTTTCTCAGGAAACAAACCTATTTCCTGTATGGGGCCTTGCCTCTTTTATAGCCGAGTTTCCTTCGTTGGTTGGGTCTCCTTTGTAGGCAGAAGCACTTGAGTAGTCTGTCTTTCTAAGCCCAGACCGTAGCCCACTAATCACATTTTGAACTGTTCACTCAGTCAATTAGTCTCCTATTACGACTCTGTAGATTCCTGTAACCCTTTTCTGTCCCCTGTTAGGCAGTTTAAGGGTTTGCAATTAATACCTGCATTGCAGACATTCCCCATCCCTATACGCAACGTGTGATGTTAGGCTTTCCCCCAAGGGGCATTCCTCTCATCGTTAGCGTTATTTAGCCCACTTGTATTTCTTGGCAGTCGATTCTCTCCTGAGGAATCTTCGTTATAAGGTTGACGGTACGACCTGTCGATGTCATGAGAAGTCGGCGCCCTAAGTTGGGCTTCCTTTGTGGTGGAAGGAAGGGGAGACCCAAGCGTTGATGGTTGTTGCCTTTTGAGGAAAAGTAAAGCCACATGTCACACCGTCGTTCTTTCACGCGTCATTCACATTTTTTCATACAACAGATCGTATTTGAATTGATATTTTTAATACATTTAATAAATATATAGTATTTAAATTGATATTTTATAATTAATAAATAAATGGACACAAAATGAATCGACACCCTTAGCATAAGCCTCCTTTTTTTTATAATTATTTGCATAAACCTTGTTCCTTCTTCTTAAGAGAGAAGAAAAAAAAAAAAAAAAACACGTAAGCACCTTAACATGTCTGAGACTGAGAGGAACCCTTCACCCTCTCTACCACTAATTATAATATCGTACAAAACGGGCCATTGCACGTGTCTCTCTCTCTCTCTCTCTCTCTCTCTCTCTCTCTCTCTCTCTCTCTCTCTGTCACTGTTGTGTTTTGTTTCTGTTTTCTTTAGAAAAATCTCTCCTACTACAACAAAACTCCCCACTCTCCCCCGTTTCCCCTGCTTCTTAAGTCTTAACACTTGTTGGGGGAGAGAAAGAGGATTTAGAGAGAGAAAGTTGTTCATAAAGATATATATGCGTACATATATGTACACACACACATATATATACAAAGGTTGGATTGATTGTTGTTTTCCATTGGTCTTAATGAAAGGAGAAGGGAAGATGGTGTTCATGTCCAAAATGAAATGGGTTGGTTTAGTTGGGCTGTTTCTCTCAGCCATCTCTCTCTTTGTTCACTTCTTGCTTGCTAGATTTACGTTCGGGGGCATTTCAGAGTACCAGTCCACAATAACGATCTTCTCTAGACGATCCTCTATTGCGCAAGACTTTTCCACAACTGTAAGTACAACTACTCCCATAAAGATCTCATTTTTCAATATTTTTCATTTCTCTCTGTCTTTTCAAGTACTCCCACAATTCTTCTCCAAGTTGAAGTCCTTTTCACCACTTTGATCATTCCATGCTGTTTTCCTTTCTGGGTTTTAGCTACCCTTTTGTTCTTGCTTCTGCAATGGAAGAAATAATGTCCCAAAAGCCAGCTGGGTTTTGACTAAAAGATTGATTTCTTATTCTTTTTTTTTTTTTTTTCTGGGTTTTCGTTTTTTGATCTTCAGAGTGTGATAGTTTAAACTGATGTTGAAATCTTTGTTCATAAGCACTGGAAATTACTTGGATCATTTTTTTTTTTACACTATTGAATTTATGCTCTTTGTGTCCTTTTTGCTGTCCCTTCTTAGACTTCTTATCTTTTTGTTTTCCTCACATGTGAAACAGAGCCGATTGTACAAAAGGCTTTGGGGACCAGTAAGGCGGCTTGAATCCGTACACCCTGATGCAAATCCTAGGCAATACTATGCTGGTTAGATCTCATATGCATTTTTGAGGTCAATTTCTGTAGTAGTTCAATGATTTGCAAGGCTTGTGTTTTTGAATTATTGGTCATATAATTATGCTTGCAAAAACTATGCTGCCACAAAGTTGATGTTAACAGCTTCCCACATGGGATATCCTTATTTTGTGTTTATATTTGGAAGAGTTTGACCTTACAAATTAAGATACATAGATAGGTACATGTTCATACCAACATGTATTATACTAATTACTCTGCATTCACTTTGTGGATTTCTCGGCGTTCAACATGGATGCTAAATTCAGAAGTTTTTAATATATAATTTATATTTTTTTCTTAAGATTCCTTCCTGAATGAAATTTCATGTAAATATAACAGATCCAACTTCACATACAAATGGATTTATCTTTGTCAGGATACAAGGAGGTTTCCATGAGATTCGAAATTCGGTGAGGCCATCATATTTAAATTGTCAATGATTCTTATATTCATTTCTTTTATATATATCAATAGGGGAACGTCTTTTTCTTTTAACAGATATCTGATGTGGTAGTCGTTGCTCGGTTTCTCAACGCTAGCCTAGTGATTCCTGAGATTCTATCCACCACAAGTAGCAAAGGAATCAGGTTGCTTTGCTTTTGACAATCAGTACAAATTTTAACTTACTTTTGCTGTGTTATTCCTTGTCAATTTATCACATCCCTTGTTTCCTGTAGTTCTCAGTTCAAGAGTTTTGCCTACCTCTACAATGAGGACGAATTCATGGCAACCTTAGCAAAAGATGTCATAGTTGTGAAGACCCTCCCTAAATATCTCAAAGGGGAAAGGAGAAAAAAGAACATCCCAGTTTTCAAAGTGCCCTTTGCTGCTTCACCACATTATTATCAGCACCATGTTCTCCCAGTTCTAAAAAAGCACCTAGTGGTTGAACTAGTTGTATCTGAGGGTGGATGCTTGCAGGTAATTACACTTCCTCCGTATTTCTTTGGCGGTCATTTTTACACTTACAAACCTCTTGAATTGTGTTTTTTCTTCATACTTAATTAATGCTGTTATGTTTTGATGAATGCTTAAATTGATTGTTGAGTCTATGACATGTTCTGGTAAAGACCCTTTTGTTTTGAATCACTCGTGATAAGGCATCGACAAAACTGTGTTGTGCTAAAACACAAACCTTTTCACTAGTACCTTTTGGCTCCCAGTGACCAGAGATAAATGTTCTGAACAATTATTACGTCTTCCATATAGTAGTGTCACATCTTAACCTTTCATTCTAATCACACATTTGTGAAGGGTAAATTTGGGTTCTCAATGGAATAAAAAGAAGCTCGCATTGTTCCTAAAATCTCTTTTCCTGGTTCTGTTGTAGGCGATCCTTCCACCTGATCTTGAAGAGTATCAGAGGCTGAGATGCCGGGTGGCCTTTCACGCCCTTCATTTTCGGCAGGAGGTCCAGGAACTTGCCAACAAGATCTTACATAGGTTATTTGTCTTGACTACTCATTACTAACTCTCAATATATGTTGTTTTCTCGTGGCCTTTTTTTATTTACCTATTTCTGATCCTTTTTTTTTTTTTTCTTTTTAGGTTAAGGGATCCTGGACTACCATTTATTGCATTTGACCCTGGGATGACTAGAGATGCTTTAGCGTATTATGGTTGTGCCGAACTCTTCCAGGTATGCTCTTCAGATTCAGAATTGAAGTTTGATAGAGCTCTGTAACTTCTATCTCTGTATTTAGTTTTCATCTTTATTCCTTAAATTTTTTCCCAGGACGTACACACTGAGCTCATTCAGCACAAAAGAGCTTGGATGATAAAACGCGGGATTGTTAAAGGGAGGCTTTCGGTGAATTCAGCTAACAAACGTCTTAATGGTTCTTGCCCGCTAATGCCAGAAGAGGTAAGCATATTGGGATATAAAATATTTTAGTACTTAACAAGCATGTGAATGTGAGATCCGGCCCCATTGGGCTTGTAATGCTTTTTTGACAAAACTTTAGAAAGATGATATTTATGGTCAATCTAGCCCATGAAACCTTTCTTAGCTGGGAGGGATGGTCTACAGGTTGGTATTCTTCTTCGGGCATACGGATACTCGTGGGACACTATCATATATGTTTCTGGGGGAGAAATATTTGGTGGCCAAAGGACCTTGATTCCTCTTCGTGGGATATTTGAGAATGTTGTTGATAGGACTGCTCTCAGCACGCCTTGGGAGATCACTCGGCTTTATGGCCATGAGGCCAACCTTGAGGACAGTTATCACCAATCTCCACCTTCTATCGAAAAAGAGATGAAGACTGAAGCATGGAACAATGCAGGCCCACGTCCTCGCCCTCTTCCACCACCTCCAGCACGGCCAAAGTCCTATAACATTGAAGGTTGGTGGGGCTGGGTGGCTGAGAGTGACAATGAACCTGAAAGTACAGTTATAGAACTAAGGACCAATGCACACAAGTTACTATGGGAAGCCATTGACTATGCTATATGTGTTGAAGCTGATGTGTTCATCCCAGGATTCGATCGTGATGGTAAAGGACACCCCAATTTTGCAAGCTTGGTGATGGGTCATCGGCTTTATCAATCGGCTGCATTGAAAACATACCGGCCAGACAGGTAATCTTCTATAGGACAATACTATTTGGCATCAGTGGTATGCTTTTCCTTCTATTTAATGAATGTTGTGCCGAACACACATGGATATATATATATATATATATATATATATAGATATAGATATTGGTTGGCTATTAATCCTTTCTTCATTTAACTCAATTTACTGGTGTTTTCCTTGACAAAAACACAGAAAAGAAGTTGTTAAGCTTTTGGAAGACATTCGTGGGCATTTATATCACGCAAACCACACTTGGCTTACATCAGTTCGCAAGCATTTGACAAAGACACTAGTTGATGGATTACTAGAAGCATCCAGAAAATCAAAATCAAAATCCTTCATATCTCATCCTGTCCCTGAATGTACTTGCTTGAAACATGATTCTTCCGAAACAACAACTCGAGTTTCAAGTCCTTCAACTTCACAACTCCTTGCCTCTCTTGGCGTTGTTCATCGGTGCCCTGTCTGGATGGACAGCGACTTGACTTTGCGTTCAAAAGACAAGGAAAATGAGGAGGATTTTGACGAGGATGACTCGACATTGTCCGGACTGTTTTTCACTCAGGACGGCAGAAGTCATGAGGGTGGTGGAGCTGTAGAATTGAACAACAAAGATGAAGCTCAGTTGGAGGATCAAGATGAGCTCGAGGGTGGAGAAAGATGACAAGAAGCTATAAATGTCATGAGTTCCGCTACCTCTCTTCCTCCTCGATTTCAGCTCAAACATGATAAGCTAATCTAAATCTTAGCTAGTTCAATACAAGACTGAGAAGTGACAATATTCTCTTAGCTTCGGTTTCTTTTTCTATGAGGAGAAGCTAGTTTAGGCTTAGCACAAGGGCCTTGCTCATCATCAGCTCTGTTGTAAAATGGTCATTCTAAAATATGGACTTAAATTGCTAGTCCTTTGTAAGTAAAACGATTTAATTAACTTCCTCCCAAGTCATATTGATGTAACTAACATATATATATATATATATATATATATATATATAACGGGAAAAACTTAGGTTCAGATTTATGTAACATTGGCAAGGAAAAACAACATTAGTGTTCTGACTTAACTCCATGATTTATCAATAAATTAGCTTTTATTACTGTGGAGAATTCATACCAACTTCTTACAAGTTAGCATTGGTGGCATATTTCTTGTTTTGTTAAACTTGTCAGTAGCTTTCAGAAACAATTGAGAGATTGTGCTTTTCTTTGCCAGACAATTTCCAGGAAACTACTGCCAAGGGACAGCTGAGCAATCCTGCACTCAGGAACCCACGTCTTGAGGCCCACCACTTGTGAGTAAGGGAGCCGGGGCCGTTGGGATGAAAAAGATTTCTTCATGTTTATCCCAGCAAAAAAAAAAAAAAAAAAAAAAACCTTTGTATTTTAATGGCTATTCTGTTAGAAAGCATATATTTTTATTTAGATTTTTACTACCAACTCAGCTAGCTAGACTACAACCTCCATGTAAAAATATGACGTTTTCGTATCTCAAATTTACTTACTATAAATCTCATAATTTAGCAAAGAAGATAAATCTCATAATTTAGCAAAAAAGATAAATCTCATAATTAATACCTAAAATAATTGATAAATCTCATTGACCCCGTATTATTTTAATGTCTAAATTATCTAAAATATTTTCACACATTATATCAATTACCAACTCCTCTAATTCACCTGGGGTAGTATTCACGTTTTATACTAAAATAATTGGTTTAATAATTTTACTTTCTATTATTTCTAAAATATTCTAAATTCTTTTTTGCTATATTTCACTATAATTAGTAAAATTTTGCTATATCCCTCTTTTTTTTTTTTTAGAAAATTACAAAAACTAATATTCTTACATGGAGTTTTACTTTTTGATTGTGATAGACTACTTTTTTAATAATAATCTGTCAAATTATATATAGTAATTTATCAAATTATGTTCGCCGCTCCTGATCGAAGACCTGCCACTTGGTGACCGGAGATTCACTGCTAGTGTAATTTATCAAATTATAAATGATAATTTATCAAATTACTTATTATTAAAAAGAGATAAAAATTTTAATGATAATAGTTTACTATTAATAAATAGGTAAGAAATATTTGTTAAATTATTTGACAAATTATTTATAATTGTCCTAACTTTTCCTTGAACCATAACTTAAATTTGAACTAAAAATTGGCCTATTTTTTCTTTTGACCTAAAAAAAAAATTTAATGATACTATTGTAAGAAATATTTGTTAAAATTACTCTTTAAAAAAAAAAATGGCATGCCCAGGTACCCACGCAGCCCAAGTCAACTTAAGGCCCAAACAGAACAGTGACAAGTTACGGCCGAGCGCGACCTTAGAGCTTAGACCGTGCACCGAACACAATACGTCACGTGAAGACAAAACAGGAACGACCAGCTTAGTAGCCTTAACCGCAGGTGCGCACATTAGCATAAACCACTTACGAAATTAAATAATCGCGATTTTTTCACATGAATAAACAAATAAAAGTAGTTTTTATCCCCTAATCAATACAATAATCACAAATAAAATAATATAATAATAATCACAGAAAAAAGCGAAGAAGAAAGGAGAATTGAATTGAAACCCGTTTTTGGCACCTTCAAAAAGAAAAAAAAAAGGTGTTTTTGGCAAGTTAAACTCATCATCTAGGGCTCCATAGCTCTCCAACTGTACTACAAAATAAAAACGCCAAAATTTGTTTTACAAAAAAATAAAAAAAATAAAAAATAAAAATCAATCTCTCTCTTCTCTCTCTCCAGCAATTCATATTCAGACCCGTCGGAGTTGTTCGGACCTCTCTCGTCGGAGCTCCGGCATTATCGCCGTCGCCATTTTCACAGTACTCTCTCTTTCTCTCTCTGTAGCTCGGAATTTTTGTTCAATTTTGTTTCTTTTTGGATTTAACTGTTTTGTTTTTTGGTATGAGTTTTAGAGTGCGTTTTGGAGATGGTGGAGTCTTCGAAGGATCACCACGAAGAATTCGACGACGATGAAGAAGTTGTCACCCAAAAAGGTCTTTCTTTCTCTTTTCTCCGTTAATGTCTTCTTCTTTTTTTTTTTTTTTTTTTTTTTTTTTAAGATGAGAATTTTGCAGGAAAAGTTGAGGGAAAGAGCAGGGAAAAGAATAGGTCCAAGCATTCAGAAACTGAGCAGCGTAGAAGGAGCAAGATTAATGAGAGGCATGCTTTATACTTGTTTCTCACCATTTTTTTTTTCTTTTTTTAACGATGAGTTAAAATTCAAAGTTTCAGATTTTGTTTTCCGTTTATTTTAATCTGATGAAAGTTTTGATTTTTTATTCAGGTTTCAAACACTGAGGGATCTCATACCCCAAAATGATCAGAAAAGAGATAAGGCTTCATTCTTGTTGGAGGTTCATTTCATCATCTCTCTCTCTGTTTTTTTTTAATTATATAATTTTATTTTAATCTGGTGATTGATGTTATGTGTTTTATGCAGGTTATAGAGTATATTCAGTTCTTACAGGAGAAGTTAACTATGTACGAGGGGTCATTACATGGTTGGAGTTCAGAACCAAGAAAATTGATTCCATGGGTAAGTTTTATTTATTTATTTATTATTTTTTTCCACAATAATAAGCAACTGACCCTATTGATAAGAATTCTAGTGCTTTACTTGTGTTTATGAACGGGAATTCACATGTAATCTTTTTGGAGATATGGACTCTTTTAGGATTGCTTTTTTGTTTACCTGTTTGTGATCATTTCTTAGCGTGTTTCATTTGGTGCTCATGGACACTTTGAAACGTGTAAACATCTTGTGTATAGCTGCAAAATATGGTTATTTGTGACTAGGTGTCTTCGGTACATGGCTAAATGGCACATGCAAAGCAAGTGCGTAGACAAACTATACACTAACCGTATATGTTTCCAAGAGAAGTTTTCTCGCGGAAATGTTTCCTTCTTTTTGATAGACAGTTTAGATAAAAACTAAGTTAAAAAACTTTCTTGTAGACGCGTGATTCCTGAATTTGACTCGATATATATATATATATATATATATATATATATATTTAAATTTGTGTTAGAGGCTACTGATGTATGTATGTATGTATGTATTATTTAATAAAAGTTCTCTTTACAGTTATTTTGTCCGTGATTCAACTATTACTGTATGCTTTTGACTTCTTTATCTTTCTGTTGAGTTTTACTTTAAATTTTAATATTAAGCTTGTCTTCATTCATTTATTAAGATTTTTTTGGGGTACTTTTTTCGCTTTTTTTGAGGAGGCAATGGGGTTAATATATGTATATACATGTGTGTGTGTGTGTGTGTATTTTCCTTCATAGTGGATGGGTGTCGTTGGTATTATAAGATATAAATCGAGGTTCAGGTTTCCGGCAATGGCTGATTTTTGCATTCGATTTTAGCTGCTAATTTGTGTGTATCACTGTGCATGCTTCTTTGGCAGCTATGGAAGACATTCACGCTAATCTTTTCAGTATCTGTTGGATGATTTTGGTGCAGAAGTTTCTATTGAGTACCCCACTCCTTTGAGTTATATACTCCCTTTTGTGATTGATATTGGTTCTCATCAACTTCATCAATGAGTCTTGTTAATAATTGCAAGCTTACTTTGGCGCTATGTTCAAGGCAAGAAAAATTTGGACGGGTCTTCTTAGTTCTAAGGGGATGAAAATGTTACAAATTTTTCTACATTTTAAAAAATTAAAATGAGCTAAAGCACGCTCTCTTTTCATGAAGTTAGTAGCATGTCAACCATGGAGCACCACTGATTACAAATTTGCCTCGCAATGTACATGAATGAGAAACTTTTTTACACTTTCCAATTTGTATGCTACAGAAAAATGAACATGTGCTGACAGAAGGCTTTTCAGATCCGGGTCAAGTTATGAAAAATGGTTCTGATCTTCAAAATAATGTTGTTGTTTCCCCGTCTATGCTCCCCAATTCACAGAACTCTCCGGAGTCTGACATGGGTTCCGCTATGGTTTACAAAACAATAGATCACCTCGCTGGGTCAGCTATTCAAGCAGCTCCTCTCAACGTGCAACACACAAGTATGTTTGATCCTATTGGGAGGCGTGTTGTGCCTTTACAACCTTCTCAGGAATCTGATATTGTTCATGTAGATCCGCTACCACAACCGCAATCTGTATCATGGCAGAGTGGACATTCAACTGCATGTTCTGTGTTAAATAATACGTCTTGTATTCAGGAGGAAAAAAGTGGATCAGCTAGTATCTCAAATTCATATTCTCAAGGGTGAGCATCCACAAAGTGGTTCTTAATTTTGTTCTGAGTTAAAAAGTGTTGCCATTTGTATGATTTATTTTTAGGCTACTAGCATTTTACTTGGAAGCTTGTTTTTGAGGTGATCCTAATTTGAATGGCACTATACTAATTCCATTCTCCTGAGAGAAGCTGTGCACTTCCGCACAATTCTTAATTGCTTGCAACAATGTTTATTTGCAATAAAAGCAAATTTATTTCACTTATTTCTTCGAAATGTTTTCATATATTTGACATATCGTTGACATTTCTGTTCTAGAAGAAATGCCCTCCCTTCCCTTCTACATTTCCTTTTGGATAGGTTTTCATATATTTGACAGATGATTTTAATGATTTCTTTTGAAAGGACATTGTATGTTGTTACTGAGGTGCTGTTTTGTATTGAACAGGGTACTAGATACACTGACACAAGCACTGCAATCTTCAGGCGTGGATTTGTCTCGGACCAGCATCTCAGTGCAAATCGATGTCGCGAACCGAACAGATAGTGGACTGACTTTTTTGGCGTCCAGTTCAAAGGTTTTTCCAAGGATTCTCAACCATATTATATAAAACTAACTGCTACCACTGCTACCACTGCTACCATACATTTCTTTTATAAGGACATTTACTATAGAAACTTGAGACATTGATTTGATGTCTTAGTTTATAATGCTTAGGGACCTTTGAATTTTTGTTGTTGACACTTACTTTTGTATAGGATCACGTGAACCGGTCATTGGACAATCAATTGACGGCAAATCTGCAGGTAACCAGTGCGAGTGAAAAGTTTGAACAAGCTCATAAGAGGCTCAGAGTAGAACAAAAGTAGTTTAGTTTTGGAGTTGCCCAATTTTTCTTATGGACTCGTTTATTTTATTTTATTTTAATTTTGGTTCTTTTCTTAATTTCGGATGGTGGTTTGAGGTGAGAGAGGGGGATCAGATGGGTCATTTTTTTTAGATCAATTGTACATGTGTATGCTCCTTGTTCTATGCCCCTTTGTGCATCGATTAACCTCGGAAGATAATTTCATATATTCCCCTGTTTGTACTTCCAACTTCAAATAGCGATCCGGTGCACATAGTGAGGCAATTTTCGCATTTGTAATGATTTCTTTAGGGATTATTTCCTGCCAATGCCATGATCTATTTTTCTTCTTCTATGCATCTTGTTAATGTTATTCTGTACCATTAGATCTCCTAACATATGCTCGGGGACCACATTAATGAGGATTCATACTGAATCTTAGGGAACTATTTCTATTTCGAGTGTTATATACAAGGAGTGATGATCAAACAGTTTTGTCTTCTCTAATCTTAGTCCATAAGCATAGACAAATAGGAGAGGACAAATCTTTTATGTTTTTGTTAATTCTTAGCACCAGTGGGAAGTAGCATTCTCATTTTGGTCGATTAAGAGAATGTTGGATTTACATGAAGAAAAAATGCTTCTGATACCTTTGGTGTAAAACGCTACCATTAATAGAAGGTCGATAGATCCTACCTGTGTGTCCCATATTAAGGAACTTATCTTTTATTAGTAGGTGATAATCGGCGCTTAATAACATTATTCTTAGATGAAACTGACGGAACTTATAATGAGAGAGAATTGTTATGGTAACTTTGTGCAGTTGTGAACTAGTATAAAAATAAGTGGATGTTAAGGAATATGACCTTGGACAAAAAGTAAAAATTAGAAATTAGAAATTAGAAAAACTCTCTTTTACATATTGAATTATAGGTTTGGAAATTATAAAAACTTGTAGTATTAGCATCAGTAAGAGGAAGTAACCGATCGGTGAATACCGTATATATAATAATCTACTTTTCCTTTTTTTAAGTTTTGGGATTAACAAAATGGGGAATAAAATATACCATGTCTCAGAAACAATTGACTAGGAAATCTGCTAAGCTAATCTTTTCTGGACAATGATCATTAAAGCTTGAACTACAATTGCGCTAGGGGGCTTAATCCGAGAGTTGAACCAAGTTAAATATGACAAAAAAATGATACTTGAAAGCATTTCACCCAACTTTCCACTGTTGTGGATGGAAATTCACCAGGACCCCTTGGAAATTTCAACTATCCCATTCCCACTTTTCTTGGTTGTGTACTTTGAAAGCTACGTTTGAAGTCCTAATTAGCCGCCTTTGAGTGGAAGTAGAACACACAATAAGTGGCCATTGATGTTTTTCAGCAAAAAAAAAAAAAAAAGTGGGCATTGATGGTATGACCAACTACACAGTTTCTTAATTGAGAGTGGCTTCTTGGATCACCCACCAAAGTCCACACTTTCTTGGACATTTCATTGCCATTTTGTATCTATCCAATTAATACTATTTCTTTTCACTTCTCTCTCTCTCTCTGTATCTTGGATCAGCTGTCAAAGTTGGGATTTTCAAATGATGATTTAAGTAGAATATAGAGATTTTGTTGTTAAGTACTAGCAAGTGTCATATTTTCTGTGATCCCATCATTGTGAATTGTCTGTTATTTCCTCACATTGAAAAATTCTTTTTCATTTTATCGGAATATAATAATATCTCTTTCCATGCATTGACAATTATAAAAATAGGGAGATATTAGAAATGACTTGGAATTATTTGTGAAAACCCACCATGCGAAGGGGGCTTTGGAATAACCGAGAATGATGTTTTCCAGCTGCCAAATATGGCTGCCATAAAAGCAATGTATACGTGTAAATATATTATATTAATAAACAACCGTGCTTATTTAGTGCTGAAATTTTGAGTCCGCAAGTCTACTCAAAGTTTGGATTTTTCAAGCTCGGTGGGCAGGGACCCATGATCGCCCGTTCAAGCACAAATTGGGCTTGGGTTGCCCGAGAAACAATCACATGGCGGAAGCCGCCCGCCGAATTGTCACTTCCGACCGTCGACTGTTGAAATTTTTTATTTTCTTTTGGCCTGAATTCCAGCCTGACTTGTCCGAAGCCCGATCAATGACTAGTTTTTTTGTTCAAATTTGGCGTCTGACCCGACCCGCCAACCGAAGGACTGACCATCAATGTTTTTTTTTTTTAAATTACCACCACCCGATTTCCAACCCGAACCCGACCCGCCGATTCTAAAAATAGCCATTGGATCTGAATTTGGAAGAAAAAATTATTTTTTAAACCCAAAAATTTTCCTATAAATACTTCCCATCTCCTAAACATTTTACTCATCCAAACTCTCTCAATACTCAATTTCTCTTAATCTCTTAATCTCTCTCAATCTCTCTCACAATTTTTCCAAAAACTTACACAATATCCTAAAGCACTATCTCTCAAATCGCTCTTATTTTTTATAATAGATTCTTTTGGTTATGGTGGTATTCATGTTAATGCCCAACAGAACATGGAAGAAAGGCAATTTCCTACTAATAAATTTATTACGCAAGAATTGTAAACACAATTAACTGAGGAACTTGCAAATCCGAGCCGTAGTGGACGTAGTGGAGGTCGTGGTCGCAATGATGGTGGGTGTGGAGGAGAGGCAAGTGCAAGTGTTACTGCAAGTGTTGCGAGCTTTAAGTGGAAATGTAAGTGCACCTCGACAATTTGGGATCACTTCGACACAATTGAGGATGTCGACAATGACGGTAATACTAAACACATAGCTCAATGTAAATATTGTTATTCTAAATTACAATGTGACACTATTCACGACACAACACACTTGAGAAGACACTCCAAAAATTGTCTTTAAAAGCGTGGCCAAATCGACGGAGCTGAACTCCGCCAAACACAATTATCTTTTGATCACACAACCAGTGGTCTAACCACTTAGAAATATGATCCACAAGTAAATCGTATGGAAGTTGCGCGAATGATAGCTGCATTAGATCAACCACTTAGTTTCGTAGAGCATCCTAATTGGCATCGATATATTAAAGTTGTACACAATCCTAATACACAGTTTATTTCAAAAACTACTCTTAGGAAAGATTTATTAAAATTATTTACACAAGAAAAAAAAAAAAGCATTAATAAGCCTTTTACACTCTACTAGCGGTTGCATTGCGTTAACGGCATACATTTGGTCTGCCATTGCCAACAAAGATTATTTATCTGTAACTAGACATTACTTTAAAGGCTTTGGTTTAGATAAGAGAATATTAGGTTTTAAATGTGTTCTAGGATCACATAGCGATGATTTAATATATAATACAAATTTAAATGTAACTTATGAATATAGATTAAAAGATAAAGTGATGGCTATAACATTAGATAATGCTAGTATAAATACTAAAGCAATTGAATATTTTAAAAATGATTTAAGTTTATTCGGTGATGGTACTATTTTTCACCAATGTTGTGCATGTCATGTAATTAATTTAATAGTTAAATCCGGTTTAAAATCAATGTCTATTAATATATAAACAATTAGAGATAATATTGCATAGATTCAAGGTAGTAACCCACATGAACAAGATTGGTTCAAGTTCTTACAAGCACTAAATCTAACTTCTAGAGCATTAGCCCTAGATATGCCTGTAAGATGGAATTCAACTTATAGAATGCTTCAACAATGCATCCCCTATAAGGATGCAATAACAAACTATGTTAGCGCAAAATTAGAAGCATGATATATAGACGCATATTATTAGTAAATTGTCAAAACTTTGTATTAATTTTTAGGTAGGTTTCATGAAGTTACTTTAAAACTTAGTGGAACATATTACCAAACTTCACCTTTAGCTTTAGGTGAACTTTTAAGAATTAGTATTTTATTTAGTGAATATAAGAAAGACCCAATTTTAAAAGTTCATATCGCTTCTATGGAAAAGAAATTTAAAAAATATTAGTCTAAATTGCTAATGTTGTATGATTTCGTTACTATTTTTGATCATAGATTAAAATTAGAAGGTTTAGAAAATTTAGGTGAATTTTTAGGCATCGATTGTTTTGACCAATTTTCTAAAATAAAGGAAAAAATATTTTATCTCTATAGCAAATATGAGAATAGGTTTAGAAACACAAATTCTGAAGTACAAGAACTGCAACAAAGAGATGAAAATCTGCTTTCATTCATGAATGCTTTCAGGTTGAAGAAGAAGAAGAAAACGACTCAAACAAAAGTTGGGAGTGGATCTTCATCAACAAGTTGTGGTGGCAGCGACGGCTTCAACAAGCTTATGATGTACCTCAGCGAGAGCTTAGTAGTCAATGGTAGTGGAGAATTGTTTGATTTAGTTCAATGGTGGAGGGCACAAGCATTAACTTGGCCAGTCCTAACTCGATTGACAATGAATATTTTTTCGATCCCAGTCTCTACTATTTCATCCGAACAAGCTTTCAGTACGATCGGACGAATACTTTAGGAATGCCGAAACACATTGCAAAGGGACATTTTTGAAGCTTTGGTGTGCATTAAAGATTGAGATCGTGCCGATCAATGTTTATAAGACACAATTTTTCCGGCAAGCCAGGAATAGATAGATGAATTTAATAGATTAACATTTTGCTTTAAAGACGATCCTTCAACTTCAAATTAAATTGTAGTTTCTAAATATTTATTTGTTTTGGACATTGTAATTGTAATATTTAGACTTTGTAAGTTTGTAAAATTTATAATTCGTCACAAAATGATTGCGATCTTTTTTCCTTACCAAGTTTTTATCCCAATTGGGATTTTTTTGATAAGATTTTTAATGAGGCAATCATGAATTACAAATTTAAAAATTAATATACAAAATTAATTTTTTTAAATTGTGTTAATAATGTGTGTTGATTTTAGTTTTTATATAATTTTAACACAAAATAACTTAATAATTATTTATCTACAAATACAATTAATAAATAATAGTATATTATATATATAATATATACAATATTATATAAATTAAAAAATATAATAAAAAATATTTTTTTTCGGTCACATTCGGACGGGCTTGGGCAGCCAAGATCAGGCCTGCGGCCCGTCTAAGGGTCTTCTCAGGCTCGGGTGGGCGATCCAAATTTTCTAAGCAGGCGGGTTCAAGTATCAGGCACAAATTTAATTTTGGAAAATAGTAGAAAATATGCCAATATAAAAAGCTTAAGAAAGTATATAGGCTAATTTTTAGTTATAGAAATTAACAGGTCAGAACTTACAAAGTTATGGTTCATAACCAGATAAGTTATGGACAAACTTGTTAAGTTATAGTTCATAGCTAGACAAGTTATGAACAATTATAGACAATAAATTTTTAAGTTATGATTCATAACCAGACAAGTTATAGACAAAAATAGTAATTTAATCTATTTATTAACTTCTGTAAACTATTAACTATTAATTTTAATTCATCTCAAGTCTTGACATATTTCTCTCTTTCTTCCTTTAATTTTTTCAGACGCAAACGGCTCATTTAAAATTTCAGCGCTATGTTTATCTTCCTCGGCACCTAATCATAATTGTTTTGTCTCCTAGAAAATATTATTATATTCAGCATGCCTGAATCATTTTAATGAAGCCTGATACTTCATTGATATAAAGATATCATAATACTAATGATAATCAGGTTCTTTGACTTAGCAACCGCACAAATCTTTAGAGCTGGCTTAGAATTAGCAGTTTTTCTATATCTGGAGAATTTTTTGTGGTAAAACATGAAAAGAAAGTTGACCATCAAATATCACAGTTTTTCTTACCCGTATATGGCATTCATATAATAATAATAATAATTTTTTTGTATTTTTCTAGTAAAATTACATTACATTCCATTGACGGTAAAGAAGTACAGCAAATGAAAGTTGGGAGAGAAAATCCAAAGAACACCTTGGCAGTAACCGCTGTTGAAATAATTATGTAATGCGGGTTTTACTTCCAGAGAGTTTTTATTGAAAAGTATGAAAAGAAAAAAAAAATTATTGACATTGGAATGTGCTTCTTTCGGGTTCATGGTTCTCTCCGAAACCAAAACATTTACAGATAATAATCCTTATGCTGTACTTGAGTTTCGTATGGAGATTCAATGAGAGATCAGTCATAGAGTTGGATTACCATGTTTATGAGATAAACAAGATCACGTGGTTTTGGTCAATGGTTCATCATCTATTAGTTGCAAACACTCTTGTGGATTGGAGTAGAAGTAATCTTCTTCCTTTGGTCTATCTGGAGTCACAACTCGTTTGATTGGATTTCCCATTCGATCGGCATGAGATTTCTTTATAGTGAAAGAGAAGTCATCCCAGCTCAATGAGCCATTGTTGTATTGATCTATTAAGCCAATTAGAAGCCTTCTGTCCAATAAAATAGTCCTTTTGAACCCCAAGAATCTGTAATGGTTTTAAAAAATAAATAAAATAAAAAAAGAACGTAGCATGAGTTTATGTAAAAGTCAGATGAAATGTGGAAGTAAAAAAGTTTGGACAACTGGATAGAAGTTATTACCTGCGATGCCCTTCGACGACTTTAGCCATGTTTCCATCATAAGTAGGAACAAAAATGTCACTTTCTAATGAGACTAGGTAATCCAGTGCTGCCATTTGGGAAGAATGGTTCTGGAAAAACCTCAAATCCGAGGGCTCCAGGAGAATCTCTTTCCTCACCTGTTTCATGGAGTGAACAAGCAAAAATTTGTTATGGCAATAGTATATGTAAATTTGTGCAAGGTTTCTTCTTCTTTCCAATACTAACCAGATTAGGAAAGGCAGCTACCAAACTTTCCATCCTCCTTTTTCCACCATAAATTTCTCCGGCCGCGATATAAATCTGAACGTTTCGATCAATACCCAATGCTTTAAGCACTAAGGCAGTTTCCTCAGGTGTCAAAGGACACAGACCTTCTTTCCTCTTCAATTCTGAGTCTATAGCCTTTTCCTTCCACAAGGGGTTGTCATACCTGAAAAATGGTTATTATTTTTCATTAGGTTGAAAAAATAAATTTATGGATATACAAACAGAAAACTGAAAGTAGCAAAGATTACCTCATTCTTGTGAGCTCTTCCTCCTCCTCATGGTGGCAACCATGAGTGCAGCCAGAGAAAGACAACATGTCCATTTCATACCTGAGATGGAGGACCAGAAAAGGGCCCTTTTCCCTCAAAATCCTCACAACCCTTCTACCCAAACCCTCAATCTGCGGAGTGAACCTCAGCGCATTGAAATTCACTCGGCAACGCAGCTTCTGAAGTTCTGCAGGCAGGCCATTGTTGGCAAGCCGAGCATCCGTCTTGTTTAGATGCACAACTTTGTACTTTTGCACTAGAGGAAGAATCTGCCAGCAACGATTTTGGAAATTAGCATAGGAAAGTCATAAGCTTAAAAAAGAAAAAAGACTCAAAAACTTTTTTTTTTTTTTCCTGCAACCAACCTGATGAAGGTAGTAAGAAATGTTGGACCAACTAACTGGTGGCAAAGAGTAGAGCATTCCCAGTTCAACTCTCTTCTTGACCCTTGGAGGCAATTCTTTCAATATCCTCACCTCATCTCTCAATGACGTAATGAAATGGTCAACATCAAAAATGTCTTGAAATTCACTGCTACACACCACAGCAAAAAGGACACATGATCAGAGACATCACAAAAATTGTTTTTTTTTTTTTAAATTTATTTATTTATTTATGGAAGAACAACCAATATCCAATATTAATTAGTTGAAATTACCTGGGGTCTGCCCAAAAGGAGTTTTTATCCAGCTCTGGGACAATTAGAGTGATATTCAAGTATCTGGCAATAGCAACCATATCACATATCTGCAAGAAAATGCACAAGTGAGACAAATACACAATGTGGATGTAAAACAAAGCATGAAATCATTTTCATAATTACATACTCACCGCAGCTCTCATTTGGTTTAGTCCCCCATTACAAGAAACCATGAGATATCCATTGTTCTTGTAAACCCCTGAAATTACAAAACAGAATCCAAAAAATTCAGACCAAAATAACAGTTGGGAATATATATATATATATATATATATATATATATATATATATAACAAACATTGAAGTTGACAAATTTAGGCTCACTCTTTGGTGGGGAAACAACTCTGGGTGGAATAGAAGACAAATGGTAATCAGTCAAGGCCAAATCCTGATCATGACTAAAACAAGAAGGCCAATCCTTTAGCAACTTTGGTCCCCAAACCTCACTCAAAACCAGCAAGTGAACAACACAAGCCCATAGAAACACAGTGGTAAATGCCCGGATCATCCACAACCTCATCCGAGTCTTGGAATTTCCCATCACCAAAATCCTTGATTTCTCAAGCCTCAGCAAAAGCTTCAACCCCATCTTTTTCTCCTTGTAACCACACTCCTCATCTGAATCCCCTCTGCTACACATTTTTTGTTTTTTGTTTTTTTTTTTTTTTTAATACTGACCCACCAACCACCACAAACTGACCTCTGAAAATCAACAAGAGAAAACACCACAAGTTTCACTTCAAGAACCGGGCAAACAAGGACAGAGAATCTGCTCCAAGAGCTTTTAAGCTTAATGGGTAGTGAAAATTAAACCCATTTGATTATTACGATCAATGAAATTATGACCAATGTTATCTCAGCACAAGACAAGCTGATGCTTGTTACGTAACCGAAGCACTAAGAACCTAGAAAGTATAAATCAAAACCCCAGGGGAAAAAAAAAAAAAAAAAACTTTTCTTGATTTCATAAAAAAACGAGTAAAATAATCAACCCAACTCTAAGATTCTCATAACTTGATCCTCAAAGTACTTAAACTCCAAAACTTGAGAAATATTCCACTTTTGGCTCAAGCATTACAAACCCAAGAACAGTTTTTGCTTGGACTGTGTATCTCCGGCGAGTTTTGGCCCCGATCCGGAGAGACTCGCCGGAGTAATGGTGGAGAGAGAGAGAGAGAATAATAATGAAAAGCTTAAAGGTGTCGTTTGTACGGTTTAATTTATAGTGAAGAACTGAAAGTGAAAAGCCTGTGATTAAGGCGTGAGTGAAGCGTTTTAGTTGAACATGTAACACTCTTTATTAGTTTTCGTAAGTTTTTTATGATTTTTCTTTTTCTTTTCTTTTCCTTTCTTATTTCTAATTTTCTGATTTACTTTCTTCACTAGATCCGATCAAATTTATTATCCTAAACTACGTGTCACCTTTTTTTTTTTTTTTTTTTTTTTAACTTTATTCCTTTTAAGGGAACTATTGTTACGATAGTTATTTATTTATTTGTTTGAAGGGGACCAAGTCTAGTAGTTGAGACTAAAGGTACGATTTTTCGGTAGAATTACGTGTATTTCAGAATTTTAAGATCTAAAATGCAAACAGACCCCCTAAGTCTAGTAGTTAAGACTAAAGGTACGATTTTTCGGTAGAATTACGTGTATTTCCAAAAAAATCTAAAAAAGATAGAATTTAGCCAAATAATAATAATAAAAAAATAATGATATCATTTTTGAACCCAACAAACCACTAAATCTTAGGAGATGTTTGGTAAAAAAATTCATATTATGATCTGAATCATGATTTATAATTTATTATAATATTTTTTCTCATAAAAAAAATATATAAATAAAAAATAATTCTAATCTCATGATTTTAATTCATGAACCAAATATTTCTTAAGATTTAGGTCGTAAATGCTTAAATAAATATACCTTGGTTTATTTTCTTTTCTTTTTCTTGTTCTTCTTTTTCGTTTTTATTTTCCTGAATTAGTCAAGTTATATGAGGATGTTGATATTGAATCACAAGGATATCACAAAAATATAGTACTTGTTCATTTGCATCTAAATTTAAAAAAAAAAAAAAATTGAACTTAAGTTATATCTTTATTCAAGTTAATATTTTTTTTAAAAAATTTAAATTTGAACTTGAGTTTTAATTAGTTTGGGTTTAAAATCTGAGTTTAAGTTTTCTCTTTTCAACTCAAATTAATGAATAATATTTTTTTCTATTCTTAAAAACACCGTAACTTTTTCGTTTTAATTTCGATTGAGATGATTTTTTTTCTATGTGTTCACAACGAAGAGACAAATAAAACCTCACCCATATACCCTATTAAAATTTTCCATCACCATTGAGTTTTTATTAAAATATTAATCTAAATACAAATTTAAGTTTTAACTCACTCAAACACAAACTCAAATAGATTCTCAATTCAAATTATAACTCAAAATGTGCACATCCAAACACAAACTCAAATTAGAGTCTTAACTCAAACCATACTCAAATATATTTGAATGGAGCCATAATGCACCGAACTATGATTTGGTTTCTCAAACGATTTTAGATAAAAACAATATTGCGAAAACAAATTGGTAGGAATAGTGTATAATAAATTTTTTGTAAAATTTGTGAGTATATTCTATAGATTATATTAAGTTATATGATCAAAATAAATAATTAAATTATTTATTTTACCCGATTAAAGTAATTATGTCGATAATTTAAATTTTTTAACCACGAATAATCCTTACTTTATAATTTTAGAACTCGTGCAAGACCCTAATTTAGAACTAACGGGAAAGATAAACACATGAGCAAAGCAGGACTAAAATGGAAGAATTTTTGTTCCCTTTTCTCTCTCTCAATTGTACACGCTTACTATAGAAGAAAATAAAGCAAAATTATATTCTCAAATTTTCTATTACCACCTACTTATATAGAAATGCAACCAGAGTCCCTACAAAGATAAAATTAAAAAAATTGGTGCATATCATAATTTTAAATAAATTCTCATTTAAATTTGAAAAAAAAAAAAAAAAAAATTTCTCCTTCCTGCTTGCACAAAATTAAGCCACCAAATTTCTTCCATTGATAGGTGTCACTTTATCCACTAAGAGGAAGATAAATTCCACTTTATCCAGTAAGAGGAAGATAAATACCAATTTTATCATATTATTTAATTTTAACTCAAATTTAAATATTGTTTTAAAATTAAACTTTAAACTTATCTAAATTTAAATTGTATAACTTGTCTAATAAATAATTAGATAATTTGGAGGGCAATTAATTAAATACTAGAGGGATTCTTCTTTGTGCTACACGCCCCTGCACTCCAATTTTGGGCGTGTGGCCTCATATGGTCACACCATAATGTGTTCTAAAATTAATAAATAACCTCATTATTTAAAATATCAATTAATTCATGATTAATTATTCTTGAGTGATATTAATTCTTGATAATACATCTTGTATTATTATTACAAGGATGAGAGGAACTATAGATCCATAATTTTAAGCTTTAATAAAATTAATAATTAATAAATTGATTTTATTAATTTTAAAAGTTACTCCATTATAAACTTGGATTTGCACTCTTGAAAGCGTCTATCTGATATAGTCATTATATGTAGATCGATCTTTATAAATAATCCATAATTAGTGTTAGATAGAATCCGTTAACATCTCTAATCACATCTTTATCACAGTGTACCATTGATACTTTAATGAATAATAACATTATAATCATGAACTAAGCGCTCTTACTATTCAAGACCGAATCAACATTTAATAAAATTATTTATTTACTTATTTATTCAAGAAGGAATATATTTCATCTCATATATTAACTTTTCTGGTTACTTAGTTCATTATGTCTCTAAGATACAAAAGAATATGATTTAACAAACTTGAAATCCATAACAAGTAAGTCAAAAGGCATAAATTTATAGATAAGAGTTTACTAATAACTCAAAATTAAAATTATTATATATATAACCAATCGATAAACTTAATTCAAATTTTCCAGAAATTATTAGAAATTCAAATAATGTATTTTCTTAGTCATACGTAATCAAATTATGTACAATACAGTCATCATGAGCTAATAAAACATATTATCACATCTCACTTGGCACCGTTTCTAAAGCGACATCATGTGTTTTTGCTTTTCTATTTTTTACAAAGTTTTTATAAGTGTTTTATAAATATTATATTTGCGTAAATAATGCTAGAAGATTTTCTTTTGAAGAGTAAACTTATTCTCTTACTTGAAGATTTTCCAATAAATATGATCGTAACAGTTGGAAAAGTGTAAAAATAGTAATTTTTCTCCTTAATCATAATTGTCCATTTATTAATATATATCCAATAAACAACTCAAACAAAAAGAATAATATTAAACAAAAAGGATAATATTGATTTTAAATTTTAAGGATAATTTTTTTAAAAAAAATTTATATATTTATTTGAATTTTGAAATGCCTCGTTATACAAAATTAAGTAGATTTTCAAAAACAATGAACTTTCTTTGGTAGTCCTTATAACAATAGGCTACTAATAATCTCATATTTTTTAATTATAAAATTTATATTAAAATCTATCGATTTTATATATTTTTTAATTTAATATAATTTTAATCATATTTAACAATAATCAAAAATTGAAAATAGATTACCAAAGAAAATACTCAAAAACAAATTAAAAGGTTACTTTACACTGAGGGATTGCGTCATGGGGGCAAAAGGGAAACTAGGATAATTACCACTTCTTTACTAGCTTGTTTTTTTTTTTTTTTTTTTTTTTTTTTTTTGTCAAAGAAGCAATATTGCAACTTCTCATTTAGAAAATGGCAAGGAAGAATATGGGAAGGTATCATAAGCATTAGACTGCGATTAGTGCAAAAATTGAAAGCTATAGCCTCCTAATCTATTGAATTAGGGCGGCTAGTGGTGGAGTTCGATGGTGATAGAATGAGAATGATTTCAATATATATATATATATATATATATATATATTTACGAAGATCTATCAATCGATATTCTCATTTAAGACAACATAAGCATGCAATTGAAAATCATCCTAATTATTTGTAAGGTTCTTCAAACCAAAATAAACTGACGAAACTAATTTGAGAAGAGAAAGGAAAAAAAAAAAAAAAAAAAGAAAGCACATGACATGCTAATTTACTTCTTTCTTGTGTCACGTATTTCTCATCGTAATGGTTCTAAATGCATAGATATAACATTTTTTTTTTTTTAAATGAGTATTTAATATGTTTTTATATTCGTCCTTTTAAGTATAGTTTTTTTATATCAACCTTCTAAATAGAGTTTTGTTGTATCTTATTTCGGGATTCAAATCACATGTTTAATTTTTAATGTCTTAATTGGTGTCTAATCACTCATATTATGCTAGTCATTTAATAGATTTAAACATTAAATCGTTAAAAAGTTATTTAAAAGTATTTTACATTTTTTAAATGACGTGATGCAATTAAATTGGTTAAACATCAATTAAGACATTATAATTGAATATGTGATTTGAATTGTGAGCCTTTTAACTTGGTGGTTGCCAAGATGCCGTGCCGTTTAACTTGGTGTTTATTATTAATTTTTGGCATATATGTAGCAGCTTATAAACTTCCTAAAAGTGTGTTATAATTTGTTTTGAATAAAGAAAATAATGCTTAATTTAGCTATCAATTGTGGGTGTGTTGACACACATATATTTAAAAATTTTTTAGTAGGATCAGAAAAAATAAATTATTTATAATTATTTATTTTTAACGTTAAATTTATATTAGAAATTATTCCTCATATTTTTTAATCTAATATAATTTTAATTAAATCTAACGGTTAAAAATTAATATTATTAATAAAAAGACTTATCGGAGAAATGCCGTATATCTAACGACCCTTAAGTCATGTCCTGTCATAAAATGTATTATATAGAGCGTATTCCGAATTAATCCATTCGAAAAGCATTACATTATGCACAAGTGCTTGTCCATGTTTTGTTGCATTGAAGATCTAGCCACGGCCAAAGCTCAACCAATGCCCTTTTCAGCTTTTCTCTTTTGTTTTTTCACTTCATTATATAGATTAAAGCTTCGCTTTAAATAGAGATATGGTTTTGGAATTTACCAACATGCCAAAAGCCCGTGAACTGGCTGACCAGTTTAAATTAACTATTCAAAAAAGGCATGTGATTTTATTTCATAAGCCAATCAATAACTTTGTATATACATTGGTAGATAGAAACACACACATATATACGTACGTACGTATGTATGTATGTATTTATGTATGTATAATATTAGTTTGAAAATAAGCTAATCAATCACTTGTCTTGTCCTCCATTAGCGTCTGCAATTATGGGCAAAGTGTTTTGCTGCCTGAAAAGTTCTGTTTTTCCATAGCTGGTTTGGTTCGATCTTTCACTTTTGAAATTAATGTGAGTGCCTAACGATTCAGTAGACGAAATTTGATCACATAAAAAAGAAAAAGAAAAAGAAAAGGAATGTATATTCTTGTTATTCTCACCAACTAGAGTTTTATGATTGAAAAAAGTGGTATCCCGAAGCATTTTTCTTATGAAATTTACCCGTTTTGAAAGAAAAAAGAAGAAAATAAAAGAAAAAGTGAGCGGTGGACCTCATTAGACTCTTGGGCAACTAATAAATTTCTCAAATATGATATAAGATAAAAGGGGCTCCTTTTCACATGAATTTGTTGCTGATGGGATAAAAAAAAAGTGTTTTCATGTTGGAGTGTTTGGCAGATCCAATTGCTATACGCTATAGATGTGTGTAAAATTTAATGGAGTAATGCCAAAAGGTATTTTTTTTTTTTTTTGGTTACTTATTCCATCACATATTAATATTAACCATATAGCATAAAAATGCTAGTGGATATGTATATAAAGTAGATTTACGCTTTACCAAAAAATAAAATAAAATAAAATAAAATAAGATATTAGAAACTTAGGCTCCGTTTATTTTACCGATTCGAGTTTAAAATTCAAATTTTGCTATAGTAAAAAACTCTCAGAAACAGTCTCATTTAACTTTTTTATTACAGTAAAAAACTCTCACATAAAGTCACACTTTCAAATCAACGAACTAAATGAGCCATTTAAAGTCAAGCATTAGGCAGTTAACTCCCACAAGGTTTCCACCAAAAAATTCCATTGGGAATCCACAAGGTAAATACCTATTCATGGTTATATTATTTCATGAGAAAACATATGCTTTTTTTTCTTTTTTTTTACTCCTTGAACACAAGGGAGCTACGCCTATAAGTAGCCTAGCCTTTCTATATATATATATATTTGATGCAATATTTTTGGTACTTTATCAATAATCTGACTGCATAAATATGGATTGATGTTTGTACTTTTTTCTTCTCCAAGTATAAACACAAATGGGTGGGGAATGGATGGGTGGCAATGGAACTGGTGGTAGAGTAAATGAAAGTTAATGCTCCTCACATGGGCATTTCACACTCTCCCCCCACCTTCTGTCCTGTGGACGATGAGGCTCTCTTCTTCTCTCCACCATACTCATAGCTGTCACCTCTGCATTTTGGAGTGATTTTGAACCCAAAAAAAAAAAGAAAAAAGAGAATTGGCCACATAAAAATCTCTTGCAGGACACATATTTCTAAGTCTCTTCAAAATTGTTGATAAAACTGAAGAGAGAGCTTCAAAAAAAAAAAAAAAAAAATGAGACTAGTAAATTTATTAAATTATCTTCGTACATTAATAAAATCTTAATTTCGTTAAATTATCCTTGCGTTTTCAGTTTATATTTTTTTTTAATCTTAGGGTGGTGGGATTGAAATTACATTTTAGGATGCAATACTAAACAAGAAAATATAATTTTATTTCCTTCTCTCCTTATTAGGCCAAATAACATAACTCTCATTCTTTTATTTATTTATTTATTTTTTGGTTTCACTTTTGAACTCTAATTATTCACTTATATCCTTTTCTCATATGTAAATTATGCTTAAATGGTAAATTATGGAGTCTGTCACTTTTAAAATCTAGTTATTCACTTAATAGTACTTTGATTTGAACACTAGACTTCAACTTATTTTAGAAAAGTCTTAGGGTTCGTTTGGTTCCTAGATTCAAATCCCTGATTCGAATCATGATTCATGATCGCTACAGTATTTTTTCTCATAAAAAATACACGTAAATTAAAAATGATTTAAATCACATAATTTAAATCCATGAACCAAACAGGCCCTTAAATTTGAATTAGATTATTCCCAATTTACCTCTAATTATTCAACCTCGCATACGTAGTACACGTACTCATGCGCCGATTTTGTAAGCTTGAGCCGCGTTAGCTCTCTTGAGCCCAAAATATGTGGATCAACGTGAAGTGGCCCAATTGGATTCCTCTTCCATCAAAGAGAATTGGGCCGGCCCGGGTCTGGAGCTCCATTAAGAGTCTGGCTGGGCCTGGCAACTTGTTTCCCTTCCTCGTTGAGGGACTAGGGTTTTAGCACTTCTCCAATTCCCAATTCAAGTTTCCTAATTTCTTCTTCTAGGGTTTTTCTTTTAGCTCCGTTCTATCATCATCAGCCATGAGGAAGCTCAAGTATCACGAGAAGAAGCTGTTGAAGAAAGTCAACTTCTTGGAATGGAAGAGGGACGGAGGTCACAGAGAAGCCCAGGTTATGCAGCGATATCATGTCACCGGTCGCGACGATTACAAGAAGTAATTTTTTCATTTCCTGAAGAATTTTTTTCAGTTATTTATTTTTCTTGTCGCATTATTTGTTCTTTTTTTTCCCCTAATCAATCATGCCCTTGTTCATGTTATAATTTCTTTTTTTTCCCCCCTGAAAAAAATTAATAATTGGAAACAGATATTCGGGTTTGTGTCGAATGGTGCATAGGCTGGTGAACATTTTGATGAAGATGGATGGGAAGGATCCTTTTCGTATTGAAATGACGGACACGCTTTTGGAAAAATTGTAACATGTTCTTTTTTTTTTTTTTTTGTTATCTTCAGTTGTATTTGCTCAAATTGTTGTCTTTGCTTTCTTGTTAGAGCTTCATTTCGTAGAGGAAAGGAATACTTCTTCTTGATCACTTGTTGAGAAAAGGTCTTTAAGTTTGGTGTGGTTGGGTTGTTTTTTTTTTTTTTTTTTTTTTTTTTTTTTTTTTTTTTTTTGGGGTGGGGTTGATTAGTTTGAGAAGAAAAATGGTTACCGGAATTTAATGAAGTATTTTGTGAAGAAAGAAAATGTTAGTTTCCTTATGGGAAGCTCTTAGTTTGAGTATTCAGTTTATTTGAAGTTGTGAAGAGGATATGAGCACGATATGTTTTAGGGTGTACTTCTTGTAAGTGTAACACTGACAACATTTATCTTATCTTAGAATTTAGAATGTTGTTCATCCATTTGTCTGAATTTCTTGTCATTTTAATTGTTGTTGATGATTTAGAGTTTATGTTTTTAACAGGTACAATATTGGTGTGATACCTTCTAAACAAAGCTTGGTTTTATGTGAGCGATTAACGGTCTCTGCTTTCTGCAGGTAATTATTCTGTAGGATTATGCCTTTAAAGAAAATTGTGGTCAAACTTGTCAGATACTACAAAGAATGCTAGTTAAAGATTATTTATTCATTTATTTTTTGCTAGATAGCTTGTTAGTGAGCCAGCTGACTTATTCATTTCCTTAATTTCAGATTCTTTTTGGGTCTTTGTTGTCCATTAACTCGAATTCTTTTCCTCTTTCCATTTGTCGGTTTCTCTGCAGACGCAGGCTTTCAACCGTTATGGTGCGCTTGAAGTTTGCCGAGCACTTGAAAGAGGCCGTCACATACATTGAGCAGGGACACATACGAGTTGGTCCGGACACAGTTACCGACCCAGCATTCCTTGTGACAAGGAATATGGAAGACTTCATTACATGGGTAGATTCCTCAAAGATAAAGAGAAAGGTGCTTGAATACAACGATCAGTTGGATGATTACGATGCAATGAACTGAGAGAGCCAGAAGGCGCTTGGGGGCTGAAATAAATTATTCAACATTCGTTATCATTCATATCATCGAGGGGGTGAGAGTCAGATAAGGACTCTTCCTTTAGATGTTGTAGTTTTTTGCACGACTAGGGAAAGAAGAAGAAGCCCATAAACTGTTTACTCTGAAATGTCTTGTGATCACATCAATGGTCGCCTTAGTTGTCTTCTATAAGGGATCCACCTGGTTGACATAACTCAGGAGAACTGTATTGCAGTTCTTTAGGTTTATTACATTTGTCGTTTTTTTGAGAAATTATTATTTGTCGTTTTTCATGTAAGTTGTCTTGTATTGGGTACTGCTATGCTGAAATATTCACATGTGCTTGTAATCACGAGAATTTTTGTTCCCCAAAAGAGTGGTTTTCACGAAAATAAATTTTGGGTTACCGTTGATAACCACTTATCAGTTCAAATATAATGACAGACTTGTGGGATTAAAATACAAATACGGGGGGGGGGTTTGGGGCGGAAAGAAACATAAATTAGGGAGGGCACCACTCTTAAAAGTTAATTATTGAACTTTTATGTATATTAGACTTAAACTTTTTCTAAACTAATTCTATTTACACCTCATTTTTTCTCTCCACACCCTCTTTCTAACTACACCCCACATAATTTTTAAATGATCAATTTTTTTTTTTTACACCCCTATTATTCTAAAATTACCCCTAACTATTTTGGTAAAATTATTAAGAATGATTTTATTTACATCCACTCTTTTCTCTCCACACCCACCTTTTGACTCTCTACACCCCTTCTATCTTTTGTTTATATCTCTTTATTTTTTTATTTACTGTCTTTCTTTTCTTTTCTTTTCTTCTCTTTTTTTTTTTTTTTTTTTTTTTTTGATAATGAGCAACTTTTAAAAACCAAAGTCCAAAAAAGAAAAATCTTATTTTAATTTTTGTCACCTGAGAAGTAGTAAATTCATTTTTTGTAAGTGTTATGCATAAGATTTTTGCATAGTGGACAAAGTGCATCAAGATATCTATACAACTATGTGCATTAGTGTTTAGCAAAAAACCCACGACCACAAGCAGCATTTTTAGAGAAGAAAGAGAGAATAGACCGAAGGGAAATCATAATCTCACATTACAAAAAATGAAACAAAATAAAATGATTAGATTAAAAAATTGATTAGTAAACAAATATAAACACAAAATGAAATACAATAGTAAAGAAAATTTAACATACCTCCATGTAATTTTTTAAAATAGTGATTTAAAGGTAGAAATTAGAGTTTTGCTATAGATTTTTAAAATAGAAATAATTTATAATTTACTAATATGATAATGGGGGTGAGTGAGTGTATGGAGAAAAAAAAGACCCTCTTATCATTAATTTCCCTTTCGTAATAAAATTTAATTATATAATTAAATCTATTGCCCTTTTTGGTCATTTTATGTTTTTGTAATGAGAAATTTTTAATTTAAGGGGGTGTAGAGATTAAAAAGAGTTTTTTTGCTAAAACATCTCAGAGCACTTAATCGTACGTACAAAGCAAGTTTAATGGGAAAGCATAATTCATTTTCAAGGAGCCGCATGTGTTCAATGGAGACTCAAAGTTGGATAAAACATGTATAGTTTATAACCCCGTTTCTCTCTGGGGATCAATCAAGATGAAAATTCATGTACAAAGGTCATTAATTTTTACATCGTAAAAAGCTGCACAAACCAATGTAGTGCATGAAGACACGTACAACACTTCCCACTTTTACATTATATAAACTAGGTTTTCCCTGCGTTGATTGCAGCGTGCACAAAATCCTCGCACTGGGTAAAGCCGCCGCATAATACATCAGCTAGCACGCCAATGATGTCAAAAGCCTCCTGCAAATCGGTGGCGGAGTTCATCTCATCGAGCCATGACAAGAGCTCCTTAGAGAATCCGACCATCTCCCTAACATTCAGTAGTCGCTCTTTCATCACTACTTCCCAAGCTTCCACACTGTCATCATCCCCTTCTGGTACAGCAGAAGTCCCTTCTCTTTTAGCTGACGCCACATTTGGTGACTTTTTGACCTTGAAGAAATGTTGCAGCTGCTCAATTAGGCCTGTGTAGACAAGCATCGGTCGGACAATAGGCAAAAGATCATCAGCATTCCCGGTTTCCGAAGTAGGGCTTCTGCTGGTACTCCCCGATTCTATTTTGATAATGGATGATGGTGCACGGGCAGATGACCAACCATGAGTGTGTTGCATGTATGCATGATATATTCCACGCTGCAAGAAGGCACTCCGATGTTGCAGCCACGATTCATAAGACTCTGAAAGAAGTGAATTTACCATCATAAATTGGACAGTTTCTTCAGTCCCTTGAGAAGGTTGTGTTCCAGGAGTGGAAGGTCTGGATTCTGCTGTAGAAGATGTCAAATATGTTGTTACTGCCTTGGCCATGGTACGGCGCTGAGAAGGGCTTCCTTGATCAAGAAGGTGACGGGCCATTTGGATCATGAAAGGAAGAAATCTAGAATTACTTTCCGTTCCGCCACCTCTGCACTCTGCACTGAATGATGCCCCTGTTGCAAAACGAGCAAGCATCTGCAAGAGAACATGAAATGTGAGCTCAGAAGCACATTAAGCTAGAGTGAAAAATCATCATCTAATAGATCCAGACTTGTAAAAAACAAATACAAACACATAAAATGCAATGGTAAAACTCCAGGAAAATGTGTTATACCATAACAATGTCATAAGTTAATAGCCTAAGTCGGCTCCCATCAGCACGTCCAAGAGCATTGAGGTTGTCCCAGTATTGGTCAACATAGCGAACATATTGTGCTAGTGGAACTGATGGACCTCTCACAGGGAAGAGAGAATTGCAGAGAGATTCGTTGTTCCTTAGAGTAGCTCCTTCCCACTCTTTCTTTGGATTCTTAAGTGCGGCGTCTGCTCGTTTAGCCTCCTGATGGCACTGGAAATGAATAATGTTGAAATAACTGACTGTGGTGTAAACACAGTCCGCATGAGCATTACCAGAAGTCTTAGCACCCAGATTCACCCGCTTGCTGTAAGAGTAAACCCCGAGCAAGTCAGTTGGCCTCAAACTATAGCCCTCACGGCACACCATGCATGCCAACCCATCCTCTTCCTCTTCCACATCTTCAAAACCCTCAAGAAGTGGACGAGCAACAACAATACGCTCACCACCATCTGATGCTAGCTCCTGACGCATTCCAAGCCCCTGGACGAGACAGTGTTTCCCAAGAAAATTAGCAGCTTCTTCATGATAAAAATTAACCACCCTAGTTTCATCAACAGAGATATTTGCAAAATATACTCTAGTCTGTATTATATACAATTCTCCTGGAGAATTCATGTAACCACTGTAAAGTAAATACTATATATTAGACATAGTTGTATGTACTTTATTGTGCTCTGAAGAAAACGTCAACTGAATGGTGGAATAAGTTCACAGTACGTACCTGGAGCAATTGTTCTCTCTTCCTTAAAGCTAGGCGCCTCATTTCATCCCTAGTGGCATGCCTCAACCTTCTCACCTTCTCCTCCAAGAAACCATCTCCATTTCCCTCCTTATTAGAAAGTGTGTCGAGCAAGTTTTCAGCCCTAGCTCCAATCTCATTTTCTCCAGGGACACCTTCAAGGACGTGGAGCAATGGTAAAATCTCCCCTTCATCGATGCACCTCTGAGTTGCCAAATGCCCCATAGACAATCCCCTCAACATAGACAATATCAAAGGCACAGATGGCAATTTTAAACCCAACGCCCATTCTGCACTAGATCTAAAGCCAGCTTGCCCGGCAACTGCAAAACTATCCCTCAGGTGTGCAACTGCAACACCTGTGATTCCCCTCTCGAGGATGATGTCTTTCAGTCTCTCCCCGCAGGAACTTGTTTTAAGAGACTCTGAAACTCGAACAAAATTTTCCAATGTGAACCTCTGCTTAGCGGCTTGTTGGGCAATGCTCTCATCTTTGGGGTTGTCTTCATGTTGTTTTTGCAACCTGTCGAACTCATTCCAGTCTTGCAAATATGGGCTAAAATGCTCGATAAGTGCTTCCATTGCTGCAGGCTCACCATACGTTAGGTAGGGAAGGATTCTTGCAACCATCTCAGTGTTCCTTTGCTGTTTGTTTGATTTCTTAAGGCCCAAAGGATGGGACAATCTCTCCAGGAACATGAGAACAATTTTCTTGGCCTGTTCACCTGTTTCTTCACTGCTAACAGTAAGAGCATTCTGCGTGATGCTAATATTGTCACTTTCATTTGCCTCCAGTGTTAGAGTCTCCACAATTAAAAGAATACCTTCAGCTGGCTCCATGGCATCCACAGAGAAAGCACGTCTTGCAGTTTCAAGTAGCAGACCTAAACCCCCTAACCTCAACAATGCTCGTCTGTTCTCTCTTATTTTACAGCAATGCATTAGAAGATTAAGGACTGCTACCAACTGTTCTTGGTTGGATTTGAAATCATCTCTCAAACGCTGTACAAGGAAACAAAAATAAGATGTTTCATTTTTTGGAGAGCACAACAGGAACTTTGCAGTTCAAAATTTGCTCCAAGGACTAGTTTTTAGCACAGGGCCTTTATGAAAATATTAAAACAAATAAATAGATAAATAAACAGAAAACACCCTTTTTGTAGCATAGACTACTTTATAACTTGCGGTTTCATATCATGACTCTCACTTAGGTTACCAATTAATCTTTTTTAACAAAATTATCCCGTCTCCGCAGCATCTCTTATGGTTCTACATACTAAAGCAATCAAAAATCCATGTACAGCCAACCAAATTTAAAGACAGCAGAAAATTTTTTATTTATTTATTTTTTAAAATTAAGTTTTCACGGCTAAACTGATAACGTCAAAATTGAATATATAGGTTTCAATAGACTTTCAAGCCAAAAAAATCCATGTACAGCCAACCAAATTTAAAGACAGCAGAAAATTTTGTATTTTTTTAAATTAAGTTTTCACAGCTAAACTGATAACGACAAAATTGAATATATAGGTTTCAAAGTCGCCTCAATAGACTTTCAAGCCAAAAAAAGAGACGTATATAGATTTCAAGTCACCTCAATAGACTTTCAAGCCAAAAAAATAAGTGTTGCCTCATAGACAGTAGTGTAATAATTCACACACCTGGATCATTCCCAATATAATTTCTAGCCCACCGTACTCTCGAACAGCACCAGCAATTGCAAACTCAACCTCTGGATCTTGCGACTCTTCTTTATCTTCTTCCAACTCTTTAATCATTGGCTCAGTCGCCTCACCATCTAATCCCTGCCAACAGTACAACACCCATTGATACGGCTCTTTTTAAAAAAAAAAAAAAAATGATGCCTCTCCGATTAAATGTATACACATGCTCTGAATAAAACAGTTATTTTCTAACAAATGAAACCCGGAAAAAAAAAAAAAAAAAAAAAAAAAAAGAAAAGAAAAATTAAAATTATGATATACCAACATCATTTTCTTAATAAGGATTACGGTTTGGTTTGGGTAGCTTATAGGCTGAAAAAACACCACGCTAAAAATTCAACTTTTGTATTTGAATATACCTTCAGTTTCACAATATAGCAACCAAACAAAACCCACCTGCATTGGTTTGTTTGGTTTGATTTGGCTTACATGTTTTGGGCTGTTAATAACATAGAAGCCCGTTTTTCATAGAAAATCATCAAAGAAAAGTTAAGCTTTACAAACCTGAAGCCGATAAGTCACAGTCATAGGTGGACAATCTCTTCCTGATGTAACAACATTAGAAGATAACAAGGTTGTATTAGACAGCGCATTTGAAGAGTGATTTGATTTCTTCCAGACTTGCTCATAGACTTGTGCTATGCTTAAATCAAGAGAGATGATATTCCCAGCAACTAGCAACTCCATGCCATAGTCATCTTCCAGAAGACCTAATAGATCCAACTGATGGCAAATTTTATTCTTTACATCGCGCATCAATGGACCAATCTCAGCACTAGAATAAGGATTCTTCGTCATTGACCCTCTGATAAACTCTTCTTGAGTATGTGCCTTATTTAGCACCAACAGATGTACTGGCTCTGGTTTTGATGGGCAAATCAGATTGCAGAGCTGCTCTAGGATAAACTGTACATATGATTGAAACAAGAAAAAAGTTAGCACCAAAAGCAAAAAGGGAATTTCACAAGTATAACTTATCACACATTAAAAGGTTCAAGCGGCAGCTACAGAGGAAAGCCAATGCAATCATCAAATATAATGTTTAGTTTCATCCATACCAGGCAAGTTCGTCCTTTTCTCTCCTCTCTGTGAATTTGCAATCCACATATACAGGCTCGGATGAATTGCCGCTTATTTTCACTGTTTTCAAGGAGAAGACTATCTAACAGATCTTTCAGAAGCCGATTGCAATCACTAATGACCTTTGTCTTCTGCACTATCAGGCCGCGAATAACAATAAGAGCCTCCAGAACTTCAGAGAGCAGATTGTCGTGCATGAATCTAGCATAAATATTTGAAGAGAGAGGATATATGTGAATGATATAGTGAAATATTATACGATTTATGTTACAGCATAAAATGCAAAATAGACTGAAAAATTTTAAGAAAAGATTTGGCATGATTAAAAATATCTCAAGCAGTAAATAATAATAATAATAATAATAATAATAATAATAATAATAATAATAATAATAATAATAAAGAACAATAAACAACAACAAGAAGAAATTTGGTAAGAAAGCAAGAATACCTGGACCTAATATTGGGAACCTCCAAAAATTTACCAAGAAGCTCTATAAGTTTATGAAGAATAAATCCCTGTGAAATGTCAATGCGCAGGCTCCTTTCCAGAGATTCAACATTTCCCACCTCTTGTGTAATTAGTTTACAAATGGTGCGTAGACATCCTCGGACAGTTAAGAAAAGACGAGAATCTTCCGACTCTATCATTTTGAAGAGCAATTCAAAATACTCTGCAGCACTTTCTCCAGTAGAAAGGGTTTCCGGTAACAAAGACACAAGCAAGTTCAACAACCGAAATCGTCTTGATGAACTTTGGGCACAGAGCAAACTTATCAACATGCACATTTCTGACCTTATAGATTGAGAACAAGCACTCAGAACAAGTTCTGTAACCCATGAACCCAGCTCGAACCCTGATAAATCACTTCTGGTATTCTTAGTAGCACGGCGCTTCCACCTAAGAGCATATTTGAGAGCCAGGAAATCTTGTCTTTGGGGCCGCGACCTCTGGGTACCACCTTTGATTGCCTGGGACACTTTGTATTGCCTTCTAACAAAATCAAGATAAGATGCGCCCTTCTCCCATTCTGCATAGCTTAGTAATTGAATATCCTGGTTTCGTTGAGAAGCGTCCCAATTTTTCTCTGATTCTGGAATAGACTTGCTTCCACTGACGAGTCCAGCAAAAGATGCAGAAACATTTAAGTTGCTTTCCTCCTTAGTCTGTGAAATGGAACTAGATTTTCCTACGCTAGATTCTTTGTCTGCTCCATCAGGTTTTGGAGGCGTACATGCCTGGGATATAATCCTCAAACAAGGGAGAATAATATGCTCGGATATTGCAGGATGTTTGGCACCCAATTTGATGGAAGAAAACAACAGCTGAAAAACAACACGCAACCTTGATTCCCAAAACTCATCAGTCAAAGAACATACTTCTGAAAGCAAAGACAATTCTTCACGTGTGGCAAGGGCAATGTCCATGGAGCGATGATGTTCAAGGCAATACATAACCTTCCTCTGTATTAAACTGTTCAATTCAGTCACTGCATTCATGTCACCCTCTGAGATTGCACAAAGAACAGCCCTAGCTTGGATGCGAGCTGCTTTAGGACCTTGGTGAATATTATTTTCAAATAACTCCGATAAGATGCCAGCTGCAACAAGCTGTTTCTTAGAATTTGGATGCTTTGACAGCACCTGCAAAATCTCAAGACATTGAATCACAAATGTACTAGCACAGCCGTAACAATTATTTGGGGACCTTGAAACCACAAATCTTGATGAAGCTACTCCACTATCAGAGTTCTTCTGGTGCAAATAATTCATCAAAACCCGACGTAGCCCTTGCAATGTCTGTACACTTTTGCTTACAGAATCAAAAGCTGCTTTGCACTTCTCACCATATAGGACACCAAGGAGAGCTATTTTACGATTTATCTTACATGAAGGTCCAGGCAATGAGACCATCATTTGCTGCACGGAGTCCTTCTGCTGCGAGTCCATTTCATTCTCGCCTATGCTTGATACAATCTTCATAAGGGGCTTCTTGAATCCCAAAAGTTGTTGATATCTTCTGTGGGCATTTTCTGATTCCGATTCAATTGCAGCCAACCCTTTCTTCATATCTTCGTCGTTCTCCATATTATCAAAGGTAAAACTTGGTTTTGCCATGAAATTGAACTCAAACCTGCCATACTTACTGTATCCACATTCATTGCACAAGAAAGAGTCCAGATTTTCATAATTGATGTTACGGCATTGTCTGCACTGATATGCATTCTCATGGCAGTTGCCACAGATACCGTGCTTATCTGTAACTGGTCGGCTGCAACGAGGGCACTGCAATGGTTCGAGAGATAAAGCCTGAAGATTCTCATAAAAGGAATCCAACTCAATCATGAAGTTACAAGCTGTTATCGGAATAGGGAATTCTACTTTCAGTTCTGTTTGGTTGAAAGCAAGATGACAACTCTTAGCACGCTTCCACAAGGACCAATTATTTTTCAGCTCTGACAAGTCAGCCACAGGTCGATTGTTGTAATACAAATTCAAAACTTTCACGGATTTAGACTTCCTGGCATCATGAACATTCATGGTCACTGTCTGGATGGTGTAACTACCAGTGCATTTCACTATTATACGGTTGTCAGTAAATTTTGTTTCTGATTTCAGACTTTCTAGCTTCATCCTGCTGTAGGGTACCTCAGGTGAGCTACAAGCAACACAAGGCTCACTCTCAAGATAGTAACCATCAAATTCAACTAGTCCACTTAAAGTGTTGTATATCCGAGAATTTGGATGATTAGCTAAAAGCTCGTTCTGGGAATGAAGTGTTTCAAAGATGGACCTAATTACATCAGAGGTCAAACATCGGTCCACAAGTTCAGCATTTTGTTGCTTCAGACTGGAATCGGGAACTTTTCCCAACAACCACGTGATAAGTTCAGCATACTCGACAATGTTCTGACCATACATTGGTAGACACTTTACTTTCTGTAAGAGGGCCGCCAGCATGGTTTCCCTGAATGAATGCTTTGCATGATGCCAGACACCATAAAGAACGGACTTGGCCTCTGCACGTACAGAGCTCGAATTCCACTCCAGCAGAAAGTATTCAATGAATTGCGTTAAGATTTCTCCACCCTTATCAGTGAAGATCTCAACGGCAGACTCCATATCCGAACAGGACTTCTCTGAACCAGTTTCAGCTCCATCTTCACCTTTCTTTTTCTTCTTTGGTTCCAGAGATTGTGCACCCGTTTTGTTTGAACTGATTCCTGAATCTGCAGCTTCATTTTTCTGCAGAGAGTTGCTGGCATCTTTGCCTGTATAGAAGGCCAGATTTAAAAGCTTCAGAGCCTGAATAACTGACTCTTCTCCAAGATAAAATACTCCATTCATCAAGAATGGTAAAACATCTCCATGCCTCAAACAGTACTTCTGCCAGTTTCGAGGCCGTGCCGCTGCTGCTTCTGCCATAGTACACAAGGACTTCACTATCTTAACACTTCTCTCATATGGTACAGGATTATGAAAACCACCTGATTTGTTTACATGTTTGAAAAGTTTCTTCATCTCACTCAAAAACTGCCAAGAGTCTCTGACACTGTAGTAGTGAGTTTTGCTTCCACAGAGATGCAGGAAAAGTCTTCTGGCATATCTTCTCACGAAATTTGTGTGTGTATTGTTAATGTAACTACAGAGAACGTCCTGATATCCTTCTAGTTTCAAATCCTTGCCAGGAGAAATCTTGAAAACCTTCTCTTTCTCCCCAGTCTTATCTTGCTTTTCTGGTCGAACCAGGGAATACACCAACCGAAAAGTATTCTCCAACAATAGTCTATGATAGTCCACAAAAATATCTGT
Organism: Morus alba; assembly: GCA_012066045.3. Taxonomy (NCBI): domain Eukaryota; kingdom Viridiplantae; phylum Streptophyta; class Magnoliopsida; order Rosales; family Moraceae; genus Morus; species Morus alba. The sequence continues at coordinate 5,482,511 of CP050233.2, read as the reverse complement.
GCGATGAGCTTTAGCGTACGAGTCCGAGAAAAAGGGAGAGAAGTTACCTGCTGGCAAATCCCTTCGGACTGTTAAGAGAGCTCCACAACCAGAGCCAGGACTCCCATTTTCATGACCAGTGGCTGGGGACTTGAAAACATGCACCAGCTGCTGCAGGATGTCCATTAAATAGCTAACAAAAGATTGATGCCTAAGTGAATTGCAAGCTCGAAGCAGTTGGGATGCAAAATCATTCTTTTCTTGATCATCAGAGGAAGATGATGGTGCAGTAGAGGGTGCAACATGGCCAACAGTTTTATCACGTGTGTCTGCAGTAGGTTTTGAAGTGGAACCATCACTACCAGGTTGATGCCAGTTCCGAAGCATCAAGGTGAAGAACATGAAGACTAGAATTGCAACTTCACCAAAAGAAGAGCGGGTCCTAGCATCAAAAGGCTGGTTAAGATTAATTTCAACCAAAAACCATTTAATTAATTTCTCCAGATCTAAGTTTTCAGACTTTGAAACGTCGATGAAAGGTCCACCAACAGCTGATGACAATCGATAGAAAAGCTGCATAATAGGGATTGCCCGAACACCAGAAGTTGACTGCATCCATCCTTTTAACTGTTCAAGAAGCTCAGACAAAATCAAGGAATTCAGAGCCCGTTTTGAAGCAGAAATCGACACTGTGTCATTCACTGAGGCAGAAAACTCTCCAGATTCATTGGGTTCTAGGACATGAATTGATGGAGCGGAATTCTGAATGCTGGAATCTGTCGGACCTGGCAACATACTTGGATCGCTAGTATCATCAGGTGTGAAGTGAAATTCATTCCCGTCTTCCCCCAATGATTCCACTTCAATTGGAATTGCTTTCATTGGATGATCTCTAGAATGTGGCGGAGGAAGCCTGTCAGCATCTAGTACTTCATAGCAGGCTTCACATAAATCAAAATCAGGACAAATGGTACAATGCCATCGCCTTCTAAGTATAGGAACAGTGGAACAACCATCACAACAGTATTGTACGGATGAATTGATAGAATCTTCCTCATTCAGTACTTGTGCATTTCTACTAGTTGCTTCAGCAGGCAGACTAGCTACTGCATTTTCCACAGCATCATCTGTAGCCAACATGGTTTGCTTTGGAAACGGAACTTGAAGCAATCTTGAAGATATAGCCAAGCTGAAAGGGAAATGTAAGTTGTTAACACCTAGAAATAGAACTCCAAAATTGTGGTGTATTTGAATAAGGTTTTAACTACCTGCTAGAAGTCTGAACAGCTTCATTAGGGGAAAACATAAGCTTCTTAAATAAGCCAACAGCTGGAGCAACAGAGTGCACTCCTGGCTCCTTTCCATGTAAAGCGAGACACTCCGCATAACAATAAATGAGTTCAACAGATGATACAACAATATTATTCATAGTTTGTGTGTCAGGCTGCTCAAAATCGAGAATTCTCCAAAGTACTTGCATTAGGCCATCTACCACTTCAGAACCTATATTAGATGGGAAGCACGGTTATACAATAAGTAACATCTTCTGTAATTTATTAAGTGAAAAGCAACTGGAATCACCTAGAAAATGACTAGAATTGAGAAAAAAAATGTCCTAAATTTGGCTAAGCTATACAAATAAACCTATAAATTTAACTAGAAAATAAATATATTGGTGGACCAGCTCCTATAAAAGCTTAAGCTTTTGGGAGAATTGGTAAGTTAATAAATATGACAAAAACCACAATTTCACTTCCTTAATGACACAATATTTTAGGAATACAATACTCATGCTTTGGATCAGATCACCTACGTCTATAAGAAGTAACAAATAAGAAGCTAAAACAATATGGCATATCTGGAAACATATGTACCATTTGTTTCAAGAAAGGTCGCCAAGTTAGAACGACGGTGCAATGCAATCTTAGAGACTGCACGCATCTGGGCTGTAAACTCATCAATTAGACATGCTCCAGCAATACCACCAGCTCCAAGCCTCGACGAGAGTGCAGAAGTTGATTTCACCACTCCAAGAAGCCGCATGGTGTCCTTAACCTGTGTTAGGAGATCTTATCAGTGACTGAATAATGCCTAAATTCATACACAAATGTTCAAACGAATACAATGTACATTCTGAGTTACAAAGGACCATGACATTAGAAATTACATGATAATATATATCTTTTTTCGGAAACACAGCCTGCAACACATGGCAAGCAGCCGCCTGCAACAAGGGTTCTCGGTCACTTTCAAATATCTTTTCAAGTAATTGCCTGCACTTGAGTTTGCTTAGCTCTGAATGTACTTCCTCAACCGTTGAGCATCCTTGTGGCCTACACGATGAATAAAGTTTGGACAGAAGCTTTAGGCCATCTGCAATGACCTCCTCTTGGACAGAGGCAGACTGCATAGACCGGCGTTTTCTACCAGATCCAGAAAGGGAGGAATTACAACCAAGCACACGAGCTTCCATGTCCAGTACAGCATCCATTTTCTCTTTCCAACCAAACTCATCCTTAGCCCTACCATATACTTCAAGAGAGTCAATTCTAGGCAGTGCAGAGCCATTAAAAGATGACCCAACAGAGATTGTAAACTCTTCATCAGCAAGAAGTGATTCAGCAACTGTGAATGGTATATCATACCAAGATCGCATCCCCTCATCTAATTTGATAACCCTCTGGAAAATAGTAATTTCAGAAGGAATATGGTTTGCAGATGTATTACCCACATGCAAACGAAAACCAACCATAACCACATCAGGGTTTGAATTGAAGACGGATATCTGGAAAAGACAATGACAAAAATTCATAATTAGATAAGCAAAGTAACCAGACAATGTGTATGTGATGAAATTAAGCCAAATCGTATATACGCTTGATGAAATTAAGCCAAATAATAAATATGCCACTAGTAAAATGATTTCTGCAAGGTTCTCATATAACAGGAATCCTCGATCTCTTTTCAAAAAAAAAAAAAAAAAAAAAAAAAGAAAAGTAGGAATCCTGGATCAAATAAACTAGAAAATAAAAATGAAACGAAAAGGCTAAGAGAAATGATATAAGGCAATGGAGGCAATGCAAAGTAAACAAAATGGAGCCATTGTAGAGAATCGGCACCTAGATCTAGAAGAAGCAATTCCAAGCAAGCGTCATACACTACACAACAATACCTTAAATCCTGCTGGGCTGGGGCTTTCCAAAAAGCCATCCTCAGATGCCAAGCTCTGTTTCGCTCCTTCAGAATCCCCATTTCTAATCGCATCAGCACCCAGTTTAACATCTGAGGTTATGCAGACAGTCTTCTCAAAGAAATCCAGTGGGAACTCCGGGTTCACACCGGCATAAGCCTTGTTGCTGAGAATACCCGAACCCAATTTTTTAACCTTCTCTGCTGTTAAATTAGTAGCAGCATCAACTCCTACTGGAACATGTGAGTATATCTGAAGGCTTCCATCGTCATGTAAGACAAGACAATGAATTTTGTCTTTGGATAAAGGCTTGTAAGCAGTTACGCCAACTAAAGATGGGGTTGAACCTACTGCATGCCGCAGGTTCTGAGCAAATAACTCATCAGAACCCATGGATACAGCCAGAACTGAATTTGATTTTACACTTGAGGAGCAGACAAATAATCCAGTACCAGCCAGCAACTCTTTCCAACGGTGCAGCCCTGCTGGTCGCAACTTACCATCCTGTTCTTCCTCATACACAGCAGATGTCTCACTTAGAGATGTGGCATTAGGGCTTAGCCTACCTACCAAAGTAGTGCCATCCTGATAAGACACAAACAGTAGCTTATAAGTTGATGAGAAGTACAAAGAAGAGCCCTTTGCATGTATATTTCTGCCCTGTATTTGAACTATTTCTGTCAATGGGGTAGCCCCAACCATGCCTTCTACTGACAACTCTAGTTTGTATAAATTTCCCTGTTCTGAAAGAACAATCAGGAACATCTTTCTCTGAGCCACAAAAAGTGTTGCATCAACGATCATGTCATCTGGCAAGGTGAAGTAGTGGACAGGACTTATGCTATCCTGAGATAGATCATATATTTTGACGAATTTGTTGGTAACCACCATCAACTGAACTTGAGAACCTGGAACCCAGTCCACCCGTCTGATATACGCACCTTGGAGTGCAAGTTCAATGGCAAGACGATCAGTCACCTCACCACGTGGATTCAATGTGAGTACCTGGCAGTCTTCGTAGCCCGCTACAGCAAGGTAATTCTCCATCACTGAATTGAAAGTAAGATGCACAATTTCAAAGCGAACAATGTTCTTAGACAGAGGCTTAACATTTGTCTTGTCTGCTGTCACAGGTGCAATGGTGGCTTGTCCGATTAACTGACCAACATCAAATATGGCAACTTTGTCACCTTCTCCAACTGCTAGTCGCCCTCGACTACTGACACTAAGCAAAGATTTGACAAGAGATCCACTAGCTAAATGTGATTTAAGTTCCTTGGCATTCGAATAGTCTGCCTTTATCTTCAAGTCCAATGACCCACTTTTATATGCCTTCTTCAGTTGCAAGAGATCAACAGCGAACGTAAGGACCTTGTCTTTACCAAGACTGATTTTATTATCCTTTGAGAGATTAGAGTCCCGTTTACTAGTTATAGAAGGCAACAAAGAAGAGCAAAGGTCAAGCATCTGAGCTTCAAAATCAAGTTCTTCAAGCAGTAGTGGGATCCCATCTTGAAGCTCTCTTTGAATGTACAACCTCGTTGTATTATCCACATCTGTATTAGTATCCTCATCAAGATCAGAATCACTTTCTGGCAGCTGATCTCCATCCTCTGGGAATGGTAAAAATGACTGAAAATTATTGGCATTACGAATTGGTGCACTGCTGCTTCCAGTGAATTTGCGTGGCTTTAAGCATTGACAATTGCTCCCTCTGACTCCACCAGCTCCACAATCACAAAAGAAACGACTCGAACGAGAGTAAACAACACGATGACCACGATGACAAACTTTTGCACACACAGAGCAACATCCTTTTGAGACAGTCAGATCACATGTGTAACAAAAGTACCAGTGTTGTTCCATGAAATTGCTACCACTGGATGTAAATGTGCAAACTCTGGAAGCAAGGGCCTTTTCACTGTTACTATCCTCTTCCTCATCCTTATCTAAGCTGGCGACCTCACCATCAGAAGTTCCATCATCCTCATCCTCATCTACAGAAGTTCCATCACATTCAAGAGTAGTGGATCCCCCTTCTTGATTAGCAGAAAGAACCAATGTTTCAGAGTTCTTCCTTGAGCCTACAGGCCTAGAAGTGACCGGTCCCACACCAAAAGTATTGCTGGACAAAGAATTTCTTGAAGACCTTTCTGGGAAATTTTTCCCAGAGCCACAGTCACTTAAAACAATTCCAAGAAATCCAAAAAGGAATTTTAACCCAGGCAGTAGACGTTCATCACCAGCCAGCTTCTCCATCAACATCAGAGTCCTCTTTAATAGCAGTTTCATCGAATTTTCACCTTTAGCCAGTTGGATAGTAAAATGGAAATAAGACTTGGCTACATGAATATCAAATAGCATAAATGCAAGATCAAGAGATCCCAGGACCGCTTCAAAGATGTGGGACTGCAGTTCTCTCGATTGCAACTCAGAAGGTGAGGACACAAGACATAAAATGAAACTCATAGTTGATTCTCTGAGTGAAACAGAACATCCTTTTCCACTGCTGACTCCACCTGAAGCCTCCATGATGGAACCTAAAAGTCTCTTTTCCAACCACTTTGACAGGCAAAGCAAACCCATTCCGAGGAATTTTTTTTGTATCTTCTGCTTGAGATCAGGACACAACTCTCCAGCTAATAGATCCAGAAAGAAGTTAAGAACCTTCACATTAACTGATTCAGAATAACAATTATCCAGAGAATTGATTAGAACCAATAAATCACCACGTTGGAGCTCAGAGAGCTCCTTCAGCTTCTCTGAAACATCTTCTACACCAAGATAAAATTTGAAAATATCAAACTTTGAAGGATCTTTCCTGAGACTGTCCATGGTATCAATAGCCTTGGTAATTATGCTCTCAAGGATACTGCTGTCACTAACTCCCCTCACAGTGATGTCCCTTAAAAATCCCTCCATGTGAGCCAGTAAAAATAAATTGGAATAATCTGGTCTTCCCAATCCCACAACCAAGGTATCGCAAATTGCATCACACTTGTCATGAATGCTTTCAAAGATCCGATCAAACTTGACAGTCATCACGGTATCAAGGATCTGATGAAGTACCTCAGTCCCAAAGCAAACTTTTTCTCTAACACCTTCTATTTTGAGAAGTCCATCAAAAACGGAGATTATCCCTCTTATTCTAAGAAGACAAGAAAGAAGGATTCCGCTAGGAACATGAAGATTAAAAGGAAAGCCGTGCAATATAAACTCCCAAGAGAAATTAGAAACTCCTGGAGCTCTTTTGTCAAGAATAGCATCCAACTTTGGTAAGAGGTCAAAAACAGACTCCAGCTGGGCAGAACTAGTTTGAATCTTCTCAATCTCGTCCAGAAGGCCTCTTTCAAATCCAGAATGCTTTAGGAGCAGCAAATGTGAAAAAGTATCAGCACCCTTCTCGCTGTTACCAAATGTAGCCAGAATACCTTTCTGATGAGCATGCGAATATCTATCCAACAAAGATGACAACAACTTTATCAGCACTGCAACCTGGTCAGACTCCATCATGGATGAAATCAGACCCTCGGAGAGAATGCTATACTCGTTGTCCTTAGAGATGTGGTCTGTCCACGTTGAACCCACTCCACAGATTGTGTTCGTTCCATGTCTCCGAATGCCAACCTTGAGTAAGGATAGCACCAAAGATAGCCACATTCCATCTCTCAAGAAATCCCAGCCTAGTTCCTCCACGTCCTCAGGTATATGTTTAGCATTCAAGTGCCGAAGTAACCCAAGTACAACTTCAGAAAAATTAGGACACCTCGCAAGGCCATCACAATGACCTAGAACTGAGTGGCTAAAGAATAAGAAATGTTCCATGTTAGAACTATCAGGAATCTGTGCGTCACACCATGAAGAAAGCACTTGATCAGATGTAGCGACGGGAGAAAAATCCCAACAAAGCAGAAAAATGTATCTTTCAACAATAAGGTCTTCCACCATGGTAGCTCGGTTACCTTTCCAGAACCCCAGAATCCATGAAATGGCTGAATTAATGTCATTCCAACTCAAGCCCAAGCAGCCAAAGCCCAGATCATCTCTAGAAACTGAAGTGTTAACGTCTGAAACATCAATCAGCTGATTAATCAAGCTATTGATGATCGACTCTTCCTCAAAACATGCACCCATTACATTCTTTACCGCCACTGAAGCCCAAGATGACAAGTGATCATTAATATAATTAGGAAGATGCGAACATGAGTGTGGGGATTCCCTCAATTTAGAACGGAGTTGTACAAGCAACGATGAAGGACAAGTACGCGCATACAATATCATATGACGAAGCACCAAAATCAACCTTGAAACCAGTAACCCCCAACATGACAATTGTGTTATGTCAAAACCCGATGCAGGAGCATCAATTGCTTTGAGGGAAGAAAATATTAACGTGGCAAGTGTTGCCTTTTCTACCTCAGAAGATAAGTGAAATGCCATAAGAAGAATCTCAATATGAAACAGAGAAGGAAGGGTACCAAGAAGGTCCTTCAGGCTTGGACATTTTAAACAAACAGCTTTTACCTTCTCAACCACAAAACCAGCATATGCCCTGTAAATTTGAGCTCGCAATTTGCTACCAGCTGTACCCACTCTACAGAAAAGAGTGTGAGCAAGCAAGGTTAGGGTCTGATCATTGTAAACAAACGTGTCGTTTTCAATGCTCAGAATTTTCTCAATGAGGTACTCCTCAATTGAATCAGACAAAGCATGCCGTGTTAGAAGATCTTGCAACAGTTCAAAGCAAATCTCATGGACACGACCAAGCTTTTTCTCTTCATGTAAAGGGTAGCAGCTATCAGAAGTCCTATCATCAGAACAATATCCCAGACATAGAAGTATGGAGAGCAATATATCAATATGATCTTCTTTAAGCTTCGTGCAGCCATCTTCAAAAAGAGAAGAATGCCATTCAGGAGAAAAAATGCACACTTTGAGAAAGTTTAACAGTTCAGTAGCAGCTTCAATGGGAATGTTACTGTGGCTGGAACTGGAATTGACAGCAACAGGTGGCTGATCATTACCATCCAGAGATCCTACAGAGCGACCACTTTCAGAGAAAAGATCTCCAAAAAGTGCTTCATCTTCATGGCAAACTGCATTTTCAAGTTCCGAGTTGCAACTAGTTTTTGCACCAATAGAGTATGATCGCTCCACTTTTGGCTTCAATTTTTCCCCCTCGGAATGAAGGAAAAAGATAGCATGCATCAAATTGTCCAGCCACAGATTAGAGGAAGGGAATATCACCTCCAAAAGTTGTTCAAATGTGTATTGCTTAAGCAAAGGAACCTTCTCATTATGAACATGGCAAGACGGCAAATCAGTTTCTGGACCAACACTATCACCAATAACCTCTGCGCCCAACTCCTTCCAACCAAGCGCTCGATTGGTTTGCCGTTTGAGGTCATGGATGAGTTTCAACATGTAAATAACACATCGAGGAAAGTAAATGAGTGGAGGCTTCAGGTTGGCAGCAGACTTGTTATATCTCCAAACAGAAGAATCTAAATTCTCTAGTATAGAAGCTACTGTGCAAGCCTGAACATTCAGAAAAACATTGCTGTTGCAGAAAATAACCCGGGCAAGTTCAAGAAATTCTTCCAATACTGAAAGAATAAGACTTTCAAAACTACCCTCTGCAGCAGCATTACTGCTACCAAATTCAAATCCATGTTTAAACAAGTACGGCAGCCTATCAGCAAGTGAGGCAACTACTTGGACCAATGAGACATCATATTCAATATATGGAATGTCCTTTGCAATACTTCCAAGTAGCTTCAAAATCCTCAAGCTTAACGCCAGTCTCTTGCGTAAGTTTGTACCAGTCATCTTCTCATCAAACATATCTGGAAATACCACCAGTTCTCTGCAGACCAAAATCAACCGTTGAATGCATGACATATGAGCAACAGCGCAGTGTTGTGATAAAAAGACCAGTTTCTTTAAGTCTTGCACGAAAACAGGTTCACTCAATCCAGTGGTCTGTCTATCAGCTTGTATGCACTCGGAAGCTAATGACATAAAAAGTCGATCAACCACTTTCTCCTCCCTTAAGCAACTGGCTCCTTCTGAGGACAACATATAAAAAGCACATTATATTGTTAGAATAAAACTAACATGAAACAAACAAAAAATTTCAATCAACCCTTCTTCATACAATCCCATCAACAAAAAAGACTGGCAAAAAAAAAATACCTTGAACACTGCACTTAATGCTATTATCAAACTCGATTCCACCAGAACTACCCACGACCAATGGTGACATGTCTAACAGACTATTTACTAACGAAGGTTGCACTGCCTCAGGTACCTTATTTGTTCCATCAATCAAAGCTGTTTCTAAAACCTGTACCATATTATTCTGAAACATTGAATAAAGATTAGATCACCCATACTTATAAGAAAATTGTACGCATAGACCAGCATGCAAATGATAAATTATGAACTCAAAATCATTTAAAAAAAATCAACACAAGAAAAATAAAGCGTTTATTTAAGTGTGAAAACAACAGGAAGCAGCACAAAAATAACATCCAAACTGGCCCCAGACTAAAAGTGTAAAGGCCCCATACCTAAAAGTATTGATCACCAAAGTCTTGTGGTCATATTGCATTAGAAACACCATGACTAAAGACTTCGGTTGTAAAAGACCTTTTTCCCGACTACAGTACTTTCCAGCCATTACAAAATTTTGTTAACAAAATTATAGCTATAACGAACGTGGTGACGAAAATTAGGATATGAATTGTTACAAATCGATTTATTTAGTCCCTCATTTTTTTTCTTGCCGACTATAAAGTGCTCAGCAAGCGCCTGCTTTCAGTGGCAACCTACCGCTATGGACAGTCTATTTTGAGATTGACATGCTTAACACAAAATATGACCCGAAGTGACCTTGCTTATCAAACATACCAGATTCAGATATTTATATCTTGTCACTACATATATCAGTAATTACAAGTACTTTTATATACTCCATTTCAGCATTTTTGTTGCTCAAAGTAAAAAATCATAGCTTTTATTTCTGTTCTTTTACCGACTAAAAACATAAGCAAAAGCAATACCGAACGACCCCATGGTTTCTCATGAAAGAACTTTCGTCAAAAAAAACAAAAAACAAAACAAGGGAAGTTGTTTTGGAGTTTTGATAAACTTTTTCAGTCATTTCTACAGTTTAAAAACACAGGAAATAGTAATCCACCAAACAATCCCTAGTAAGTATAAGTTGCTAAAGAAGCCACAAACCTGAATACTTAAATCATCACCGCTGAATTCTGATCTCTCCAAATAACACACAGCAAATTCCACTGACTTTTGTACAACCGCAAGAACAACCTCGTCCACTAGCTCAACTATTCACGGAACCACATCAAAGACATAATAGAAAGTAAGTATACTGATTCCAGAACCGTTCGGTTACGATTCGATAATCAAACTTATCTCGGTATTCAAAAGCAACTTCAAACACTAATTGAGTAGTTCTTTATAACTTAATTGGTAGTTGATACCGAGCCTTTACAATCTGAGAAGTACTTTAAGATTATAGGAAAGACAAAAACAGCAAGAATAGAACTTGATACAAAAAACCGGGAGCCAAAATCAATTTCCGTAACCAAAATCAGTTCTTTGGAAAGAAAAAGGAAGAGATGCGAAGTACCGGAGAGAGATCGAGAAGCGGAAGCGATCGCGGACGCTAGCGAGCAAACTGCTTGAATCTGTGAGTCGTTCCACGATTGAAGCCCTAGCTTGCCGTCTCCGGAGGCGTCGATGCCGCATTTGAGAATCCGATAGAGCTGCTCGAGGCCCGGTCTGATCGAGTCGTCGGAGCGAAGATTCTGGACGAGATCGATGGACGACAGGGACTTGTTGTCGCTTCTCTCGCTGAAGAGAGCATCGGAGAGTCTGGTCAAGGTCTCCGCCATGGCGACGGAGCAGAGAGAATTTCGATGTCTATTGCATGAAGGACAGAAGGAGGGGGGGAGAGAGAGAGAGAGAGAGTTAAGATGGAAAGACAAGAGTGAAGCTGGTAATTTAGGAGCAAGAAATAAAGTTTTTTTTTTTTTTTTTTTTTTTTTCCCCTTGGCGGTGGAGATAGAAGAATTTATGAGAAAAAATAATTAAAAACTAATAAAATGCTATTAGACAATTTTGTGTTAATACCAAAAAAAAAAAAAAAATGTTATTAGTGTAACGTAATTACATAAATGATCAATTTTAATTAATCTGAAAAGTTTTATTAAATTTCGTATTTTTCTTAATGGAACTTTCTATATTCTCCTAATAAGAAAGTGCCTCACTTTGTAATTTCCTGGAAAGAAGTGGAGAAGAAAAGAAAATGTTCTTTGCTTAATTGGCAAGAGAAAGTGATTCCCGAGTGTTTATCTGCTTTCACGAAAGTCTATAAACTGTTGTTTTACTTTGATCTGAAGAACCGAAAATTCAAATTTAGCTGGCAAAGAAGAGCTTGAGGAGGAATTATTAGCAAAAATACTGAGTTTGTTTAGTTTATAAATTAAAATCATATGATTAGAATTATTTTTAATTTATAAGTATTTTTTATGAGTAAAAATATTGTAGTTAACCACAAATCATGATTCGAATCAAAAAATAAATTTTTCTACTAAACATCACCTTAGTGTGTGTTTGGTTTCGATGGAATGACTATTAGAATAAAATGATAATTTTTAAAAATCTAGTCATTTTTATGTTTAGTTGGACAAAAAAACTTAAAAAATCACTAATTGTTATTCCATTAAATAGTTGAATCACCAACTAAAGTGAACCAGTTAAATGGCCTTTCCATTCCAAAACAAATATTAATTAAAATTCTTTCTCCCTAAATTATCCCTTTCAATATTTAAATTTAGTTTTAAAACGTTATTAATGAATAAAATGAAGGGATATTTAAGGAAATATCTATACTATTCCATTCTATTTTAATGACTGTCCAAATAAAATAATTGTGATTTCAATATTGATTCTATTACTCAACGAAACAATAAAATTTGAACAAGTCATTAATGTATTCTCATTCTCATTCCATTATATTCTTATTCTTATTCCTATTTTTATTTTATTCCATCAAACCAAACATATCTTAAGGATATTTTTTTTTTCACAACTCAAGTTGTAAAGTAAATTTTATAAGAGAATGCTATAATAAAAAAAATTAAATTTAAATTTTTATAATTAAAAAACGCTTCATCTCGTCAACTATTGATATAAATTTCATTCATTCATGCGCATAAATTATAGATGTAAGAGTTTTTCTAATAAGATTAGAAAACAAATAGTTCTATACTTTCATTTGTCAATTTTCTATAAAAAAAAATTATATATTCAGCATACTTTTTTAATTTACTCATTTTTTTTTAACTAAATTCAATGATTAAAAATTGATAATACTGATACAAAACTCCCGCCGGGTCCTGTCAAATATATGTAAAGTTCTATTCTTACCTTTTCTTCAGAGTAGTGATAGTCATCACCATTTTACAAATATCAACTTAAGATAAAACTTATTTAAAATATCAAAAGTCCTAAAAAAAAAAAAAAAAAAAAAAAAGAAAGAAGAAGAAGAAGAAGAAGAAAAGAGTCCATTGTGTCGACTCATTTCGTTTGTATCCTAATCGTCAAGTCGCTGTCAAGACTTGGCTCAATCCAAAAGATTACCAGGGGAAAAAGAAACCAGCTATGAACCTTTTTTCTTTTTTTTTTTCTTTTTGTTGCTTGACACAAGCTATGATACTTTACACGTTAAAAAGATTAATCTATCATATCTGTAGCTCAATCTACTCAAGAAAGTGACCACAAGAATAATCTAGACATGCTAGAGAATGCCACCATTCAATACAAATTGGTCCAAGTGACCAACAAGAAGGGAGAAAAGAAATGCAAAAAGTAACTCTTTTTCCTTTATGGTGTCCAAGCTCAAGACTTTCTTTGGGCAGCCTCCTTGGCACCTGTACTGGTTTTGGTCTGAGAAAGAGATTCAGATATACAATAAAAAGCTATCCTAATATTTATACATGTTAAACAAGCTTTTCTTAAGTCTAGATCTACTAAACTGCCACCATGATCTAAACTAAATTCAAGCCTATCTTCGTTCCTCACCGAGATAAGGCACAAAAAATCAGTTCCTTTGCCTCCGCGCTCTTCCCGTCAGCTTCGGCTGGCGCTTTCTGCAAAAGTCTCTCCTTTCTTAGCAGCCTTTATTACGAATTATTATTGTAATATATGTAATTGATTTCCTTAGTTGACTTTCCTAACTTAGCATAGCTCATATCCCACTATAGGTGGATCACGGTTTTTTAGGCTTAGAAAGAGCAGTAATTGATTCTTGTATATGGCTATATATTTTGTACATTGTTCTTCGACAATTTATACAGAAAAGTAATTCTTCCATATTCCGCTGTGCTCCTTTTTTTACATGGTATCAGAGCACTTTTCTGGTGCCTGATTATTTTCACATCATCCCAGCAAACACCATGTCAAACGAAGACCAAACACCGTCAGAAAAATCCTTTTCCAAACAGACTAGCAACACTAATCCCGGTATGGATCCATCAAATCCATACTATGTTCATCATTCTGATCAACCTGGACACATGCTGGTTTCAACAAAATTGAACGGAGCCAATTATTTATCATGGAGTAAAGCTATGATTCACGCTCTCACAGCCAAGAACAAAATTGGATTCATCAATGGATCAATTCAACCACCTTCTGAAGCCGAACAACCAACAGAATTTGCTCAATGGAGTCAATGCAACAGCATGATTTTATCATGGCTGACCCACTCTGTTGAACCCGACCTAGCCAAAGGAGTAGTTCATGCAAAGACCGCTCAACAAGTCTGGGAGGATTTCAAGGATCAGTTTTCACAGAAAAATGCACCAGCAATCTATCAAATTCAGAAATCTCTAGCATCCCTCTCGCAAGGAACCATGACAGTTACAGCATACTTCACAAAGGTCAAAGGTCTTTGGGATGAATTAGAAACATACCGAACACTTCCGACCTGCAACCAAATGAAAGCACATTATGATCAGAGAGAAGAGGATCGATTGATGCAATTTCTCATGGGCCTCAATGACACTTACAACATCGTTCGCACCAATGTCCTCATGATGACACCACTGCCCAATGTACGTCAAGCCTACTCTCTCGTCATTCAAGAAGAAACTCAGCGACAAATGACATCGGAATCAACTGAAAACTTTTCGATTGCTGCTGCAGTACATGGCCGAGCAAACAACACCTCAAATAATTCCAAAGATAAGTATTGTAATCACTGTAATAGAACAGGTCATACAATTGAAAACTGTCGTACTCTAAAATTTCATTGCAAGTTTTGTGACAAAAAAGGTCACACTGAGGATAGGTGCAAATATAAAAATGGGATGTGGAATCTTAACAACATAGGAACTCAAAGCAATCGACGCAATCAGCCACAACAACAACAGCGTGGTTCTCAGGGAAATGGACGTAGTTTTTTCCATGCTGCTAATGCAACAGATTCTTCGCAATCTACATGTGATGGATATCCACGAGACATCAAAACTCCTGCTCATTTCTCCAATCTGGCAGATTCTTCACACAACATACCCCAGACCAGCCACAATAATTATGATTCTTTCAAATCATTACATGGCCTTTCCACAGAGCAACTTCAACAACTTGCTCATGCCATATCTATGATGAATCAAAATCATGCCTCCGGTAATAGTAATGCCTATGCAAATGTCGCAGGTCTGTTCACTGTTTCCAATGTTTCAATCAACTCTGTATTTACAAAACCTTGGATTTTGGATAGCGGAGCTACTGATCATATTATTTCTGATCCTACACTTCTCACTCAAACAAAGCCCTCACCAGTACCTATTGTTAACTTGCCTACTGGATCTTCAGCACCAATCACCAAAACAGGCACTGTGTCATTCAATTCAGACATAACTCTAGACAACGTTTTATGTGTCCCATCTTTTCATTTAAATTTGATGTCTGTTAGCAAACTTGCTACTGCGTTGAAATGTTGTGTCATTCTTTTTCCAAATTTTTGTGTCTTACAGGACTTGGCTACGGGGAAGATGATTGGCTCGGGTAAACAACGCGGTGGTCTCTATTACATGTCTCCGTTGCAAAGGACACCTATCTCTCATCAAGTGTCTCACACTCCAAATCTATGGCACATGCGTCTTGGACATCCCTCACCGTCTCGTCTTAAACTGGTTTCTTCTTTGTTATCTTTCAATAAGGTCTCCTATGATAATAATTGTAATATTTGTCCCCTGGCTAAACAAACAAGACTACCATTTCCTTTAAGTTCAATATCAACTCATGCTCCATTTGACTTGTTGCATTGTGATATTTGGGGTCCACATAAAGTTCCCACACATTCAGGGGCACGTTTTTTTCTTACTATTGTGGATGATTTTACAAGATGCACATGGACATTTCTTATGCAACATAAATCTGAAACACAAAATATCTTGAAGTCCTTTATTGATTTTGTCTATACACAATTCCATGCTTACGTTAAAGCTGTAAGAGTAGACAATGGTTCTGAATTTCTATCCATGCGAAATTTCTTTCGATATCACGGGATTGAATACCAACGCACTTGTGTTTACACTCCACAACAAAATGGAGTAGTGGAAAGAAAACATCGTCATATTCTCGCTATGGCACGTGCATTGCTTTTCCAATCTCACTTACCACCTATTTTCTGGGGAGAATGTGTTTTGACATCTGTCTACCTTATCAACCGACTACCATCACCATTGTTATCAAACAAATCTCCTTTTGAATTACTGTACAATCATCCACCATCACTTGATCACTTAAAAGTTTTTGGTTGTCTATGTTTTGCAACTGTGGTACACCCTACTCAGAAATTTGATCCTCGTGCCAAGAAATGCATATTTGTTGGATACCCCATTGGTCAAAAAGGTTACAAACTTTATGATATGGAGACGGAGAAATTCTTTGTAAGCCGAGATGTCAAATTTTGTGAGACAATTTTTCCATTTTCCACTATTTCCGCTCCACCTAATCAAAACTCTGTCTTGCCCAACCTTTCCTTTGACGTTACAGATAACATGCCTTTTAGCACAAATATTCCATCCACCACAACCCAACAAGCTGAGTCACAAGAGTCTCTTCATATTGAACCCATAACGCAAACGCCTGCCACACTTGAACCACTTTCCATACCAATGCCAAATGAATCCACTCCATCTTCATCACAAACCAATCAACCACCTCCAATTCCTCCTGTGAGACACTCTACTCGTCCTAAGCAACCTCCGGCATGGCATAAAGACTACGTAATGTCATCTCAAGCCAATCATTTTAACTCGGGCTCAGCTCCTGCATCAAGTACCCGGTATCCTCTTTCCCATTTTCTTTCATATTCTCGTATTTCTTCTGCCCACTGCACCTTTCTAGCTAACATTACAGGTCACACGGAACCTAAATCTTATGCTCAAGCTATCCTTGATCCACATTGGCAACAAGCCATGAATGCAGAATTGAAAGCATTGCAGCAGAATAACACATGGAGTCTAGTTCCTCTTCCCATTGGACATAAACCAATAGGATGCAAATGGGTTTACAAAATCAAGTACAAGCCTGACGGTACCATTGAACGCTACAAAGCCCGCCTTGTTGCAAAAGGATACAATCAAGTTGAGGGCATCGATTATCGGGAAACATTTTCTCCTACAGCCAAACTCACTACACTTCGTTGCCTTCTCACTATTGCCGCTGCCAGGAATTGGTTTACACACCAATTAGATGTCCAAAATGCTTTCCTTCATGGTGATTTGCATGAAGTTGTGTATATGGAACCCCCACCTGGTTTCCGCCGACAGGGGGAGAACATTGTATGTCGGCTTAACAAGTCCCTCTACGGACTAAAACAGGCCTCAAGAAACTGGTTCTCTCACTTCTCAGATACCATTCAAAAGGCGGGTTATCAACAATCAAAAGCTGACTATTCTCTCTTCACAAAGGCTCAAGGTACTTCGTTTACTGCAGTTCTCATCTATGTTGATGACATTCTTCTGACAGGCAACGATCTTCAAGAAATCAAAAGGCTCAAGGAATTTTTTCTCAAGCGTTTTCGCATCAAGGATCTCGGAGACTTGAAATATTTTTTGGGGATTGAATTTTCCCGATCTAAAAAAGGTATCTTCATGTCTCAGAGAAAATATGCGCTGGACATTTTACAAGATTCAGGACTGATAGGTGCACGTCCAGAAAAATTCCCAATGGAACAAAATTTGAAACTCACCCCCACAGATGGGGCATTGTTGAATGATCCAACTAAATATAGAAGATTGATTGGAAGACTAATTTATCTCACTGTCACAAGACCAGATATAGTATATTCGGTTCGAACATTGAGTCAATTCATGCAAGAACCTCGAAAACCACATTGGGATGCAGCCATACGAATCCTCAAGTATATCAAGGGTACCCCTGGCCAAGGCTTATTGTTATCTTCTACTAACAATCTTACATTAAAAGCCTTTTGCGATTCAGATTGGGGAGGTTGTCGCGCCACAAGGAGATCAGTTACAGGATATTGCATCTTCCTCGGGAATTCACTTATCTCATGGAAATCAAAAAAAAAAAGCAATGTTTCTAGATCATCAGCAGAGGCCGAATACCGAGCTATGGCAAACACGTGTTTGGAGCTGACTTGGCTGCGCTATATTCTACAAGACTTAAAAGTTTCACAAATGGCTCCTACGCCATTGTTCTGTGACAATCAGGCAGCTTTGCACATTGCAGCTAACCCCGTTTTTCATGAGCGAACAAAGCACATTGAAATAGATTGTCATATAGTTCGAGAAAAATTACAAGCTGGAATGATTAGTCCTTCCTATGTTCCTACTCGCTTTCAGCTAGCAGATGTATTCACAAAAGCTTTGGGAAAGGATCAATTTGTGACACTGCGTGACAAGTTGGGACTTCATAATATTCACTCTCCAACTTGAGGGGGAGTATTACGAATTATTATTGTAATATATGTAATTGATTTCCTTAGTTGACTTTCCTAACTTAGCATAGCTCATATCCCACTATAGGTGGATCACGGTTTTTTAGGCTTAGAAAGAGCAGTAATTGATTCTTGTATATGGCTATATATTTTGTACATTGTTCTTCGACAATTTATACAGAAAAGTAATTCTTCCATATTCCGCTGTGCTCCTTTTTTTACAGCCTTATCCTCAGGCCTACATTTTAGTAACAACTTGCAAAGGTTTGTAGCTCCTGTAACAGAGAAGAAGAAACGAAAATACCACGTCAAAAGAAGTGTTCATCTTCATAAAGCAATGCTCAACTCAAAACGAAAGTAGAAACTGGTTATATCTTATAAACTAAGCCATATCACCACTAAATACTTTTCTCCATAAATGTTCTCTAATCTAACTCTACAGTTTAAGGAACATGTTAGTCACAGTTTGGGTCATTATAGCAGAAGGAAATTTAGTTGAGAAATTGATTGGGCCTCTTCTGAATCTTGTTCATCAGCCGATGAATCAAAATAACCAAGAATGGCCATTCTTCCACTGTATCGAAACTAGAAGAAAACGTATTAACCCACAAATACGTAATTCAACCAAAAAAAAAAACCCACATACATAATAAGATAACCTACAAATTGATAAACACATGACATATTCATAACATTACAAACATAGAAAGTAATTCACAAAACACAAACAGTTCCAAACAAAAGTGAAATCCTGTCACAAACCATAAGTCCTCATAAAGTTTGAATGCAGAAATCGTGATGGCATATAATCCGGTGATTATGACCCGCCCGTGTTCCTTTGAAAGGCATGAAAACATCCGTCTATTATTCCTGCTACTGGCTATCCTGTCGGTTGCCCTCGTGTAACAATCTTCGCTGATGTCTGCCGGTGCTTCCAACAATAAGATGCACCGTTCAATGATCAATGGGTCATCTTGTGCATCTTTCATCTCAATGATGTGCTCCCTTGAACTCCAGACGCTGCTGCAAATCTAGAGTGCATTTCGCTAAAGCCTCACTGCATATACTCAAGAATTTTGGCCAACGACTCCGAAGTGGATTCAATCATTGTTAGGCTCTTTTCTTGGTGGTGACTCTACTGTTACCCTCT
Source organism: Morus alba (assembly GCA_012066045.3). NCBI lineage: Eukaryota > Viridiplantae > Streptophyta > Magnoliopsida > Rosales > Moraceae > Morus > Morus alba. The sequence continues at coordinate 5,463,185 of CP050233.2, read as the reverse complement.
GCAGTTCTAGTATGGCTTGGTTGTCCTCTTCAGGCAATTCATCCGAGTCTCCCTAACCCTCTTCTAGATGCTCGAGGTTCCTGCTCCTCCTCTAAGTTCTGGGTAACCTTATGCGGGCCATAAGCCATCTGACCAGTGGCCACAGTCAGGCCAAAATCTCCCCAAGCACCGTGAAGTGGTATAAACCTTCTACTTTTTTGTACCAGGGTCTCTCTGTCATTGAAAATTTGCACCAGATAGTTTGGGATAAAGCAAACCCACCTGTAAACCATACAAGAAAATCATAAACAGCTGATGTAAATTACACACACCTGCAAAAAAGACTCTCAAACATCATCCGAAGCCACAACGCTGTTAGAAGCAGGATCCCAATCGAACCCGTTATGCTCAACTAACTCCTTAAACTCTCTATAAGCAAGCCTAAGTCTATTACAGGCTGCAACGCTTATTTAACTTCTCTAGGAATTCCTTTTCAATAATCTACCAGGTTTTTGAATCTAGGATTGATAATTGCAACCCTTTTTTTTTTTTTTTTTTTTTTGGCCATGAGGCACGATCATCATTCTTAGCCATCTATAGATATTTCCAAATGTAAGACCATCTTCAATGCAAATGAATATCAATATTTTATTTAGCACTTAATGTGCGAAATGGCATATTTAAATATTTAATGTGTTATTCTATTCTGTGCTCGATGCTTGATGCTACTTCAAATGTTATATCAAACAAACAAAAAATTAGATATAAAGAAATTAGCCAAAAAAAAGTCACGAGCTAAGTCATGGAGGCAGGCAATTACCCAAAAAAAAGTCACGAGATAAGTCACAGAGATTTGTTAAAGATATGATTTTGAACATGAATGTAGGAAAACAGGGATTTTGAAATGCCATTTAGGGCAGATTGATACGAACGGGAAGATCGCCGAAGATGGAGACAGCGAACAGCTAATCGCACTCCCGCGCTTTTTCTGACTTCAGAACCTTTAACCCCTAATTTCGACATCTTTTTTGCAAATAAGTCTCTCTTAGTTTTACATATTCATGAGCTTCGTACGTTTAATTTGTTTTTTCTGTGTATGAATGATGAATCCGTGTCATTCCTTTTGAAAAACTATCTCCAGATTTTTTTCAGCATCTTCAAGCAAATTCTTTAAATTTTAGTTAAAATAACTTTTTAACTAACAACTTAAGTAACTAATCATACTGTTTATTTTAACTAAATATAAAATATCTTAATATTTATTAATTTTAAAATATAAAGAACTTTATTAAATTTTAAAAAGAATCTTATATTTATTATTATTTAAAAGAATAAAATAATTAAATAATTAAATAATTAATTAGCCCCTTTTCTCTAGTTATATTTGACTAATTGAAATGTATTTTTTAAAATAGTTAACCACTTGATTAACTAAAAATATAAAATGTTGGGCATGGAGATGCTATAAGGTAAATATGAGATGGAGAATTTGTGAATCACATGAGAATAAAAAAAGTGTGCGAAGAAAAAGTGTGTGAATTTAATAAAATTTTAAAAAAATGATAATTTAAAAATGCACAGTACATGTAACGTGCTTTTGTACTTACCAAAACTTTGATCTCTTTGTTAGATTTAACACATATTGATTAACAGCACTATTAGCTTTTCAATTATAATTATTAATTAATGTCAAAATCAAAAAATCATGAACTAAAAGGACACGATGCTCACATAACTAATAATGCTATTAACCCTAATGTATATGACGTTGCAACTTAATTCATTATTAACCCTAATGTCTATGACATTGCAACTTAATTCATTTCTATTTACTTGTGTTTTATGTTGTCGTTTGTTAAATGGAGTTAGGGTACTCGCGTCATATGATATTAATGAAAAGATTTGTCACGATGCTTAATTAGGTTTTTCTTTGAGCAATTACAAAAATATATGAATATTACACAAGACTAGACTGTTACAAGCACTTGTAATTGTTCGTAGCACTATTTTAGAGATGAATACAACAACGCCAATGCTTAAATTATTTAATGTGGCTGAATATGTCTGCATAAAATAGACGTTTGGTTGTTGTAGTAGATTTTTTCATGGATTTTCTGTGTTCTACATTGTGAAAGTTTAGTTCACTAATTTAGAATCATGATTCAAAATTATTTTTGATTTACGTGTATTTTTTGTGAGAAAAAATACTGTAACAAGTCACGAACCATGACACAAATCCTTATACCAAACACTATGAAGTGAATTGAAGTCTCAATGAACAGAAGTATTACTATGCTTAATCTCTGCAACATCTACTATTTTGGATTTGCATTTTCATGCGAAACCTATGTGATACTGTTGAAGACCGCTAGATTTAAATCACTAATAAATTGTAGGAAAAAATAAATCACAAAAATTCCTTACATAGTATCATTTAACAAAGCGGTCCTTCATATTTCAATCATTAATTGAATAGTAAATCATTATACGTGACGGAGATATACGAATTAAATAATGAAAAATCTAGTATTTTAAAAATCGGATCTAAACTTACTATAACAATAAAAAGAAGTGTATTTTAAAAATCTGACTTATTTATTATCATATTTACATCAAATCTAACAGTGCTGAGATGATACTCCTAAATTAATTATTAACACAATCTCTGCCAAGACAATGGTATTAAGTTGCTACCTTATCAAATGATGCGATAAGATGACACGTGGCAAACGACAACTGTTATTATTTTATTATCATTATTTGAAATATAAAATGACCAGTTTGAGCATGGTATTCTTTTCACGATTTTCTTTAATTTTTTAAACGCTATTTTCAACACTTTTTTATTAAATGGTTTCTATAGGAATTACTTGATAAAAATTCAAATAGGCACACAATTCCCCATATGCATAACCAGAACCGCTACACATTACAGTAGGGAATAGTGCACGAAAAAACTCTATAGCTTTATAGATACACAATAGAAAGAAAAAAAAATAAATAAATAAAACAAAGTACCAAAAGCACATTATATAATTCACCCAGCATGATAAGAAATTAAACTGAATATGAACACTCAAAACCACACATCTTCTTAATGGCAGATTCCAAGTATATAAGTATATATGGATCTATTATACAGGTATATAGAGCAGGATAAGATCAGATACGCGGCGCATGGACTCAGAAACATGCAAAATATACATAACAAATATATATATATATATATATATATGCTAATAAATATATATATATATATATAATTTGTTAGAGGTAATTAATTACAAATATGCAAGTGAAACACTGTTGTATTAGTTGTCAATGCCTGAGTGCATGCATGCGAATCTGACATTGTGTAATCTAATTTGTCTTTTAATATATAGGGGATTCCCCAAAACACCTTTTTTTCTTTTAAGAGGAGGGACCTTATTGAATTCCGGATTCTGGTTTTAACTTTCTTGCCTTTTGGGCACTCCTTCTTCTCCCTATTTATACCAAATTCCCACAAGGATAGCTCTCAATTCAGACCCCACACACACACACACACACACACACACACACACACATATATATATATATATAGAGAGAGAGAGAGAGAGAGAGAGAGAGCAAGTTATATTTTGTTGAGTGAGATACTTTTCTGTATAGTACAGAATATACTCAAAAAATTTCATGGGTTCTATTTCCGATTCACCAAACTCCCTTGAGCTTGGCTTGAGTCTAAAGCCTTCTTATGTCCCCAAAACTATCTCTGACCTTCTCAGTGACTTGGCCAAGATTGATAATATCCGATTAAAATTGTCTGTTTTGAACGATTACTTGAAGAAGTACGAGGAAGAGCTCTCTAGGGTTGTGCCCTTCAGACGTGAGCTTCCGCAATGCGTGTTGCTTCTCATGGAAGGTGACGATCTCTTCTCTTTCTTTCAATTTTTTTTTATTTTTATTTTTTACGAGTTACGCCGTCGTACTCAATAAAGATCTGATTGTTCAAAATTACGTCTTATCAGTAGAGTACTTTTTCATATTCTCCTTTAGTTATTGAAAGGTTTTTTTTTATTTTTTTTTTTAGCAATTATCTTTGTTATGTGATTGTGAAACTAAGGTGTTATTTTCATTTTTTGGGACGTGGTGATATTATTGTAAAGCCATTGAGATAATGAAGGGTGAAATTACAAAGTTGACGAGGAATAATGGTGGAGAAGAATCTGAGTTTGATGGTGGTCGGAGGCGTTTTAACGAGTTTCTGAAACGCAAAAGCAGTATTCACGACAATGAGGAGATGAATATTTCTCCTCCTTGGAGTGCTTATCAGGTTTTGTAATAGCCACCAAAAATAAAAATAAAAATAAACCATTTATATTTTCCTTTTATAGCTTAATAATCAAAATTACTAAAACTAATACCCTCTTTAATTTATCACCGGAATCTCAGAAGATTCCAAGGATTGAATCGAATAGTTTCGGTACGAGTTTGAAGGCCAATCAATCCGGCGCCCTAGAGATTCGTCAGCGAGATCCGTTTTCAGTTCCCACTTGGAAGATTAGTACAAGGAGACATTGGACAGATGAGCTTCATGCAAAGTTCAAGTTGGCTATGAGTATCCTTGGAGGTCCGAAAGGTAATAAAGTTATCTCACATCAATTTACATCGAAAAAAAAAAACTCACGTCAATTTACCACACTCATATGTGCATGTATTGCATATATGTACACGTATATTTATGTATATGGTATATTAATAATTCACCAAGGGATGTTAATGTTTTTAACTACATGATTAAAGTTTCCAATATTTGGGAAAGATATATGTATACCACTTTCTTCTATATGTAAGTTTATGTAAATATATGTACGTATGTGGCATCCCGTTCACTTGACTGATTCGAGTTTATAATTCGACTTGAGATGTGATTTTATGTGAGAATTTTTTACTGTAACAAAAAAGTTAGATGTGATTGTTTCTGATAACTTTTTACTGTAGCAAAACTCAAATTCTAAACCCGAATCGGTAAAGTGAACGAGGCAATTTCAAAGATAAAGAGAACCGTGTTTTGCATGGATACTTTGGCCCTTTGGCTTCTTTTTTTTCTTTTTTATGATTTATTTATTTTATTATTTTATCTTGGAAAATAATAATTATCTCCTGTTACTTGGCAGCGGCTACTCCAAAGCAGATTAAGGAAGTTATGTGTGTTAAGGGCCTCACTACCGATCAAATTAAGAGCCATCTGCAGGTAATTTGATTTTGGATTAATCTCGCAAGTAGTTACTTTGCTCAGGAGTTTCTAGTGATTCTTCAAGGAGAAATTCTTTGGCATTGACTCTAATTAATTTATTTATCAATATTAAATTAAAATGGGGCCTACAAAAATTTTATTAGTAGTAGTACTATTGTGTATCATATATTATATGTTGAAATCAAAACTACAATTTGTTGATTTGGAAAAACATTTACTACATGCAGAAAATATATTTTTAATGGAAGTTTTAAGATATAATGATCTAATATATTCATACGAATTACAAATATCATGATCTAATATATAAAAAGAGAAAAAATATCGATCCTGCAACCAGCTTTTTTTTTTTTTTTAAGGTGCATAGATAACATTATACTTGTATTTTTATTAAGTTAATAAAATTTTGAAACCTTGTCATTCAAGATAGCTCTACGGCATCTCTTTCTTGATGTGTATATGTCAAATAGCACTGCTCTAGATTTTAAAATCTTGATTTTTATGCATACAAATGTTAATTGTGTCAAGAAAAATTATAGTTATATGTGCCCACTTAATTATAAAAAATTTTAATAACGTCCCGATTCAATAAAAAAATTCACTTTTATCGTTATATATTACTTCTATTGGAAAACGGAAATAGTGCAAAACTACTCTTTTTAAAAAGTTATTATAACTGCTCTTTTGTGAGAATAAATCAAATTTAAACAAATTAAAAACAAAAGAGGCAATACTAAACATAAATATTAAAAATCTAACCTCAGTTATTTTGGAAATCAGAAATTCAGGCTACATATGAAGGCAGATGGAGGGAGTAAGAATCAGATGAACGGTGAAGATCACAATCCAGCTGTGGGCGCACCGTACGATCAAAGTCCAACCACACAGGAATTTGGGTTCCTAGGGCCCAAGTAATGCTTCTTTATGCACCCAACATGGCCCAAGCCCAAACCACAACAGCTAACAATGATCAGGAAAACGACGTCGTCACCACCAACGACATCAATTCTGACGATGGCAATTTTGCCGGCTGGCTGAATCATTTAAGCTTATGTGGCGCCCAATTTTAATGCTTATGTATTATGGTTTTAGATGACGTTTGGTTTATGTATTTAAAATTATTTTTATTTTATGTATATTTTTTATGAGAGAAAATATTATAGAGAATTATAAATCATGATTCAGAATCACAAATGAATATAGAAAATAAACGTCCTTTTAGTCTTCCAATTACAACTTTTTTTTTTCAATGCACAAATGGAAACCTTAGCAGTATTTTATGATTATAAATCATGATTAGTTAATTTTAAAAAAAAATTACTAGAATAATTATTATTTTTCATTGTCGTATTATTTATATCATTAAAAAATATTATGGTAAAATATAAAAAAAAAAAATTCTGCCTAAAAAAATTTAGTAGAATATAAAATATATCTCACCGGGTAAATGGTAAATTTAAAATAAATTGAAAATAAAGTATTGGTATTGTTTTTTCAGCAATACTATTTGTCTAAGCGGGCGTAATGTTAAGATTCAAATTTTGTTTTAAAAACAAATCAAGCATAGCACAAATTTGATTCAAATCCAATAAAAAAACCCTTCTTTCCTTTTTCGTTCTTCCTTCACAAATGCATCAAATTCTTTTATAGATATGTAAAAAATGTATTGAATCGATTCCTCAAAATTCAAAGGCAGGAAATGATTCTTTAAATTGCAGAACTATAATGCAATATTCGATCAACTAACATTTATTGAATCTGAAAATGAGCCCATAGATCCTTTTATTTTTATTGTTTTTTTTTTAAATGGATATATCCATGAACTAGATCCTAATGCATAATGAGTAGTTCTATGTTTATCAACTGATTAACCAAGATATACATGATCCTCTTGTTTTTATCAAAAGGTTCGAAGAAATTGGTAATTCTACTTTCGTAAAAGTAAGATAATTTATATACTATGTAGTTCCATACTATTTTATTACACACGTGTAGCAATATGTGAACAATGGTAAGTATTAGTATAGATTAAGATCCGTCAATTTCATCAATTCGAATTTAAAAGTCGAGTTTTATTATAATAAAAGGCTCTCAAAAACAGTCATTTTTAACTTTTTTTTACAACAGTAAAAAAATTTCACATAAAATTACATCCCAACTCAAATTAAAAACTTAAATTAATGAACTAAACGAGCCATAAACATTAATAGTTTCTATATTTTAGGAAGCGTATAAGAAAAAGTTTTGAATTGTCGATCTCCATATAGCTCCTGTTCCAAAATTTCCAGTAAAATGTACAGTCCAATGGTATAGCCGAGAATTTAATCATTGCTGTGTTTTCAATTGGAAAGTTTTACTCTAAATAAAATTATTATCTATAACATTAAAGAATGTCTCTATTGTATTTCCTTAATTCAAAACTTTTTCCTCATTCACACAAATTAAAATTTTTTTATGCGTCAATATATCCAATAAATGATGTTGAAATATACAGCCTAAATTGCAACCCATTAATGAAAATTAAATGTACCACGGGTGTTAGTCGCGTAACGGTAAAAACGACCTATTAAGGTTCTAATTTTTTGCAATGGGGCCGAAATTCTATCTCTCATGAACCTGTGGAATATAGTTTGGAAGGTGTTTTTTTGACTGGATGAATGTTGGTTGACGAAAACATTGATCATATTCTTTTTCTGTTCCACCTCCGTACGTAGTTCTAATAGATAGTTAAATGTCTATACTAGGTAAGTGAGAACACCCATAATCTTTTTTTTTTTTATATAAAAAATTGCATGTAAAATGTTAGATAAATCACAGGAAGTCCATAATGAGCAAACTTTAGTCTTTATTTATTCATAGGAAAAAGATATAATCAGCACAGTAAGTACACATCCCTCTCAACGTGAAAAGATTCGCACCTAGATTTACACTCCAAGTCCAATAATTGATTTTGTAGCCCACCACGTGTGCAAGACAAACTTGTTTCCCAAACTCTATAGTTCTTCTGACAATTACACGCACAACCATACTAAAAATCTACATCAACAAAACCAAAAAGCATTATTATCATCATCTGCTAATGTTCATACATTGATTTACATATATCTTCATGTTTGAATTTTGATCAAGAAGGTGGCGCCCCGGGGCCGCGAGGTGGCGGGAATGGGAAAATTGGCGGGAAAGGGAATGGGAAAGCTGGCGGCGGCGGCGGCGGCGATGGAGTCAAGCCTGGAATGAGCGGGAATGGAAACAATGGAGATGGCGCCGGTGGCGGCTGAAATGGGTTGGGGATGAGTGGTGCTGGTGCCGGCGGGGGCTGAAATGGGTTGGGAATGAGTGGTGCTGGTGGGGGCTGAAAAGGGTTGGGAATGAGTGGTGCTGGTGGGGGCTGAAAGGGGTTGGGGATGAGTGGGGGTGGCTGAAAGGGGTTGGGGATGAGTGGGGGTGGTTGGAATATTGGAATTGGAGGAAAAGAAATCTTGTTTATTTAGTCCTTCTTCACTGAGTTCTTGATCATGAGAAAATGTTGGTGAAGTTTTGCCAAATTGTTGGTCATGAGAAGAAGTTAATGAAGATTTTGCGGGTTTTGGTAGAGGAGGGAGAGGAGGGAGAGGAGGGAGATTTGGCATAGGAAGGAGAGGAGGGAGAGGAGGGAGATTTGGCAATGGAGGGAGATTAGGGAGGCCAGGAAGAGGAGGGAGATCACCAGGACTATTCGGGTCTTTAAGTGGTGGTGGAAATTCCAAGTAAGGATTGTTTGAGTTTAGAATGGCTTTGTTGGGAGTTTGTGAATCCTTATTGGAGTTTTGAATGCTTGGCTTTTGGTTGCAAAGTGTTGGTTGCTTTAGGGGCTTGAAGGTGAAAAACCCGGCCGAGAAAATGTGTGTCCCTTGCTTTCTTGACTTGAGATGGAGTGAAGACGAAGTGGCTGTTGAGGCCACAGCACAATATGGCTCACTGCTGCTTATCAGCTTCACAGAACACTCTTCTATCTTCTTGACATGTTTGCTCACCTTGAATGGCAAATGCACTTTGAACTCTCCGCGCTTGTCAGTTTTAGCCTCTTCCATGAAGACCGGCTTTTCGCTTCTCCCATATTTGCATTCCACTGCCACAGTTGCACCTGCATATGGTACACAAACCAGAATGTGCTCTTAAAACTGAACCCAACATTTTATACCACGGTTTTGAAAAATGGAAAAACTTTGAGAAATAACAAATTACCTGAAATGAAGTGGCTGGTTTTGTCGAAGTCCGCTTGGAAACATGTATCACAGTAGACTCTGCCAACAACAACTGCAGATGGAAGCTTCGTCTCATGTTTAGCCTCTGAAAGATGGCTAATTGTGAGAATGGTAAACAATATTGTCAAAAACCAACTCATTTTGAGCCTAACTTTCTGCACTCTGAGCAAGAAAAGAAAATAAAGGCCATGGCTTTTTATACTAGTTGGTGAAGGTTTGCATTAACTGATTTAATTCTCTATTAAATCACGCACTTTTTTTAAGCACTATACTTAACTAATTAATTAATTGATTAATTAATTTCAATGGCCTAATATTCGACCAAGCTTCTTTATTTGATTCATGCAGAAACTAGTCAACCGCAAACTAGAAGCAGTGAATGCAAAGTTCATTTTCCATCACTAAACAGCTCAAAAGGAGAGAAGAAAAGGGAAGCTCCTAATTTGTTTGTTTTACTGCTTTACATTACTCTCATTTATTGAATTTGTTCCTTTGTTGGTATGAGAATGAAAATGAGAGCATAGTTGGGTCCCTCCCTGTTAGCTCACGAGACTTGAAAAGTGGCCACAAACTTTTTTGTTACATATCAGGCCGTAACTAATAAACAAATTGGAGGAGACGTTTATTTTTTGTTGGTATGTATGAGTTGTTCACATTCGAACGTGATACTGACCTATTTGGCAGTAAAAGTCATTTAATCTAAGAAGATATACCAGAGTTTATACAAAATCATCTAAGAAGATATAACAGAGCTTTTATAATATCTTACAGACGCTGTTCTAAGTACTGCCATGTTAAACCGATGGAGTTGAATATCACTCACTAATACAACTTGAGACTTACTGATGAACCGTATCTTTTATGCTCTCAGCACTTTTTTATTCTAATGTTTTATTGTTTATCACTTTCATCTCATAAATACTTTAAAAAAAAAAAAAAATTATGGTTTTAAATAGTAAACAAAAGTTATAGTTATTTCTCCTTTTCTTCTGCCTAAAAGTAAAAGCAACGTCAAACACCGTTGTCTAACTTATCTTGTTCTAAAATGTGAGAATACTATTAGGCGTAGTTATCTGTTTGACACACACACCACATCTGTGAGAAAGCTAAAAACTCATCCACGCAAATACAACTCTCTCTAAAGAGAATGAGGATAACGAACTCATGATCATGTGAACGACACACATGATCTTGTCATGAATGAAGCGTGACAAGTTAAAAACTAAAACTAAAACAAAAAAATTAAAAAAAAAAAAAAAAGGAGAGGCGAAAGTAGGCTATAATATTTATCACTGAAGCAAAGAACATGTACCAGTAATATGCTCCCTTTTCATTTTCTGTGTCCTGTCTCTGATATACAGGTGTTATATATATACCCTCTTGTACTTAAGTGTATTACAACCCGCGTATTATTACATCTATTTCTGATCATTCGTAAAACCCCTACTCTATTTTTTTTTTTTTTTTTTTTTTTTTGTGTGTGTGTTGAGGATACAGAAGCAAGATAGAGCTCTTAAACTTGTAATCACTTTTAGTTAACATGGGAATCGATCCCCTATACGACACTAAAAACTTGTCCATTGAAGTGGTTCACAAATCGCATCATATATTTTAGTTTAAGGACGGTGTTTTGTCGTTGTGGTCGTTTCCAAAAGGGATATCAGTTCAATTCAAGCCAGCCAGAAAAAAAAAAAAAAAAAAAAAAAAAAAAAAAAAACCCACTGATCGTCAGATTTGTACTATCTTCTCCATCATTATTGAAGCCAAATCAATGTAATATACATAAATATGTGTGTGTGTACACACATACATTTGAGTTTATAATAGTTACCGATGGATGGTTATTACTGTTGGTTGATGTTAAAGGAATCTTCATTATAAGCTCCAAATAGTCATATTTGCATCATTATGAAAAAGGAATCTTTCTTTTTATTTTTTTGAGAGGAAGGTCATCATTATGAAAAAAGAATCCCATGTTTTCATTTATTTTATCAATTTAAATTTAAAATTTGAATCTTGTTACAATAAAAAAAATTTTAAAAACAGTTACATTTAATTTTTTTTATTATAATAAAAAAATTTTATAAAAAATTACATTTTAACTCAAATCAACGAACTAATTCGTTATTTACATCACTAGAAAAGTGATAAAATAGAGCGAGGACAAAATCTAAAATGTGGAGTAGTGCTTGATCTGATTGAAATATGTATTACAAAATTAAAAACGACACATATTTTATGCCATTTCGCGCGTCTTTACAATGGCTTAAAGAATCATACAGAGAAAAGAGATTACAATGGAATTTTAGATCTCGCGTGGGAATTGGCGCATCGCATATTATTCTCAGATAGCGACTCTTTTGAGTTTATTGAAAACAGCCGTTCTTTTATTTGTATATATTTTGTACACAAATGAGCTGCACACTCTGACAACCATACTATGTAATATCTTTTACGGTTCCGTGTTGGATCTTCTGTGGCTCAAGTTTATCAAAATCGTACGGCGTATTTTATCCTCTGACAAGACAGTAACTTCTCAGACATGCGGGACTATTTGTTTATAAAACAAAAGGATTTCAAGCAGCAGGAGCTTTAAAGAGTTATTAGTGATGTAACTACTTATATATGGTTAGTATATTAAAATTGTCACAACAGATAGAGACTTGTTCTTTTACACGTACGTGATACATATATTTTACACCGCGCTCATAAAGAGAGAGAGAGAGAGAGCCTAATTCCAAAGCAAAATTACTTTTGTAATCACGGGTTCTGAAAGACTTTTTGTCTGGTGACTCTCGTCTTCACGGACGACCTTGAAGGCTTAGAAAACTATCTGCGGGCGCCATTAAAATTTGAAAACATTTTTAATCTCATATAATAATTATTTTTAAAAATATATTCAGTAATTTTATTAAAAAAATTATTTTTAATATACAAAATTTATTAATATCTCTTTTTTTACTCGAAAAAAGAGAGAATAAAAATAAAAAATAATTAAAAATTATTTTTTTATTTTTTTCTTATTTTATGTTAAATTAAAAAATTATTTTATTTTTATTTTTTATCTTTAATTATCAAATACCGTTTTAAAATTATTTTTATTTTTTCTTTCTAAAAAAATATAAAAATAAAAATAATTCCGAACACAGCATACGTGTTCGGCAATGAGGGCTTTCGTTACAATGTCCCATTTTGAATGTTCCATTGGTGCTTTATATAGATGCAACGTATTCGAATGAAATCGGATTGTTATTTATTTCTTTGGGCAGCCTCAAAATGGCCCACCTTTATATACATATTTCAATGGAAGCCACAAGATGTTTAGAACGATCAACACGTGTTTACCCATATGACGTGTTCAGCCATGTTAAGTTAGAAAATTGAGCTTCAAAAAGATAAGTTAGAATCTTCTTTTGCTTTTTTGATTAATGATGAAATATCAGATTTCTTCTAGTTTAACGACAATCCATAAACGCACAAAAAATCAATCATACTTTGTTAAAGTCGACAGAAAGGAGAAAAGGGGAAAGAAGCTGTAGATCAATCAAGTTATAACCAACAGATACAGTACTAAGACGTACAAAGTATTGTTAATTATAATAAACAACAATTTCCTTTCTACTCAACCGGCCAATCACACATTCAAACAACAGATGCAATGGCTAGAGTTTTGCCACACTTGCTCTTAAACGGCATTAATCAAGCCAAGTATCATGCAAAACCAAGAGGTCGAAAATGAGCTATGATACAAAACATCCATGAACGAATTTCTATACAAAATTCAAATGGGAAATGGAGAAACTTGGTGAGGCTGTTATGGCTAATAATACAATCAAATCCCCCTTTTACATCTCCAATCATGGCGAAATGATAATCATCTTTAGTCTATGTATGCTTCCCCCCGTGCATTGCTGCCTCTGAAAGGGCCGCAGTTTTCCGTGTCTATCAAGTATCAACATGAAAGTGGCAAAGCAATACGGAAAACAAGTTCGATCTTCAAAAATATCTTGCCGTATAGAACAAGATAGTCATGTCACAAGAGCTCCTTATCATAAAATGCAAGGAGCTGCTTCACATGATTATGCCAAGCAGCAACATTTAGTCCGTCAACAGTGACCCAGTCAACAACGGTTGATGCTGGTTGTTCCCACCACTCATCAAGCTGTACAAGCACGTTGCAGTTAAAAGAAAACAAAAATCGAATAAAAGAAAAAGGAACTTTGACTTCACACAACTAAGACGACGGCTCTAGTGTAAACAGCAACTGCCGACTTTTATTTAGGGACAGGAACATAACAAATAAACAAAAACTTTAGTTTCAGGAAAACAAAACTAATGTATGCACGTCTGTATTGTGTGTGCCCTTCAATAATATTCCTGCAACAATTGGTTTAAATTATATGACGACGAGAACATCATGACAAGCTTTATCCAAAGATAAGTCCAATGATTGCTATCCCGAGCGACAGATAATATAGCTGAAGTCTCTACAAAACACATGCATGGAAATATAGGCAAAATGAGCGACAGATAATATAGCTGTCAGTGGTTACTCACCAATCCCCTAACAAATTTGCAATCTTCTAAGCACTTTTGTGCACTTAAACCTGTAGACTTGAGCTCGGGCAACCATTTTTCCAAGACAGTTTTCTCCTGCTCAGCAGCTAAATTCAAGCAGTAACTTGTTGTCCTGCAACATGTTGTTAACGTTTAGGAAATCATGGTGTTGACAAGACTAACCATATATAGTATAGGTATTCTCAATCTCAAACAAGAGAACAAAGGAAAACCTCTATCAATGTGATTTCAGCTTCAAAACCTCTGGCAGAGGTCGAATGGACAAAAATTCGTGCATCATATAAGGCAAAAACCCCCGATTAAGTATAAATGACTGTGAACACATACCAAAAGCCAAAGGTAATGTGAAGTAAACTATGCGAAGTTGCAAAAGGTTTGTATATCCAGTTCATAAAGACAAAATTCAAACCAAGAGCTCAATATAAGCCACACCTAATAGAAGACTGGGACCTTTAATGTTTTTTGGTTGCTAGAAGTGTTTGAGTTGGTTTTTTGTTCTCAGAGGGAGGCAGAGAGAGAGCTTGAACATTTTTATAAGAAAAATTCTTTATCGGAAATACAAGGACTCTTTAAATGGTTACATGATCCTAAATAAGGAGTTTCTCCTTGCTATCCTACCTTTCATATTCTTGTTGAGCTCGATAGGCATGGTTCAACAATGAATGACCACTTTCAACAAGATCCTGCCGTATGTGTACCAAGTTGATTGCCTTTGCCAAGTCCTCCAATACGCTAGCCTCAGAACCACGAAGTTTCAAACAGAACTCTAGGGATTCCAAAACCGATGCTAGACCAGCATCTGAACCTTCCAAACCTGTAAATCCAATGAAATTTATTTGGTCAACACACAAGATAAAGAAACAAATGGATAGACATACATTCGTTACGTAAAAAATAAAATTTACCATACAATATGTCAATAACATCATTGTTATTACACAAATATTTCAAAGGTCAACCAAGTTAACAGCACCTCCAAATACAATATAGGAGAATCTCTTTATTCAGTGCTAGTGAAACTGTTATAACCCTTGGGTAGAACTCATCCCCAAAAGCTAGATTGGAGGGAGAGGGTGCCCAAGTGGCAATAAACCCACATGTTAAGCCCATACTTTAACAATGTGGAACTCAACCAGGATTCTAACATACCACCACGCTTCCAAAACCGACGTCCACAGCGGCCCACTCTGGATGGCCTACTCTGGCCTTTCTAGGTCGCCCCTCCCCAAGTTGCCCTTTCCGCAACGTGGGCCTGAGGTGGGGCATTCTCTGATACCAATTGTTATAACGCTTGGGTAGAACTCATCCCCAAAAGCTAGCTTGTAGGGAGAGGGTGCCCAAGTGGTTATAAACCCACATGCTAAGCCCATACTTTAACAATGCGGGACTCAACCAGGATCCTAACAGAAACTTGAGTAAGAAGAAGACCCCTTGCTTAAGAAATAATCCTTGTAGCATAGAGGAGGTGACATGAACATCTTCCCAAACCAAAATCTCATCTTCTATAACCAAAATCTATCCATCGCAAACAGGCATTGAATCTCGGGCATATATCTGAAATTCTAACTTTCAACTCACCAGCAGGATATTGAAGAGCAGCAGAAACACGACATATCGATGGTATTGCCGACGGATCTCTTGCACCTGCTTTTGCAGTCAATATAGCAGCATTTTTTTCTGCAGTAGCAACAGCTTCAGGTCCAGTGGATCCATTTGCACCCATGGCCTCCAAGAGTGCCTAATAGAATTTTAATAAACGACAAATGAATAGGTACATCGATATGTATGTCAAAACCAATTTAAGGATGTACGGCAAAAAAACTAATCTTTAATTACCAAGATGTGCACATGCACGTGTGTGGAAGCCAGCACATAGAAAAGATAGAGTGCATTAATGCAAACAACTACTAGTGACCTTCAGTAATTACTCTTGTCGCTATACAAACCTGTGGGGTTGCTGGAAGCATGTAGAGACTATTATCAGGACTTCGATAAAAAGCTGAAATTTCCTTCTCAATAAGATCTTTTGCACCGTTAGAAATATCAACAACAACTGTGCATGCTGGGATTATAGTGCTCGATGCATACTCTTTTGCAGCTAGTGGCTGCTGATTCCAAAACGCAGCAGCATCCTGAAATATTAATGAAACTAACCTTAAGATTTTTGTGGAAAGATAAATAAAAATAAAACAAAGCAACGACACATATTGTAGCTGCAATCACCATAATATACCCAAAAAAAATCCCATAAATCATAGTGAAGTAACGGCTAGCATGATCAATAAAAACAAAATTCAAAATAGCCATAAACTGACTGATCCCATACATGCTTTATAAATTGTGGTGCTCCTGATGATAGAAATCAAGCTGGCCGGCAAATGCCTTTATACATGGTGATTTCAGTTCGGTATGAACTAATAAATCTGAGACAACTTAATACTAAAAAAAAAAAAAGGGACACCTTACCGTGTTAACTTTTATGAGAGCACTATATATGAATTCAAGTTCAGATCTGCGAGAATCAAATTCTTCAATTTTCTTCCACTTCTTTCTCAAAGAATCTTCAGCTTCTTTCCTCTCTGCACACAGTTTATTCAAGCGTTGTATTTCTGACATCAATGTATTCAAGCTAGCCCTCAAACCAGCAACCTCTCTTTCCTTGGCCCAGACCTCCAACTGCATGAATAAGCAGATTATAGACAACATGCAGACCAAAATTATCTTTCTGAAAATCAAGAAACAAAAGCCTTCCACACTTAAAGGTATCTTCCCATTGTTATAAAGAAAATTCAAGTTTATAGTGGCACAATAAGTACTAAAAAGATAGTTAATACACATTTTGCATATTTCAGTAGGTAATAGACTATTAGTCGACAGAAGTAGGAACCTTGTTTTGGCACATTTAGAATGTCTTCTGAAAGCAAAGTCATGGAAAATCCATCAAGACCTGATCTAACAATTAAGGTTAGTGCAACTCGTGAATATCTATGTGAACGGTTGGTCCTCCAACATGACATGTATTATAATTCTTGGATCCTAATTCTAGAAACATGTATAACACTTGTACAGCACCAACCAAAAACAGAACATTGGAAAGTCTGACAATAAGTATAACGGAATATGGTTAAGATCCATAAAAAATGTCAAAAAACACCATCTCGGCTATTACTAGACAGGAGCATTTTACACTAAGGGTAAACAAAGAAAACTTATGACAACTGCATTGTGCTCACCAAACTCATTAGTAAAATTCTGGAGATAACTAAAAAGATCTCACAAAAATTTACCTCAAATTGCCTAAGACTGCCTACATTTTGTAACGTGCCACTGACTCCAAGTGATTGTGAAGAAACCGCATCACCACTGCCATGCAAACGTTTTATAAGTTTTTGAGATAGGTTCCTCGCTTCTGCAGCCTTATTTAGAGCATCTTCAGTAGCCAAAAATTGTTGAACATGTGCTTTCTGTGGACATCAAAATCAGACAGGCAGATGTCAATTAAATGAATCGTATATGGATATTGTTCAGTGACAGATCAAGAAATAGAGCCAATCAATTAAGGCAATCAAAGCATAACCCATCAAAAGTTGGAGATAAATTCCTTGAAAAATATATCAAAATCACAAGAACGCTATATAAATTTTAATAACTTGAGAAACTCTACACCATCAAAAAGTTGAACATCACCTGTCTTTCAAGAAGTTGATTTTGACTTCCTTTAGAAGGGACATCAACTCCCATCTTTCCATTGCCGTAAAGTTGATAGTGCAATGGTGAGCTCACATCAGGAGAAGAAACATCAATAACTCGGTTATTCTCATACTTGTACCTAATTAAACATAAAAAGTTGTTTGTAAACTAAGGGATTTACACCAAAAATAAATACACAAATAAAGCAACAGGCCGTAGATCTAACCAAAAGATAGCAAGATAAATTATTATAAATAACATGCAAGTTTAGCATCTAGCAATACTGAAACTCTAGTTCCCAGTGCAACATGGAACACAAGTCAACCAATTCACGCATCAAGTCAAGAATATTTAAGGAAGACATGCATATAAAATATGACAAACCAATAAGTTAACGAAATGAAAGAGCAAAAGCCTTTTACAATTTTCAAACTCCCCACACGCCAAAAAATATATATATATATGAAGCAGATGGAATTCTAAAGAGGAATGAGAAGTGCAAGAAATATCTCGACAGATATGAAGATTACAGTTGTATGCTTTGTACAAACGACTAAAGAGAAGCTAGGAAGGGCAAAGTCTATAATCGGATTGAAGGAAGTATTTACCTTAGGGTTTCTGCGTCAGCCCTGACATCAATTTTCTCGATTTCTCTGGAGATTAGAGACTTCAACCTTGATGTATGTGCAGTGATTGCCAGAAGCAATTGAGGAGGACACTTCAGGCAATTTACAATTACAGTTCTAACTTCATCAGGTAATTCCCCATCAAAATCAAATCCCAATTTGGCTGCTTCTAATTGAGGATTTGAATGAATGCCACTTCCTTCATAAGCAGGGAATGAACTGCGAATTTTTTCAATCATATGCTTGGCCAGAGACTCACATGCCATCCTTATATTTCTTTCCCGGGGGGTTTCAATAAGGATGAACTCGTCTGCTGATTTACTTCCCTTCACAGTCGAATAGACAGCTTCCTTTTCACTGCTTCCACTAAAGGTAGTAACACCTTCAGCAGAAGAGTCAACAATTGTCCTTTGAGCATCCCTTGCTTGGCTAACATAGAAACGAAGTCGCTTATGATACTCTGCGAATATTTTTGCTGCTTCGTCACATTGCTGATCATAAGCCTCTAACATCACCTGCTTGTGCCTGCACTTGGATTATGCATTTATTATTCCAAATTTGCAATGAACGTTATAGAATCTGATAAAGCAAACAAACAAAGCTAAAACACCCAAAGCTTAACTGGGCAAGCTTAAGTATACTCAATTACGCCTCTTATTACCACAATTCCTTAAAATTGTTGAAAATAACAATAAAAAACGAGCAATAATTCAAAACTTTTCAATCTGGAACGAGAAAGCGTTCATGAGCATCAACCACACTATACACAAATGTACAAATTCCGACAATAGATCACAGTTTTGTGTGCACAAGCGCACAATTTCAAATAGAAAATGAAGGAAAATTTTCATTCTGGAACCAGAAAGTGTTTGTGTGCATTCTATTCTAACCACACTGTACGCAAAACTCTATAAATTCCGCCTATAGATCACAGTTTTGGTATCATAGCAAAATCTAGTTGCAGCCAAAAACAAATGAAAGTAAATGAACCATAATGACAAGGAAATTCAATCAACTGTAGGCGCGGCTCATATGCATTATCTGTTCAATTTGTTGAATATCTTACAAATCTACCCGACGATCTTGTATCGGAACAACATACCTGTAATTCGCACGCTCATCGAGCATCCTCTTCCGCTCAGCCTCCTCCCTCGAGACCTCCAACATCCTCGCCTTCAAATCCTTCCTTTGTCTCCTCAAAATGTTCCTCAACCTCTCCACATCCTTCGCCGCGGCCTCCCTCTCCTGCAACGCCGTCTCCCTCGACTCCGCCGTCGAACCCTCCCCCGACGCCTTCTCCTTCCTCCGACCTCCTCTGCTCCTTCCTCCCTCCTCTTTCCCCGAACTCACTGAGCCTCCACTGCCGTCACTGCCGTGAACTGTTATATTCCGCCGGATATTCTCCACCGTCTTCTCCGACTTCATTCGCGTGATCAGGAAATTCCAAATCGGTATCATATTGCCGCGGCTAACCTTGCGAAGCGCGTCAATCGACGGGATCGCAGTTTTGCTTGAGCCGGCGGCGTACGGACCCAACGGTCTGTACCCCATTTCCTTCTGAAGCCATTCGAATATGGCCTCCGGCTGAGCCGCCGAGGTCGACAAACTCTGCATTGTCAGAAAAACCTAGGTTTTTCCTATTCCTCGCTCAAACCCAGAACAAAACAAAGATCAGGAACTAGATTGCATATGCTAAAAGTCTGAACAAAAACCCTGACTAAATTCTCGTAGACGAGCTTGAAATCGGTAGAAAGCATAGGGAATTCAGGCTCCCAACTCCGAATTCAGGCTCCGAACTCGTAATTCACTCTATAAACACATCCTACACAGGAAAAATCACAGAGATTACGAAGAAAAAACCCTTGGAAGCTCGAAAAACTCTCTGCATTGCGCGAAAATCTGAGCGATTGAAGAAAATGCGAAATCTTTAGAACCTGCGATCTTCGAACCGGCGTTGGAAGAAGCAATCGATGAAAAATCTCAGAGCTTGAGAACGCATAAGAGCGTAGAAGATATTGGCGGAAAAAAGAAACCCTAGAGAGAGAAAGTACGAGGCGCAAGTAGATCTGACTGAGAGAGTGAAGAGAGAGAGAGAGTGACGGCGGAGAGATGAAGAAAAAATGGAGTTTGCGGTGCGTTGCGGCGGAGATACTCTTTCTCAACTATCAAACAATCCAATCCAAATGGGACAACATTTGAACCGACGAACCGTACGAAGTCGTTTTCTTTTCTTTGTTATTTTATTCTTATCTTTCGTTTTCCCTCTCTTTTCGTTTACTTTTTCCTTCCTTTAGTTTTTTTTTGTTTTTGGGAAATACGGTGTATTTATGTCGTAGAAGTTCAAACCGGAGGTCCCGCTCGTTCCTTACTCAGGATCCGTTTGGTACTTAGAATCCGTTTAGTTCTTAAATTTATTTTTTAATTTAAATTATAATTTATAATTTATTATAGTATTTTTTTCTTATAAAAATATATATAAATTGAAAATAATTTAAATTACATAATTTGAATCTATAAACTAAATAGATAGATTTACTCCCTGATTTAAATCATGATTCATAATTCATTACAGTATTTTCTCTCATAAAAATACACATAAATTAAAAATAATTCTAATCACATAATTTAAATCTATGAACCAAACGGACCTGACAATTACTCATCATATTTTCTTTTTTTTTCCTTTTTTTATTTAGGAAATGAATTTTATTTTTCTTCTTATTAACAAATATATATATATATATATATAAATGTAATATTGAGTGACTTCGAATGTCATTATTGATTTTCTCTTTTTAATTAGTGGTCTCTTCCCACTATAAGACCTTAATCAAAACGCGAGGAGCGAAAACAAATTATTATAAGTTTGTTCACGTGAGATACAAACCTTACTATTTGTAGACGGTTAATACTTCGTTCATTTTATCGATTTGAATTTTTAGTTTTAAATTTTTACAGTAAAAATTTTTTAAAAAATATCATATCTAATTTTTTTTATTACAGTAAAAAACTCTAAAAAAATATCACATTTCAACTCTAATTAAAAACTTAAATCCGCAAAGTGAACAATGCTTAAGTGTAAATGCATAAAAAAAATTGGAGCAATTATGTAGCACCACCAATGAAAATTCGAATGGTGTGAGAGCAAATTCACATTCCTTAATGTTTAAGTAGCCAATTTCTGATTTTTAGATTATAGAAAACTTTACACATTTACTAGGATAAAAACTTAGAACAATATGAGAGTAATGGAAAATATCCATAACGCTTTCAAAAAAAAAAAAAAAATGTCCATAACAACACAGTATTTGTTAGAGCAATGGTTAGAGAGATATGTGAAAAAATTTTAAAGAGATATGTGGAAAGCCGCATGTACATATCATGTGTTTAAATCTCTTTTTTTTAATTGATTATCCTTTACGTACTCTTAAATAATATATCTCTCGTTTACCAGTTTTAATTCTTTTGCTCAAAACAAATAGAAAATTCAGCACTAGAAAACTTTTTGCTCAAAAGTTCTTACTCTACTTTCTCAAAAAAAATAAAAAATAAAAATAAAAAAATATCGGGTAACATATTCAACTTGCAAGTTGAAACCACCAATGCGAGACCTTAGCTTGACGACAAAGTATGGATCTTGAAGAAGCTCTTGAAGATGATGTTGGTGGATTCAACCACTATCACCATTAATAAAAGCTCGTCATATTTTGTTGGGTTTTTTGGGTGGCCTATGTTGGTGCATAATCCAATTGATATATCAATTTGAAACATAAAAGAATGTTTTCAAATATTTGACTATTGAGTAAATTAGAAAACTTACTCTCAACCAATTAATACGGGTGATAATTTTCATAATATTGTGACGTCTGAATATGTCCCTCTTACCTTTAAACCCCCAATCAATTATGTGACTATAAATATTTAGACAACTAAATCATAACGATATTACGTGAAAAATCATTAATAGGATGTTTATTTTAAGAGTTTATTTTTTATTTTCAACCATAGTTTTTGACTCTCTACAATGTTTGTCTCTTATAAAAAATTTAAATTTTAAAAATTAGAATTATGAATCATAATTCTGAAGTTTGAACTTATGAACCAAACGTCTCATAAAAGACTCAACCTAGTTCACTTCGCGGATTCGAGTTTTCAATTCGAACTGAGATGTGATATTTTCTGAGAGCTTTTAACTGTAGTAAAAAAGTTAGATGTAATATTTTATGAGAGTTTTTAACTTAAAACTGAAAACTCAAATCGGTGAAATGAATAATGCCTATGTCTCTTTCTCTCTCCTAGTCTTTCATTGTATTATTGAGTTATGGACTTTCACATTGTTGTTTGAAGTCTTACTTCTGCAACAACCACGCAATTTTTGAGTAATAAAGGATGGGAATGATCGAGTCAGAGTCTATGAAGGACGGTGGCTGTGAGTGTAAAGATAATGTATGTAAGTTTCGAATTCTAAAACAATGCAGATCGTGGATTGGATCTATAAACGGGAAAAAAACGCTTCCATATATGTACCCTACCTAGTAATTTTCTTGCATTTTCATATAGGGCGGCTCCCCTCTCTCACTAGATTACTACCCAACTATTCAATCGAGCATCACGTGATGCGCACGAGTATCTTTCCATTTAAATTTTATTGTCGTTGTTAATCTTGAATATTGTGCAACATTTTGTTAAATTTAAGACAATTTATCAAAATTAAAAGTTTAAAAGCAACTTGTTAACTAATAAATTTCGACATCGTTCACTTCACGGATTCGAGTTTTTAATTCAAGTTGATATATGACATTTTTTTAAAGTTATTTACTGTAGCAAAAAAAAAAAAAATTAAATGTGACATTTTTTTATAACTTTTTACTGTAAAAATTTAAAACTGAAAACTCAAATAAATGAAATGAATGAGGCCTTCATTTCATTACTGTTAGGAAAACTATATAGAGTAAATATATATTAGCAATATAATTTTAGGTAATAACATCGCTTATATCATATTTTTCTTCTTCTTCTTTTACTCTTCGGTGGGATATTTCTTTTTATTTTCATATTAATATATGAATACATATCAACTTAATTCTCAATTTATAATGATGATGGATTTGGTCACACAGATCTCCATCTGGTAGTTGTTTTCTATTAGGTTTCTCGTTTTTTGTGTTTTACGTGATCTTTTATATATATATATATATATATA
Source organism: Morus alba (assembly GCA_012066045.3). Lineage (NCBI taxonomy): Eukaryota > Viridiplantae > Streptophyta > Magnoliopsida > Rosales > Moraceae > Morus > Morus alba. Next base: position 5,439,629 of record CP050233.2, on the reverse strand, counting down.
TATATATATATATATATAAAGGAGGATTGGCATAACAAATTTGATATTGTATCAATCTAATTGTATTTCTTGTATGGTACAACACGGCAAATAGAAAAGAATGCATATTGATATATATATATATATATATATATATATATATACACACACACACACATACATACACACACACACACCTATAAGTGTTAGATGCGAATGATTTTGGGCAAAGGAGGATTGGCATCGATAACAAATTTGATATTGTATCAATCTAATTGTATTTCTTGTATGGTACAACACGGCAAATAGAAAAGAATGCATATTGAAACATCCTCCACGTTATCCGGTTGAATCAACGGTTTAATTGTTCTAATTATTCTATATGTTGTAATGACTTGTTTGCTATATTTGTTCTTGGTTTTTCTCTAAGATCTGTAACTAATATTTATTTTAGTTAAATGAAAGACCTTTTTTAAAAAATATATATATATATCAATTCATATCATATGGTCAGTTTTCATTAAAACATTAAAAACGCTTGTAATTGCTAGAACCGGAGAATAAAAGGTACCAAAAAAAAAAAGACTACGAGACAAATTGAATGAAAGGCAAGTAAACGGCAAGTTGAACAATTGAATACTGGTAGGCCCAGTTTTTAATTATTAAATTTAATTAAAATTATATTAAATTAAAAAAAATATATAAAATGATAAATTTTGATACATATGCAATGATTAAAAAGTATTAGTAATTCATTTTTATAAGGATTATCATAGAAAGTCCTAAATACCATTATATGTCTTATTACTTGCATTTCTTTATAAACATACTTTTTTTTTTTTTTTTGAACTTTTCTAGACATTTTTACAAACAAAAAAATCACTGAAATCACGACGTTAATAGTTGCAATTAAATAAGGCGAGGAGGGAGAGAGAGAGCGGGAAAGAAACAGAACAGTCTAGCGGGCTGTTGGAAGCACGTTTTAGGTCTTTCAGCCCCCAAAATACACCTAAGTGCTCTACGTCGGCCAATCTACATAATGGTAGAGTCTGTGTTGGTGTTTATTCTCTTTTTTTAGCTGTAGGTGAGTAAAGACAGTCATTCTATCAGTGGTAGTATTTGTTTTCCTCATAAATCTCTAGATCTATGTGGGTTTTGATTATTTTTTTATTTTATTTTAGTTGTGTTCCCCCTCCAAAACTCTAACTTTGTGTGGGTTTTGTGCTATTTTTTATCTTCTGTATGCTTATAGCTAAATCTCCCACTTTGGCGAGTTTGATATGGAAGAATACCAACTTTTAGAGACTGTGGATGAAGAATTAAAAGAGTCTTGATAAGTGTTCTAAATTGTGTCTATCATCAAACCTTGAATCTCTGTATTAGATGTCAACAGATTTACTAATTTTACTTTGTTTTTTGGTGTGTGTAAATTTCATGCCTGATGAATAATGAAAGGTTGATTTGCATTAAAAAAAAAAAAAAAAAAAAAAAAAAAAAAAAAAAAAACAGAATTCACGACATTGTGTGATCAAAGTTAATAAATTTGTCATTTCGTGCTCAATTATGTATGGAGGAATTATTATGGGTGTATTCGTTTGGGTCTTAAATTTAAGAAAACTAAACTCAAGTTCAGAAGTGAGCCTAAGTTAATGTTCGTCAGTTACATACTCAAGTAAAAACTCGAGTTCCGCTGGATTTTTTGAGTTCAACCTCACCATTTGATTAATCTTTATTCAATTTCAGTCATAATTTTAAAAAATTAATAAATAATATTTTTTCTTTCCTTTCATTCATTTTAAAATATTATAACTTTTTTTGTTTTAAGTCCAATTAAAATAATTTTTTTTCTATGCATTCACAACAAAAAAATGAACAAAACCTCATCCTTAAAATCAAAATACAAACTTAGGGGATGTTTGGTTGGGGGATTCGTCCCTCGATTCGAATCATAATTCATGGTTCGCTACAGTAGTTTTTCTCACAAAAAATACACGTAAATCAAAAATGGTTCAAATCACATGATTCGAATTCTTGAACCAAACGGACCCTTAATTTTTTACCCATCTAAATACAAACTTAAATAAATTCTCAACACAAATTATAACTAAAATGTACACAATCAATTACAAAGTTAAATTATAATTTCAACTCAAATTATAATTCAAACTCAACTCAAAATTTATATTCAAATCACCCTGATTTAAAAATGTAACCAAACAAACCCATATAATCAAGAACAAAAGCAAAAATATGTTGACGCAACAAAAAAACAATAAAAAATCTGCGGAGTTAATCAATAAAAAATGCGTATGTATACACACACTTCTAATACAGCTGACTTCAACGTTTCAATTTGTCGCCTTTTCTTTTTATTTTTTTCTTTTGACCAAATTTCAAGCTTACAAAATGCAGCCATTGTTGACAGAATACTTAAATAAATAAAAATATATTATATAACTATATAAATTATATGATGAGCTTTTATTAATGGTGATAGTGGTTGAATTTCACCATTTCATTCTCATAAAATGACTCATCATTAAGCTTAGAAAGCAGTGAAATAAAAAAAAAATTGAAACGGCAATTTTTTAAAATAAAAACAGCATTGCTAGTGACAAAGATCTCGACCGAGGAAAACCTAAGATTTAGGGGATCTTTGCTGAGGAAAGGGCTCACGATTCACAAATTGGCCTTGGAAAAAAAGGCCGACATCGAAAAGCAGTCGGCGTTCGTGAGTGCGTTTTCCGGAGAAGACAAATATATTGGGTCTGTTTGGTAACATTTTCAAAATAATTTTGTTTTCAATACAAAATTAAAAAAGTGATTGTTTTGAGAATCATTTTGAAACTGATTCTGAAATTACGTTTGGTTAATTTTTTAATAAATTGTTTTGAATATAACAAAAAAGTGAAATCGTGCTCGGTTATAATTATTAATTAATATATTATAATATTGTTGTAAGTACTATAAAATGAAAACAGAAAGGGAAAAATAATTTTTAATCCTTTTCTAATTCATTCACAAAAATCATTCTCACTGTTTTTTATTTTCATTTTCGTTTTCAAAATATTTACTAAACAAACACGGTTTACAAATCATTTTTATTTTTGTGTCTCAAAAGACGTGTATTAATATTTTTAAAAATAATTTAAAATTAATCCAAACGCACTCATTATCATGCTAATCAAATGTTTGTTACTTGTTAGGGATCGCAAAAGTAAACTATTTCCAATCCTATGAAATTGGAATAATTTGATAAAATGATTTATAAAATCCCAAGCACATTAATAATTTCAAAACCAAAAACTCTAATAATTACCATGAGACTTAACAACCATGTCTACCACAATGATTTCACATAATGTTTTTAGCAATAATTATTTAGGTCTTCTTCCATAGGGGCTTCTACCGCCAGTGTAACCTTAAATATGACGTTATAATCGTATAAAAACAAAAATATACTTATAAAAAAAAATACACAAAACTTATAGAATCTGAAATAACCTCACACCCTACTATAACATTCTCCTAACTAATTACGCAACAATGAAAATTGCAGCAATACATTCTTAAGAATGAAAATAAGTTTGACAACTTTAATAAAGGAATTATGCCATAAAAACTTTAATGAAAGAATTATGTAATTGCATACTTTACTTAACAATAATTTCATATCACATTAATGAGAATCCCTCCATTCTGAATTTTTTAAAATTTTTTTTTTTTCAAAAGAAGAATTTATAAGAAACTCCAAGTGAAAAAAAAGGCCACTATGCTCTCCAACATATTTTTCTTCAGAAATTAGCAATTGGGAATATTTCACCAGGATTTATAGACAACTCAACTACGTTGCTTATCAAAAAAATAAAAAAAAATTCAAATATTGTAGTAGACGCTGGACTTTCTTTAGATTTTTTTTTTTTTTCTTGTCATTTTTGTATAAAGTTGTTCAACTATATAATTTCCGATTATACATTTTCTACCAAAAAAAAAAAGGGTCATACATTATTAGAAAAAAATGAAAAAAGATTCTCCTATGCATAAAGGATTTTACTCGAAAGAAAAAAAAAAAATCCAAGACTATTCAAGTAACGTTTATTTTAAAAATTTTGTCTAATTTAAAATTTAAATTTATAATTTTATTATAGTATTTATTTTTTAAAAAATTTAAAATTTTAAAATTATAATTCTAAATTTAAAATATGATTTTAATTTACATTTTTTTTAATTTAAACTTTAAAAGGAAAAATATAATAAAGTAGGATTAGATTCTTCCACCCACCGGCAGAGAGAAAGACAGAGAAGGTGGGCTTTTCATTATATATTTATATTTATTTCATCATATTTGTGCCTTTTTCCCTTTATTTATATATTTGTTTGCGCGCTTCATAGCAATTCTCGCCCAAGAATCCAAAAGCACACGCGGTCATTCAGATTACAGATTGTGGACTTATTTTTAAACCCAATTTTAGAATTGTAACGATTTTGGAAGGCTCCTTTAAATTTCCCAAAATCGAAGAAATTAATTACCCAATCCAATCCCACCTATTTTCCCACTTCTGTTCTGGTTCCTCTGGTCTTTTCTCAGACTCCACCTTCTTCAGAAAAATCAACAATCTTTCTCTCTCTCTCTCCTCCGCTTTTCTCTCTCCACTGCTCAGCTATTAAGGTACTCTTTTTTTTTTTTTAAAAAAAATCTCTTTGATCAACTATCGCTTTGTTCAGCGTTTTAATTTTTTGGTCTTAATATAAATTTCTGAGAATGGGTTTTGTGTTAAGAACCTCTCTGTTCGCAGAGCAATTTTTTTTTTTTTTTTTTTTTTTTTTTTTTTTAAATTCTGACGGGGTCTTATTTTTTGATCGATTACTCTTTTTTTTTTTTTTTTTTTTTTTTTTTTTGAATTGACAATTGATTATCTGTATAACTTTTTTTTGGTGGAATTGGCTTTTTTTTTTTTTTTTTTTTTTTTTTGGCTTAACATTTGTGGAAGGATGTTTTCTGCGTAATAATTCCACTTAGAAATCTGCTGTCTGAGGATTTCGTGTGGGTTGATTATTCTTTTTTTCTTACCACTAAAGGAAAGAACTTTCATGATTTTTTTTCCTCTTTTGATAAGCATCAATTTTCCTTATTTTGTTGGAATTCTATGTGAAGAAAATTTTCACCTTTTATGTCAAATGAGGGAAAAAAAAATCTCAAAAGAAACGGAAAAGAAATTCCCTTTTTGTGAATTATCTATGTCAAATGTGCGATAACTTTCTCCCAATTTCTCAAATTTGATATGCCCTTTTTCTCCGAATGAGTCATTGAACTTCATAGCAACTTTCCCATGACAACTCAATTAATAGCTTATATAATATATATGTATAAACTTATGTATATATATTGACAGTAGTTTTCGCTAAACCAAATCAGCTTGGATGTACGTGTATTTCATTTTGGTTAATTCAGTTCATGAATGGATATAGAACCAACTAGTTTGGTGTTTTTCTTTGTGATGATTCTGTTCTGTTTACAGGTGAAGAAAATAAATTGATTCTTTCACTTGATCAAAAAGACAAAAAGGCTATTCAGCATTTTCAGAGAGAAGAGGGAGGGTACCGGTTCGCGGAGGCCGTGACCCTTCTGCGAGCTTTGAGTCCTCTCTCCTTCTTGGGAAGAAAAGGGTTATTGTTGTGCAAAAGGGAGGTCTGAGACTTGGTTAGCTTATCCTGTCAATGAGATTGGAGAATTGTTGTGGTGGGTTTTGAGTGAAAAATCTGAAGCTGGGATAATGGGAGCTGTTTGTTGTTGTTTGAGTGTGGAAGATTTTGAAGATTATGTGAATCCAAACAGTTCTGTATATAGGAACTGCATTTGCCTTAGTTGTTTTCTTCAGAACTTTATTAATGTGGTATGTCTTTTCGTATTTTCATTCTTTCTGTTGCTCTGTATGTATGCTGTATGCACATTGCTTTTCTAGTTCTTAGCCTTTTGACATACATATCATGGATCACTTGTTTTGGAGTGTTTACTTTTAGCCTGTTAGTCTGAGGCTTGGTTAGTTTCTTAATGTGGTATGCCTTTTTGGGACTCATCAGTGAAAGCCTCGTATAAAAATTGCGACAGACCAGGAAATGAGAATTGCCAAGAGAGAGTTGTGAGTTTGCGTTGTTAGGTCTTAGTGATATGATTACATTTTACAGACGACACTTAATTAACTGATTGTTATGTTTGCAATTGTTAATTATAAGATTCTATAAGCAACGCTTTGACTAAATTCTACCAAGAAAGGAATACGCTTCTACAATTTTATACATTGCCTTTTGGCTTTGAAATTTGAATAAGATACTTGGTTGAAAACCCGATTTGAAAGTTGAAACACCACCATATATGTAGTTTCCTTGTTTGGAGGAATAAGGATCTGCTTTTTAGTTCTTTTACACTGAGTTAGATTTCCCCAGCATTTAGAAGTTAGTAATTTATCTTGTGTGAATTCAGATTTGTTTTACAAGAACTTTAAAACGGTAACTTTCTGGAAAAACGGAACCGTTTTTCTTTTATTTCTTAATTTGTTGCAGTATACATCACTGTTCCGAAGAAGCGAGGTGCATTCCCTCCCTTCATCTATTCAGGGGGCAGCATCTTTGAGTTCTACAACATCACTTGACAACTCTCTAGCTGACATGTATCGTTCTCCTCCGAGGCCTTTGCCTTATGACGCTGACCCAAGATTCTTCCGCTTGCAGCGGGATGGATTGATTTCAAGGCGTGAGAAAGGCACGAGTCATTCACATGATGAGTCAGAACCTTTAAGAAGTGATACTGATGCAGATTCAGAAAGTTTGAGTACAGCTGACAAATGGAATGAATCTGTTTGCGAAGATGGATCCAAAGAACACCGCTCTAAGTCCTCACTAAAGCTCTTAGTGACTAAAACAACAACCGGAGTTGGTAACATTTATACCTCATCAGAAGATGAGGATGCCTGCCCTACATGTCTTGAAGGTATTTTTGTCACTAACTTTATTTGAATTTTTATTGTTTCACCATGTTAATCCTATTTTAATGGTGCTGCTGCCTGTTGATTGTTAATTGTATTGAAGATTTATCAGTTGCGATAGTTGGTGATGCTTCTTAGTTGATGTTATAGGCTAAATAAACCTTCCACCTATTTTTATTTAAGAGTACTTGAAAATTTCGTTATTATCATTCTTCTTTTTCATATAATATCTGCTCCTTCACTATTTTTTTTTTTTTTCCAAAGAACATGTCAGTGCTTGTTGTTGTTCTCATATGGCGAACTAAAAGTGCTTGATTGGCTCTCTTTAGGGAAAAACTTTGAGAGAGGAATTTCTTATGTGTGACAAATAACTAAACAGATAGTGGAAAGAGAAACAAAAATGACCATTCTGGAGGCAGTACTGTTGAAAATGAAAAGGCAAATTTTTTTTCCCCACAGGTGGAAACAAAGGAAGAGAAGAAGCCTTTCACTTAAGCTTGATTTAGTTTTTATAATTATTGTTCTTTATATATATCTCTGGCTGCTAAATAAATCATTTTGGTGTTCTAGCTTAGTTTCCTTAGGGGACTCGAATACAAATTTAAAGCCAAAAACACCAATTTGTGGATCCATCATGCTTGTTTGATTTAATTGCTGTATCAGCCATGAAGATATACATTATGGATCATGTAACCTATGGAAACATATAGATTCTATGAATTTATGCTCATCTTTGTCATGCAGAATATACTCCAGAAAACCCCAAAATAATGACGAATTGCTCTCATCATTTTCACCTTGCCTGTATCTACGAATGGATGGAGAGAAGTGAAAGCTGTCCTGTTTGTGGCAAGGTATTTTTCCCTACCATGGTTTTCTCGTTCACCACTTAAAAGAATACCTGGCATTATATGTTTTACTTCGCTGGCCTAACATTTCTACAATTTTGGACAACTGCTGTTTTGTTTTTTCATACGAATGCACCTAGTTTTCCTAATTTTTTTTAAGGTTTCATGTCTCAAAATACGAAAAAGTTGTCTCCAAATAGAAACAATTTTTTGTTACGTTTAGTGCACCGCAAAACTAATATAACTCGGAAAAGAGAAAAGCAAAGATTTATGACCATTTTTAAGTTTATATTTCCACAGCTCTTCTTTTGAAACTACGCTTGAAAGAGATGTGTGCCACACATTGTATAGTTTTGTCTCTAATGTTTTTTTTTTTGTTTTTTGTTTTGTTTTGTTTTGTTTGTCTTGGCTTCTCTTTAGGTCATGGAATTCGATGAAACGACTTAATCTTTGATGGAAAAGTTTGCGTCGTGGATGAGCCTTGCAACATGGGCAGGAGACAGAAACACTGAAATATATATAGACATGTCACTGTGAATATCTGATGTTAAAACAAGTGTGATGTTATGGTATATATAAACCATTGTTCTTATAACGATAGTCGCAAGTAATATTGATTTCCCATCTTCCTTTGTTTCTAGTTATCTTTTGCGCTTTTTAACTTCCGACTAGCCACAGTTTCGCTGGACTAGTAGAATTGTACATAGAATGCATTGTGAATAGACCTTGTTTCATTGAAAAAGAAATTCAAGGCTTCCGTTGCTTCATAGCATTGTGACGACATGCTTAATTTTCATTTTCATTCAACAACAATGCTATTGGACTACTGGTGCCTAGGGGTGGTTAAAATCACTGACCAACTGAGCGGTACCAACGGGACCACTCGACATGATCGACAGTCTTGGCACCAGCAGTAGTTGGTTAGAAAACCAACTGTAGCTGTGTGGTTTGGTTGTCAGTATAGGGTTTCAACGGATATATCTTATACAAAAATTATATATATGGGTTATATAGATATAGTTAACCAAGGTTTGAACTAAGCCTCATCGAAGCCCCAGCAGCCCCCCCACTCGGCTCTGTTCTTCTCATAAGCCGTGAGCGAGTCCTTGTTGATGTTGTGCACCCTCTCCTCTTCAAGTTAAGAATGCGTCGAAAACCTACTAAAAACTAACCACAAAATCGAGACGAACTTGGTCAGCATTGGTCGATTTGGGCCATTTTGGTACGGCTGGTAGAACTCTCCACTGACAACCAATATGTTCAGTTTCGGTCACTATACAGAAATCTATAAATGAAGACCAACATACATTTATAAAAATGTCTGATACCAGAACTCACATAAAAATAACCTGATATGGAGAGTTATGGGTGGAAAATAGTCTGATATGGAGAGTTATGGGTGGGACCTATTTTATGAGTCGGTAACCCTTAAAATTTTTCTAGAATAAAGCGGTTTGTTGGTTGTCAAACGTTTGTCTTGTGCCATAAGGTCTTGAATGATGATGGAAAAGAGCTTGTCCCAATCCTGTAAAGTTGGGTGGGTTCAATCAACTACTTCGACTGGTTTAGTAATTTTTAAGAATAAATACACTTGGTTTTCAACCAACTGCTGGTTAGTTCAATTATCGGATCTGTCGGGACAAAAAGTTCATTCTTAACCCAAATTAAATGATAAATGACTAATTTCCGAACTCTCTGTTCTTAGTGTAATGAGATATTTGTCTTGGTCTGGAAGATATATTATTCACTGGTTTCTCGTAATCTCTTTAACCTTTTTGTTTAAACCCTAATAAAGTTTCTAAAGAATATATTCATCAAAAAGAAAGGACCAAATCAGAAGAATTCTAATCGGCAAATGAAGCACCTTATCTCCCAGTGTAATCTTCTAAATAGTTTTAGTTTATATATATATATATATATATTTTTTTTTAAATAAAAATAAAAAGATCCTGAGCAACCACTAGCTCTAGAAAAACTTTAGCCCCGTTTGTTTCGTTAGTTTAGCTATTTGTATTCACATCATCTATGCCAATTGTCAAATTGCCAAACTCAAATCTAACCAGAAATTTTGTGCCCGTTTGTTTTCCTTTTTGAAAACATTTTTCCCGTTTTTTGAGGAGAAAAAATTGAAAACGACATAAAAATAGTGTTTGGTTTAACAATGAACCAAAAATGAAAACAATTTTTTTTTTTTTTTTTGTATTTTTTCTAAAAACTTCCGTCGTTCTGAAAACGAAATAAACTCGTTTTCAATTTTTTCATTTCTATTTTCTCCTCTACCCTTCACTTCTTTGACACGATCTCTCTCCTCTGAACAACAACAATCAATAGCAAAAGCTGAAGTCCGTTGAATCTCCAACGGTGTCCAGGGAATTGGAAAAGCATCATAATGCCAAATCAACTCCCTCACTGGACCGATTGAAGAAACCTCCTGTGGCAATAGAGCTTCGATCTCTTGTGCCAAAGAATCACACATCGCCAGCGTCGGAGACTACCCTCCCCCCCTCTTCTCTAATTTCCCATTTTCATATTCCTCGAAAACCCATTTCCTAGTTTTCATGTATATAATGTTTATTTAATATATTTAATATTATTATTTATTTAATATATTATTATTTTAAATATTATTACATGTTTTTAAAAATTAAACCACCAAACACAATTTTAATTTTTTTTTAAACCGAAAACAATCTCAGAATAAAACTACCAAACGCATTTTCAAAAATGATTCTAAAATGAAAATAAAATATTTTTGTTTTCATTTTCATATAAAAAACAAAATTATTTTGAAAAGAGTTCTAAGTGCACACTTATTATTTATCAATGTCTTTATTCTATTACATAAGGTACGGTCGAGTTAAAGCTAGAGCACAGGACACAGCAAAAGGCACACTGTAGTCAATAGATAAACTTCATAGAAGTAGAAAATAAGCATTTTCAAGTGTCGTTTCATATCAATTTGAGGCTACTTCAAAAGCTTTCAAGAATATTTCAGGGGGTTGGGCGCCACTCAGTCTCTTCTTCCCATTGTTAATCTGCCAAAGCATCAAAGATTACTTGTGGACTATCTTTAGCATTCTTCAAACCAAAAAAAAAAAATTGATGCTAAACTGATTCAGATCCCCAGTTCAATTTTTGGTATCCCAAATGATGTCTAACCTCATATCACGTTACTTAATCAACTCAGATAGAAAAAACATATAAAAGTCAATTAAAAGGCATTTCAAAAGTTTAATGATGTGATGTATTGGTATGGACTAGTTTTGAGACACCGAAAGTGGACAAGGGATCCGAGTTTGATGCTAAGGTTGGATAGACGGGGTTTTAATCACTTACCAAGTAAAATGGGACTCCTGCAAGATTTGCTGAGTACTTCTCCAGCTCTTCTTTAACCTTTGGTGGATCACAATGAAGCAAATTCAGTTATAGAGATTTTTCTTTTTTTGAAAAAAAGATAGAAAAAAAAAAAATTAAACTATAGATCTCATTGAGAGAGCTGTGGTTCATTATCAACACAGATGAGGCCATGAGGGAAAAAAGAATGAAATCTTTCAGATTGCAAACAGTTATGAGATGAAGTTATTCGTAGTAAAGTAGGTGTAACATCAATAGAAGATAAAGTGTGCGAAGACCGCTTGAGGTGGTATGGGCATATCCAATGTAGACTGTTAGAAGCACCAGTTTGTGCTTGGGAGGACATTCTTATACCTAATACTAAGAGAGGGAGAGGTAAACCAAGAATTACGTGGACCGAAGTAGTTAGAAATGACATTCTAGATCTAAGTCTACAGGAAAATCTAATTTCAAACAAAACTGCGTGGAAAAGTGAAATCCATATAGCCGATCTAATTAAGTTAGGGATTAAGACTTGTTGTTATTATTGTATCATATTTTTCAGTAAAACTACAAAGAAATCGTTCAAGAAAAAGACCTCCGTGACCCCATTATTGGGGTCTAGCAGAAACTCTGCTGCCCCTTCTACACCAGCTTTAGTAGCACATTCCACAAGAAATTCCCTGCAGCCAAGTCGGAAAATCTTGAATTCCCCATTTTTGGGGACAAAATTGTTTAAACAGAAGAAAAAGAGGAAAAATCATCAAAAAGAAAAATTACAGCACAATCCAATGATGTTGTGAAAGAGCAAGTTTTTTTTTTTTTTTTTTTCAAAAAGCTATCATGGTATGCTTACCAGTCACCAATATATTTTGCCTCTGTGAAGTATCCAATGCACAATTCCTCCACAACATTATGTTGCTTATCAGGACCCTGTTTCCCAGCAAAATATATAAGCCTGTGGCTGTCAAGAGTATTTCCCCTGTGCAAGTTCAAGACAATGTCATTGGATTTAATCTTCTTCTTCTTTTTTTTTTTTTTTTCCTCAAAAGGTAGAAAAATGCCCTTTATTTGGGAACTTTCATGGTAAGAACTGCTATTCTACTCTACCAGTAGGAAGTACTATTTTAACTGTTGGCTTAGTTTTTCAGCGGTTTGATTTGTAAATAGAAGTAGTTTTATGTTGCACGCAGCACGCTGTAAATTTTTAACATAGACACTCACAAATTATACTGTTGAAAAACTAAACTAATGGTCAAAATAACAGTTTCTGCCGATAGAGTAAAACTACAATTTCTACTGTAAGACTTCCCCTCCCCCCCACAGCACTTATACCAAATATCATTGATCATGCAGTGAGGAAAAGGAAAAAAAAAGGTTATCATCATGTATAACTTACGTTAGTCCAGAGAGGCTATATTCCAGTCCAAGCTTCTTGAAAACCTGTAAAAGGATTGCATTATATTCTAGTGTGATCGAAATGCAATAAACGTGTTTAATGCTGAATCGAGTTTGACAGAAGAACCTCTGACATCCGAGCTTCCATCCGTGCCAATTGAGGCCCGAACTTTTCATAGTAGTACTCTCTCTTATCAACACCTGCTTTGGGGGAATTAGGATCAAGCTGATATGGATGCCATCTTATCTACAAATTTATATTGGAAAAGCGATTAGACATGAACAAGAAGATGTAAAATGTTAGCTTAACAACAAACAAACAGTAGTAAATAGGGAGGGAAAACCTCAAAGTCATATTGATCCTTAGAAGCAGCTATAGCTTTATCAAGATTTTTTTTGCCCACAAAACACCATGGGCATACAGTGTCTGAGCTGATATCAATTTGAATAAGCTTTTTCCCAGCATTGGTACAACTATCTGACTCAGCCATGATCCCTTTGTACATGCACTTCTTTTGCAATTTACTTACCAAATCAGATCAAGATTTTCACTGAAGAAGAGAACAAGCAATCTTTTTTCTAATTTTCCCCAACTATAACTTGAAAATAAAACACATTTCAGTAGATTAATACGTACATCACGCCCTACAACAATTATATCCTCTGGAGTGGTGTCAAATGATTACTTTTTCTTTGTATCAAACTCACTGTTACACAATACAGCACTACTCCAATTAGCAAAAGCAAGAGCATAATGGTTCTTAAATCCAATCCCTATTCTAAAATTCTAGTACCTTTACCTTGATCAGTTTTTCCGACATATTTATTATCTAGTTGACTTTAAAACTTTCCCTACAAATGGTAGTTTCATCCATTCATAACACAAACAAAAGCTGCTTACGATTAATCTATACGGGTGTCGCCTAGTGGTGAGGCACCGCTCTGAGATGAGTTGTAAATCCACATATTTTGAGTTCAACAAAGGGAAAAGCATATTGGACCCTGAGATTTTCAACAATCTCATTGGTATTTTAAGCACGAAAAAAAGAGCTACTTAATGTTAAGTGGCTACTTAATATTAAGTCTCCTTGTATTTAATTATGCTAATTTAAAGAAGTTCAATTTTTCTCAAAAGTGATTTGGAAACCAAGATATTGCCTTTTCTAAATGTTAATAAGATGAAAATTAAGGACAGATGAACTGTTCAACTTCACGTTGATTATCAAGATACTGCCTTTTCTAAGTGTTACTAATAAGATCTAAATTAAGGACAGATAAACTGTTCCACTTCAAGTTGATTCAAAAAAAAAAAAAAAAAAAAAAAATCCTAACGAGCATAACCAGATTTAGAGAAAATCCCAAAAGAAACAAGATGATAATCAAACTACAGAAACATCAAGTGGGAGTTTTCCCATACCACAAAGCAAACAAAATGACTTCTTCTTTACCCCTTTCAAACCTCGATAACACAATTACCAATTCAAGAATTATATAAAAAGGATTAAACAAGACAAGAAAGCGCAATCTGGGTTTGTTTGGTATGATAGAAAACTCACCGGGAAAGGAAATAGAAGTAGTGAGAGATGTTGAAAACCGAAACGACGACTTTTTATATAAAGGGAGACATGTTTATCTCATGTCTTTTTTCTGTCTTCCAGTACCTACCCCATACGGCATTTTTCCAACGCTCTTGGACCTCAAAAATTATTAAGGATTTTGTCTGTTTCAGTAAAAAAGTAAAAAAGAAAAATAAGGAAAATTGAATTTATTACAGTTCGATGGCTTCCACTAACGAATAATAAATTTATAATCTCTTCAATTAATTAATGATTTTTTTGATACGTTAATAAATCAGTAAAATAAAATTTTAAACCGTTAAATTTATATAAATCATGTAAAAATAAAAATATATACAAATTTAATAATTAAAAGTTAACATATTAATACACTGACGTACTAAAAATTTTCTCGTAATTTATAATCCCGTAATTTATAATCCCTTCGTTCTCTTTTCTTGTACCATATGCCAACGTTTTAGCCGACTAATCAAGTGATAAGATTTTTGTTCAAAGATGCTAATTTGCCTGACATAATTTTTGTTTTTTCTGACCATTCTGCTAATTTTTTAATATTTTACACATTTGTCCTTAAAATTTGAAGTTTTTTTTTTTTTTTTTTTTTTTTCAACTTGGCTGAATTTCTAATTTTGTCAATTTTAATCTATAATTTCTCAATCTGTTATAATATGTCTCATTTTATTAAATTTTTATGTTAAATTTTAGAAAAATTTATGTTACATTTTGAATTAAGATATTAAAATTTTGTGTTGAATGTATTTTTTGTCCCCAATTTAAAAGAAAAAAATTTCAAAATGGCGGGTCCGTTTAGTTCATGGATTTAAATTATGTAATTTGAACCATTTTTTATTTACGTGTATTTTTTATGAGAAAAAATACTATAGCGATCATGAATCATGATTCAAATCAGGGATTCAAATCTAGAAACCAAACGAACCCAAAAAGTATTAAAAAGGGTTACATTACAACAACTTCACAAACTACCGGTGAATTATCAAAATTAAAGGCTCGTTTGGTTTCTAAATTCGAATCTCTAATTCGAATCATGATTCATGATCACTACAGTATTTTTTCTTATAAAAAATACACATAAATTAAAAATAATTTAAATAACATAATTTAAATTTATGAACTAAACAGACCTTAAGTTTAAACGGTAGTTGCCAAAGCCTATAAATTTAGGGGTAAAGGTGTAAAATAACTCTTTTTATGTAATTTAATAAATATTCGGACCAGATTTGTATTGAGATGTATTGACCATATTGCATCGACTTTGAGCCCGAACCAATTCCAACATTTGAGGACATCAGGTACGACTAGGGACAACGCCGTAATTCTCTCTCTCCCCCACTTCCCCTCCCTTTCATCTCTCTCTCTCTCTCTCTCTCTCTCTCTCTCTCTCTCTACGCTTAGCAATCGACAAGCAATTTTCCGCGGCAAAATTCACTTGGATCAGATTAGTACCTATTTATCCTGTACGTGCTTCGTGATTGTCTCTAATCCCAACTCAGTTTTTACTCTTTCTATGATTTTCATCCACATTTGCTTTGTTTGGTTGCTGAGAATCGGGATTTTCTTGGTGGGTTGTCCTGATTCCTTCCGCATCCGATTTTGCTTGTAGTTTTACTCTTTCCCCCCCTCCGAATGGGAATTTGATCATTCTTCACAGCAAACCAAACTTTGGAATATTGATTGTTTGTAATCCAATTAATTTGTTTGACCTTTTGAAACTTTGCATATTCCGTTGGAAAATTTGTTTGTGATCCAATTATTAATTTTTATTTTAAGCAATGTTTCGTTCAATGTAGATTGTTAATTGACCTGATTGCTTGATAATATCTGATCTTTGTATATGGTAATCTTAGGGGTATAAATGGATGTAGATGAAATTTTTGGCATAACCCGACCCCTTAGCCTTACAACGAAGAGTGCAATTTACGTGTGGGGTTACAACCATTCGGGACAGACGGGTAGGCAGGGAAAAGAACGCCAATTGAGGATCCCAAAGCAGCTGCCACCTGAGCTTTTCGGATGCCCGGCCGGGGCTAACTCACGCTGGCTCGATATCGCTTGTGGCCGCGAGCATACAGCAGCTGTGGCCTCAGATGGGTCACTTTTTACTTGGGGTATAGCTCAATTTCACTTGCACATATTACTTTTTAGGAGCATTTGTTATTTCCTGAAGTTTCAAGTTTCACTAGTTAATAATGTTTGGATAACTTAACTCTATCTGTTTCATGTAGTGAAATAAATACTTGTTGATTGGATGCAATCTCTTTAATTAGTTTTGTGATCCTTTTCTGTTCTTCAATGATTAATTCTTTATTTCAAAATGTATGCACCAGCTGAAAGAGTAAATCCACCATCATTTTGCTTGTTACTTATGGCCATAAGCAATAAAAGAATTGGTACTATTTATATTTCTTCAGGAGCTA
The DNA here is from genome assembly GCA_012066045.3 of Morus alba. NCBI lineage: Eukaryota > Viridiplantae > Streptophyta > Magnoliopsida > Rosales > Moraceae > Morus > Morus alba. Next base: position 5,423,076 of record CP050233.2, on the reverse strand, counting down.
ATGAGTTTGGTCAGTTGGGAGATGGAACTGAAGAAGCTAGGAAGTATCCAAAGAAAGTGAAGCAATTGCAAACAGAGTTTGTGAAATCTGTATCTTGTGGAGCACATTGTACTGCTGCTATTGCAGAGCCTCGTGAAAATGATGGAACTATTTCAACAAGCAGGCTGTGGATTTGGGGGCAAAATCAGGTGTTACCTTATGCTTTTTGGAATAAAACATTTATCTTGTTCGTTTTTGGCAGGTAATAAACGGTAACCTTTTTCCCTACTCTGTCTTTAGGGCTCGGATTTTCCACGCTTATTTTGGGGAGCATTTTCTCCAAATACGGTATGTTATAGGGTTTGCTTTTTTTGGTGGGTTATTCTTCCTTGGTGATCAGAATTTTCATAGTGATGTTATTGAATCAATTTATTTAAAGGAATTCTTGAGGCCCAAAAAAGAAAATCCAATATACAAGACATAATAGATGCTAGATTAGCTATTGAGCTTATTGTAGTTGTAGATGGAAAGTTTCTTTTGAAAATCTATAATTACTCTGGAAGGCCCTATTGCTTTTGTCAAGAACATTGCATGGTAGCTTTTATAAAGTTGAACATTTTGTTCAGAATTTTCATTTTCTCTTTAGTTTTTCACGAACCTTTTTTGTCTTCAAACTGTATCAACTGAAAGTTATGTTCCTTTGTTGGCGTCTCCCTTCACTTGGATTTTGAGTAGGTGCAACTATGGTTAGAAACATTTTCTAATTTGGTTAAAAGAGGAGTAAGTTGAATTCTTACAAATGAAATGCTAGTATGGTAGCAATGGTACCAGTATGAATGCTTTCAGTAGCTTGAGCTGAATAAATTTGGTCTACTTATTGCTATTATTATGATAGGGACCATGTTTTTCTCGTGCTTTCTTTGTTTCTTTTTTTTTTCTATTTTTTTTTTTTTTTTAAATACAGATTATCTGTCAAGTTTCTTGTGGGGCAGCTCATGTGGTGGCTCTATCAGAGGATGGCCTGCTGCAAGCTTGGGGTATTTGTTAATCTTGAGTCATTTGCTTTCTTTATTTTAGATTTCCAAATGTAATTACATATTGCCAATTTGGTGGAAGAAGTTTCTTTGTGTATTCGTTTGTGCTTGTGCAAATTTGTGGGAGATAAACTATCCTAATTTAGTAAAGAAAACCTTCGCCTTTATTTTATTATTATTTTTTTCTTTTTTTGCCTGCCATTATAATGGGTACTTAATTAGTGTTCTGGATAAACCAGGCTACAATGAATATGGTCAGCTTGGCAGAGGAATTACATGTGAAGGTTTACAGGGGGCTCGTATAATAAATGCTTATGCAAAGTTCCTTGATGAAGCCCCTGAGCTTGTGAAGGTTACCCGAGTGTCATGCGGGGAGTACCACACAGCGGCTATATCTGAAAATGGCGAGGTGTAAGTGTAGTGAGGGACTTCTTAAATGGAGACTAGGTTCTACATTTAGGCATGAGAATGTGGTTATCCGCATGGCACATGTTACTTGGAAGATTTAGAAAAATCTTCTATGGGAATCTCACATCTGAATAAAGGAGATGATATCGTGGAAATTGGGTGCATGTCATCATGCAAGTCCCCTCTTCCCTGCGGTGTTATTCCTACTGTCAAAATATAGATTCTATAAGTACTCATATTTGCAGTGTTACACTTCAAAAGATTTTTTTTTTCTTTTCTTTTTAATTAATGCTGAGTGAACTATGACTATATGTTGAGGGCTGGATAATGACATAAAAACTCATTAAGAATTGTTCTTAGCTGTTAGTGATTGCTCTACTATAAAAATGACCACTAGTGAAGAGCAATGCTAATTATAAAAGCTACATTCTTGATCTAATATTATTTCCTATTCATAATTGATCACAATAATTTGCTTTGGACCTTGTAGGTATACTTGGGGGTTGGGGAACATGGGTCAACTTGGGCATTGTTCCCTTCAGGCTGGCAATAAAGAGTTAATACCAAGGAGAGTGGTTGCGCTTGATGGGATATTCATAAAGGATGTAGCATGTGGTGGTGTGCATACATGTGCTGTGACAAAAAAAGGAGCTCTTTATGCTTGGGGCGGTGGTCAAGTGGGGCAATTAGGCCTGGGGCCCCATGCTGGATTCTTTTCATTGAGTCTTTGCGAGTCTGAGTCATTTCTGGGAAACATTCCTGCTTTGGTTGTTCCAACTGGTGTGCAGCTTGTTGCATGTGGACACTCGCACACGCTTATCTCCACTAGAGATGGAAGGATTCATGGATGGGGCTACAATTGCTATGGTCAAGCGGCTAATGAGAAATCTAACTATGCTTGGTATCCATCACCAATTGATTGGTATTGTGAAACTATATCTCTCAGCAGCTTTTCTTAGTTATCTGGCTTCCTATATTAATGAAAGGTCCCTTGTTGCAGGTGCGTTGGGGAGGTTCGGAAACTGGCAGCTGGTGGTGGCCATTCTGCTGTTTTAACTGATGCTTGTTCTTTGAAGGAGTTGTGTGAGTTCAAGCTGGCAGATTCAGCAACTCTGAGAAATGCTTCTCAGATTGAGGACGTTGCATCTAGAACTGGTGCAGATGCTTTAGCACGCCTTTGTGAAAGATTAAGGTATTGCTTTCTATAACACATGCAGATAGTGTGCAAATTCATATCTGGATCCACATTTTATTTCTTTTGTACCATTTCTTTGCTTATAGAAAGCTGCAAGACATATAACTATGCAGAAAATGGGACAAAGGTGAACTTCCCATCACATTTTTAGTTACCTCATATTGTCCTATTTTAATACGAGTTGCTTGATATTTGGGGGATCCAATTTTCTCATATTGTGCTCTTTTTCTGATGTTTATGAGTTTTAGATGGATATGTTAAATGTATTTACATTTAGCTTTGGCTTTTGGATCGTTAATTTCACATACTACTCTAAAGTATCAAGTCACTTGACGATTGTTTAAAATTGTGTCTTGTTATGCATATCATCTCAAGGAACTTCTTGTTGCATTTTCTTGGTGTGCAATTCGTTTTTATTCTATTCTTGATGAAAGGCCATGTTAATCTTTTTGTACAGGGAGCATATGCTTGATGGTGGCGATTATGGATATGAAGACGAGAACAGTTGATCTTGTAGAATTGAATGATTTATTTCTCATTTATACTACGAATCTGGTTAATAATTCAAAATGAAAACTGTAAATTACATTCTTAAGGCTCGTGTTCTTGTAATACCACTGCTACTTGGTATTTATGATCCGGACGAACTACACGCATTCTGATTTGCGTGATGCGTAACAGTTTGCCCATAGACGCCGATACACATTGTAAACCTTTATTTCAAAAATTGCATTGCAGTCATGGCAATGTATTTAAATGCTCATCAGACATCATGTACACTCTGTAGGTTGATGAACTAGAACATTTGTATGTAATGTACGAAAAATTATTTCCTTGGATGCTTCACACATGTTTTAGTAGTCCATGATAAGGACATCATGTTGTGTGGTTTGTCAATTAAAAATGGGTTTCAGAAGTATCTTTGTTGGGAATTTGGGTATTACTTTTTAAACTACTCTACTCGTCGTGAGATGTTGCTACATAAAAATAAAATCTTGTTGAAGGCTAGTTTGAATGGTCATCAGATCCTTTTCAGCAGCACTTTGCCGATTCTCTGTTTTTTCGGTACCCTACTTTTGTGATACCTTTATGATTTTGTTGTCTTGCGAGAAAATTGAAGTGTTTTTCTTCTTTTTTTATTAGGGCTGAGAAAATAGAAGTGGGTTGCTTATGAAAAGTGTCTCAGCACGCCCCTATTGCCCTTGGACTTTCAAGGGCGTTTTCAATGAAATAAACACACAAAATGCTGATAGTTTAACATTTGTACAACCATAGAATAAATGCATGCTAAGAACACATTCTTCAATTTCTTGCAAAATCAATGCCTGCTAAGAACACATTACAGGTGAGGGAGTAAAGCTTCCTCCAAACTTACAGCTCAACTACCCTAATAAGACCAATGTATCCCTGGATTTGGTACATTCCCACTTAAATTCTATACCCCTAAAAAACTTAAACGAGACAAATTAAATTTACAAGACATTCGTTCTTGGTTTTATGTTGTTACAACAAGAATGGAGCTTCATAGTAGAGTTTATTAAAACTAATTGACATGATCTTTAAATTATGCGACTTAATTAGCCGAGAAATGAAGGGGGGAAAAAAACCCAAGTGATCGCGATTAGTTTGCTATTGGTTCGGATGGTTAAGCATCCATGAAGGAATGCGAGTGTTGTTCGTCGTAGGCTGAATTTGATATCCACCACCTTCTTCTGCGACTCCGCTTGATTGAAAAGCCCCAGTACTGCACAATTCATACGCATAATTAGTTCTATATTAGCTCATTAATGTGACGAAAAATCCTTTGGAACTTGTAATTCTTTGAGGTTGCTCATGCTAAAAGGTTCTTTGCACAAATGACTTCACCATTTACAAACTTCAAAAGCAACATTATATATGCTTGTTATATTATCATATGGGAATGAAAATTTTGAAAGTGTGAATGAGATATATACTGAGAAGGAAGTGGGGGTCTTGGACGTGGCGCCATAAGCAATGGAGTGGTTGAGTTTGGACCACTAATATTATTGCATTGCTGCTCCCAGTTTGCGCGATCAGCTAGCATATTTTCATTCTCCTTCAGCTGTTTCATATTTAGGGCAATAAATATATATATATCTATATCTATACACACACACACGCGCACGCACGCACGCACGCACGCACATGAAGAGCTGTACAAGTTTAAAGAACAATATTTTGTTGGACAGTGCAACAAACAAACAGCACCTTTTTCGCTATGAGGTTGTTCTCCTCCTGCAATGCTTTTGTCTGTCATGAGCTAACAATGTGAGCTGAGAAACTTAAGAACCTTTACTTTTTTCTAAATTAAAGAAATTAGAACTATTTTCCAGTACTACCCACAGTGAAAGTTAGAAAGGAAAGAACTTGTTTATCATGACGACTGAATCAGCTGAGTTTTGACAATGATAGACTTGTTCCTCATATGAAGTACTAACTTAAATAGCTAGGTTACTCATATGACTAAGGTAACTGAAGAAACGAGTCCAAATCCATTGTCCTCATTTTGCTGTCTCATTGGCTGTCTCTCCGATACAAATGTACCATATCATGAAAAATAACTGCATAATAAGTACTAAATACTGAAAATACGTAAGCAATTCAATGAAATATCAAAATGTGACAGGAGACAGCCAATAAACCAGGAAAATGACACATCGAATTTGAATTCTGAAGAAAGCAATAAGATGGTTTGCATATGCTTCTAATTGCCAATAAACGTCATTGTTTGAAACATTTCTATTGCAGACTTAATTAGGCAGTACCTAGCGAGCAACCAAACTCGATATACAATTAGAAAAACTGACATCCAAACATGCACCTACCTTCTTCTGCATTTCTGCAATGGCTTCAAGCATGAGTTGGTTCTGTGATTTCCACAAGCACGCAAGGGAAAGTCCCAAGTGAAAACATAAAAGATGTATATCATGAAGTAACATGAAATTATGTAATAAGGTCATGCTATTACCTTTCTTGTTCGTATCCGTTTAAGACCTATATCAAGCTGTTGCTCTAGATGTTGAAGTTCTCTCAAGCTTAAGGGGTCTAGATCTTCCCCCATAGAGTTCCTACGTATGAAGTCAATACTAATATCATTTTTTTTTTTTAATATTTGTTGGCATGTTTCAAACCCCATTCAAGATCCATGCATAAAACCTGATGCATTTAGCTTGGTGCCAAAAGAGCAGTGATCAAGGAGCAACCCCTTTTGATATCTTTAGTATGATATCTAGTTACATGCATCAATCAGTTTGGTTAATACACCATACATGTATATGCAATAATCAGCATACGCATGGTCCGATGATATATGTCACTCTGTTAGGATCCTGGTTGAGTCTCGAGTCCTGGGACTCAACTAGGATCCTAACACACTCTTACTTAATTGATCCGTCTACTTCTTTTGCATAAAAATAACAATGTATTAGAGAATGTTTTCTGCTCAAATGCCAAAATATATATTTGACTTTGGCATATCGATTTAACATTGCATTGAAAACGCTCTTAGTACACTATGTACTCAAAAGTTATTAATCGGCATATGATATCAATTAGCTAGGAAAACAAGTACTACCTTAGGCTCCTTTGGAGTACTTCCATTCTATTCATGAGCTTAGGGAGTTCGATAGACCAGCTGCTGCTTTCCTACATTCAAAAGAGTGGCTCTTATTAGGATGCTCGTCATCAGTCATATTTAATCAATCTCTCATCATATGTTCTCTTTAGAAAATCATCATGACGAAATTTCAATTCTCTATGCTTACATACATAGGGCATGTTAACTATAAACCATAATGTAACATAGGCGGATAAGGAAAGACTTTAAAAAGGACAGGAAAAGAATGCGCATGTTTAAAAATGCAAGATAATAAATCCAGAAGCAATTTGAGCGTAAAGAGATTAAGTTCTACACATGTTAATATTAAGAAACTTGATTTTATTTTTCTGAGCATAACTTAAGAAACTTAAGCTACAGAGAGTGAGAATTAATTTTGGTCTTCATAGTACAATATTGAAAAGCAGTAAGGTTGACATATATATTTAACACCTGAGATTCAGAAGCAGTGGGAACAAGCTGCTTTTCTGCATATGAGTATCTCTCATACCGTTCCAGGATTGTCTCCATGCTTCACAAGAAGAAAACATCAATTGGGATCATAAACATAAAACTAAAGAAAAGAAAACAGAAAAAAGAATTCATTATCCAATGATGAACAAGGAATTAAAAAAAAAAAAAAAAGCTGGTCCGGTATACTGAAAGAAAGGGGGGAAAAGGAGAAAATATAGGTGGCAAATAATATTTTTGGTAGAGTAGAGCAGCAGTATCACAAAGGAACGTGCATGGATGAAGGTAAAGAGATGACTACTATAAATTATGTTATACTGACATTATCCTAAGCAAATAGTTCCATTAATTGGTTCTTCAGATGTGAGTATGACCATATGAGTGTTAAAACTATACACTACAACCATATACAACATCAACAAACAACAACAACAACAAGCCTTAATCCCATGATCGAGTAAAAGATTTATACGAGCGCACATTTTACACACACTAGTCCTTCCCTTACAATAATAGCTAGAAACTTTTTGCCTACCCAAGAAATCTTATCATTTATCTTAGGAGAGGGGAAGAAATCATGCCATTGCCTTTTTCACTCTAAATTTTAATTTAACTCAAAAAATTAAACTAAAGACTCGTATCTAAATTGAATTCAAATTGATGATTAAAAATAATTTAAACTTCAAAATAAAAGAAAATTATAAAAGTTATTGTTATCTTTTTCGATATGCCTTCTTAAGATGGAGCTCCGGTTAAAGAGTCCAATCTTAATTCTTGAGTGAAAGAAAATGAGTACACATTACGGCTTTGTCCGAACATCTACTAGATTTTCAGACAACACGTGATAAACACGAAGAGAACCACTGCGTAAGTTAATAAATACATGCTTCATACAAAGTGACTGCCACTAAGTAAAGAATTTTAAAAAGAAAAGGCAAAAAGATGAAGTGAAGAGAATGAAAGATGTGTCAGTATGAGAGTTCTGAAATTCAAAAGCGGAAGAAATCCTTCAGAGCTCGTAGCACTAGGCCCGGTGCAGTCTATAGTCAAGGAAAAAATTAACAGAAGAATTGTAGAGGGTAAAATCTATAGTCAAGTTGTATTAGGTTAATATGGATGTTGTTGGATTTCGGATTTGATGCTTAGGATTGATCTAGTATATGAACGATTGAATAAAGTGCATAAAAAGCTTAAGAAGAGAGCTTAAGAAAGCTTAAAAATGAGAATAATGGAGAAGTAATCTGTAATTGCAAAGATACGGATGAGAATTGGGCGACTTTAGGTGTGAAAATCCACGTGAATGGATGTCAATTTGTCAATGTGTCCTTTCTTTAATGGAAAATGCTTGCTGCACTAGTTTCCTTATTATGACTATGATTCAACATCCGAATCTTGAAGATACATTTGTTATCTTGAAATTAGACAACTTTAATTCATATTGCAGTCGTCGTTTATTGTTAGAAGCTGCAATCAATTCGAGTCGTTGTTAAGATCTTAAGTTGTCTCCTTCTTGTTGATTCTCTGGATGTCTTTCTGAGAAGTCGATTCTCTGATAGGTTATGATCAGATTTCCCTAATGCCTTCCCCATGAGTACCCGCCTCAAGTATTCAATTCTTATAGTTGTAGTCATCTGATCACAGCTAACCACGGGTCTTGCTGGCTTTGTTCCAGTGGCTAGAGCCGGTCTAAGTTGGCACGTGGATGGTTGAGATTGAGGGATGAAATCTTGCTCCAACAACGATGGAATTGTCACTTTAATCGATGAACAAAACACTTAAGAGTACTAGTGATGTGGCACGGAAGCGCATGAGAATGATCCACAAGGGTTACAACCATTCCAAAATCTATTGATTCAGTTTGAATATCGTATAACAAGGCATTTACTAAATTGTTAATTCTCTCATAAATGCCAGCAAAACAGGGACACAACCAAAACTGGTTGATTCTAGAGAATACTGAGAATTGCACTCTTAACAAGTTAAGAGTAAAGACGCTAACCAAAATTTATTGATAGAAATCCTTCCAAAATGAACTTGTAATGAAGTCATGTCCTATTTATTTATCGAGACAAAACCAAAGGTAATATTCGAAAGCAAGTCAAATTTCTAATTTGAAAGCAAGTAACTCCTAAATTAGTAAAAATAATCCTAAATTTAAAATCATAATAATCCTAAGATAAACAAAAAAAAAATGATACTAATAATAAAAAGATAATATTCATCAAGGTACTTTCAATTATACTACTGCATCACTTAGTGAAAAAATAAAAATATATATATATATATATATATATAAATTTTAAATGTGCAAGGAAGGTAACTTAGCTAGTACATATAGCATATAGCTGATATGGCATCCTTTTGACTACATTATTTGAAAAGTCCTAGCTATATTTCAAACAATCAAATTATGCTAATTGGTTTTAGATATCACTAGAAATCAATGCACATTTAGTTTGAAATATATACAAGGGAGCTCTTAGTGCAACTTAACCCGAATTCGTTTTGTCCAAAATATATGGTCATATAGTATACAAGGAAGTGAATTTGTATGCCATTTAGAAGCCAAAATATTCATTTAGAAGATCCATTAGATCAAATTTACAGGCATTTAAATCTAGAAGCCAATACAACAACCAGAAGTTTTGCGTAATCATTTGTTAAAACATTTTCATTAAGCAATGTCTAGATGTTTCTGAAATTTGAACTTTTAGGAAGGGAGCTATATTCAAATTGGTTTCTTACCTGCTCTAAAGAATGAAAGAAGTGAATACTAAGGTGCTCGTTTGGTAGAATTTTAGAAAAGTTATTTCATGTTTTCCGAGGTGTGTCAATTGAAAATGGTTTTGAAATCTCATTTGGGTTGTTCTTGTTAGGTAAGTGCCTCATATTGATTTTTAAAAAGTTATTATTTTGTGTTTTTTTGGGTAAGTTACTAATTTCTATTTTTAGAAAGAGTTATTTTATGACTTATTAAAAGTCTATAAATAAGCGCTTTGCATAAAATTTTATGTGTGCTCAGAGAAAAGTGTAAAGAAAGTGTGTCCTTCTTTTGAGGGAGAGAGAAAATTGAGGAGAGAGATTGGCAAGGGTGTAAGGGGTTTTGGATAGAGAGAGAAAGTGAGAAAGTTGTATGTGTGTAATTCTGAAACTATTAGTGAATTTTTTCTCCCTCTCCCGTGGACGTAGAAAATTTTTCCAAACCACCTAAATCTTAGGCCTCATTCGCTTCATGGATTCAAATTTTCAATTCGAGCTGATATGTGATATTTTCTGAGAGATTTTAACTGTAACAAAAAGTTAGATGTCACATTTTCTGAGGGTTTTTAACTGTAAAAACCTAAAATTGAAAACTCAAATCGGTAAAATGAATGAGGCTTTGTCTTCTATTTTTTTTTTATTTTTTTGTTTCAGTTTATTTGTGTTTTCTCGAACAACTGGTATCAAGAGTTGTGGTGAAAATTGAGGAAAAAAAGTCAAGATGATGTCTGAGATAAAGTTTGAGTAAATTAAGCGATTTAACGAAAAAAGTAATTTTAGCATCTAATAATGTACAATTTAAGATGTTATGATTCAACATGGATTATTGAAAGCGTTGCAAGGAAACAAACCAAAAAAATGAAAGATGAAGATTGGTAAGAATTGGAAGCAAGAGTGGTGAGCACTATTCGTTTAAGTTTGCCTCATGAATTGAAATGTAGCGATATAAATGAAACATCTCCTCCTGAGTTATGGAAAAAATTAGAAAAAATTTATATGTCGAAATCCCTTACAAATAAACTATATTTGAAGAAGCAATTGTATGAGTTGAAGATGGAGGAGAAAACTGATATTTGGGATTATATAAATAATTTTAATAACTGCATAACTCAATTATTAAGGCATCATTCAGTTTGCCGATTTGAGTTTTCAATTTGAGTTGAGATGTGACTTTATGTGAAAATTTTAACTGTAGCAAAAAAGTTAGATGTGACTTTTTGTGAGAGCTTTTAACTGTAGCAAAACTGGAATTGAGAACTCGAATCAGTGAAATGAATGAGGCCTAAGTGTAGAGGTCAAAATTGATGAGGAAGATAGAACGGTAATTTTGTTGGCCTCCCTATCCAAATTGTATGAGACTTTAGTGACTATTGGCCCGTTCACTTCGCTGATTCGAGTTTTTAATTCGAGTTGAGATTTGATTTTATGTGAGAGCTTTTTACTGTAGCAAAAAAGTTAGATGTGATTGTTTGTGAGAGCTTTTTACTGTAGCAAAACTCGAATAAGCGAAATGAACGGAGCCTATACTTTTAGTTAGAAAGACTACGTTAATTGTGGATAAGATGTCAACTGCACTGTTAGAGACTGCAAATATGAAAAAGCCTAGTAGTATGTCTCATACTGAACAAATTTTAGTGGCACGGTCAGATTCGAATAGGAATAGGAACAAATCATGAGGGAGATGTTATGATAAGTAAGATAATTGTTCACAATCCCGTCCAAGGAAGGATATGAGTGCTACTATTATCATAAGAAGGGACACAATATGAGAAATTGTGAAGAACTGATGAAGCATCATGAAGAAAAAGAAAAGTAAGAACCCCAAGAGACTTCAGATTCTACAAATGTTGTTGGTGATAAGTATGACAGTGAAGATGATATTTATTATGTTATTATTGATGAAAATATTTTGAGTCTTGGATTTTAGATTCTGGATGTCAGTTTCATGTGTCCATATAAAGAGTGGTTTGATTCCTATAAGCCCTGTGATGCTAGTATTTTGCTGATGGCCAATGATTCTACTGTTAAAGCTGTTGGAATAGGCACTGTGAAGGTGAAGATCTTTGATGGAGTTGTGAAGACATTGGCAAATGTTAGGAATGTTCCTCAACTAAGTAGAAGTTTAATTCCTTTGGGGGCTTTTAGACACTTTGGGTTGTGAACAGTATGTGAATAGTAGTTTTATACAAGTCAAGAGAGGTGATTTAGTAGCCATGAATAGTGAAAAAGTGAAAAGCTTGTATAAGCTAATTGAGACGACAGTTGTAAGTGGAGCTATAAAGGTGGAGACAAGCCACGAAGAGTCTTCTTCTATTGTGAAAGAAGTCGCAAAAGGAAAAGAGTGCAACAAGATGTTGATAATAGGTGAAGACAATAAAGGCAAGATGGTGAATGCTTAGACAGTGAAGATGCTTTGAAGAAGAAGAAAGCAGTTTCTCATGTCAAGTTTGATGAGAGTTTAAACTTGACACATGTTTATTCTTGTTCAAGTTTGCATTCTTGTCATCCCATTCATGAGGGGTGCGATGATGGGTGTCGAGATTGAATACCTAAATGTATAAGTTGAGATAATTTGAGTAAAGGTGGAGATTGTCAAATACATGCTTTATATTGGTTTTGAGAAAGTTACTATTTTGTGTTTTTTTGAGTAATTTATTGTTTTTTATTTTTGAGAAAAGGTTATTTTATAACTTATTAGGAGTCTATAAATAAGTCTTTTGTGTAAACCTGTATGTGTGCTTAGAGAAAAATATAAAAAAGTATCTCATTTTGAGAGAGAGAGAGAGAGAGAGAAGAGCGTGGAGAGAGATAGGCAAGAGTGTAAAGGGTTTTGAGTAGATAAAAAAGTGAGAAAGTTGTATGAGTGTGTATTTTAAAACTATTAGTGAATTTTTTTCTTCCTCTCCCGTAGATGTAGAAAATTTTCCCAAATCACTTAAATCTTTATCTTTTTTATTTTTTTATTATTTTTGTTTCAATTTATTATTCTGCTGTGTGGGTATAGGAGTGTGCTTTTCCCCAACATCAGAAATAAAAATGGAAAAAAAAATTGTTTTCATATTTTGTTTTTTTTTTTTTTTTTTTTATGGAATTTTCATATTTTTGTTAAGAAAATGAGAAAACATCTTTTCTTTTCCTTTCTTTTTAGTAAGCTGGTTTTAATTAGTTCTATTCGACTACAATTTCTAGGAAGTTAATTATTCAATCATACTTTCAAAGATTAGAAACCTATCAAGTACTCCTAAAATTACACTGCCAAATATATTACTAGCTTGTTAACAGGAGCAAAGCTTCGCTGTGTAAATTGTTCTAATACATACATATATATATATATATATATATATATTTACTGGTGAGATTGCTAATTGGTTACACTTACTTCTTCTTTAGCAATCAAAGTATAACTTTTAGCATACTCCAAATCTTAGTCCTAGACGAATCAGTTATATATCAAGATGATATAATGAAGGATACAAACTACAACACACAAACATACAGTCTTTATTATAAGGATTATATATGCAAATATTTTGCCCAACGATCATGTATATAATAGTATATAATATTAGTTAATTTCGCTATATATGGAACGGCTGACAGCGTGTATAGCTTTGTTTATGTTATCGAAACTTCAGCTCAACAGTGACTCTTGTTAAAGCATGAATCAGTAACATGCATGGTGAAAAATTAGAATGACTAAACTATCTAGAGCTAATAAGACAGAAAAGATGTTGTTGCAAACTTAGCCTAATTACAGTAATATTTTTAGGCGCTCTTATAAATGTTGAGGTCTAGAAGTCCAATCATTCTCACCTCTAAGTTCAATAAAATACAAAAATAAAAAATAAAAAATAAAAAATAATCTCATGCAATAATAGTGATCATTTCTATTAACATTTACCCGTTTAATTACTGAAATTATTGTAAGCATATATCAAAAAGATACTTTATAGATCAATGCATATTAAAAAATGTTCATATTAATATAAATATAATGGTAAAATTACCGTATAAACAATGTCCCTAGATGTAAGTGGAAGATCTTTGTGGAAGTCTTAAATAACTAACTTATATATCAGAACGCCGTTTAGCCTCTCTCATCAACTTTTCTTACTTACTAACTTATAACATTGAGGATTTCCTAATAATTCCTATGAACATTAATTTACACAAAATACTAGGTTGCAAAACCAAAACGCCACGCCTAATGACACGTGGCTCAAGAACCCTCACCCAAAGTCCGACACCTGGAAAATAACAAGCTGTAAAGTACAACTACTACTAGTAGTATTCACATTAAGCAAAAACTAGTACTAATCAAGAATTAATATTTTCTCTCTCTCTTTTTTTTTTTTTTTTTTTTGGGTAATTGGAACTATTTGAAATACACTGCATACGATGATGATGAATATTTTTCTCTTTCTTTTGGTGATTTTTCATAGACGATTCCCACTTCTGATTAGACCAATAACTCCAATGCCATGTCTATCAAAAACATGCCTTGTACAAAGAAAAAAAAAAAAAAAAAAAAAAAGAAAGAAAAATTCCAAGGCAATCGTTATTTATTTATTTTTTGCAATAACTTCTTTTACGACGTGTATGTACTTGCTACATTTGGTCATTAGAAATTTATGTATCAGAAAACTGAAAATGGTAGTACGGAAAGGCAAAGAATAATACTGGTGTACTTTATGACATGTAATGTATACGCATTATATATATATATATATACACACACACACACCATATGTATATATATGTGTATAAAAATATATATATATATATATATATATGCATACACAGAAAACGACAGAGAGAGGGATCATGGCGTGCAAACTGTAGCGGCAACAGACTGATATTTTCCGTAAAGGAAGAGGATTGAAGATTTTTGGCGTAGAGCCAGTACTATGGAAAGTACCGTTGAATTATATAGTATTACTAGCCAGCATAAGCAAAATTGGAGATAAAAATAGCTAAACATGTATATACCCAGACGAAATATAAAATACATATGTAGATATAGATAAGCTTAAAAAAGGAAACCAATTTTTTTTTTTCTCCCTAAAATTACTGAAACCAAAGCCTATAATATATAATAGATACATAAAATAGAAATTAATGTTATTATAAATACCTGGAATCAGAAGAAAACTCAAAGAGCTTTCCTTTGGTGGAGAAGATAATCAAACCAACATGGGCATCGCAAAGCACAGAGATCTCATGAGCTTTCTTGAGCAATCCCGACCGTCGCTTTGAGAATGTCACCTGCCTGCTGATCTTGTTCTCGATCCTCTTCAGTTGAACCCTACCTCTCCCCATTCTGATCTCTTAAATCTTTTTTTTTTAAATCTTTTTTATTTTAGTTAAAATATTTGAAAAAAAAAAAGAAAGAAAGGGGTAGAAGAAAATAATCCTCAGCTAAGAAATGAAAGGATTTTTTTTTTTTTTTTTAAAAAAAAAAGAGAGAAGAAAGAAGCAGAGATCAGGTTGAGAGGATTAACCCTGGATAGCTAGCTAGCTAGCTAAGTTAATTAGGTCATCTTTTAATAACTGCTTAACCAGTAAAACTAAGAAGCTATATAAGCATATGATGAATTAGGAAGAAGAAGAAGAAGAAGAAGAGGGAGAAGACAAGGAAGACTCCAAATAAGTACTGTTGTGACTTGTTGGGTAAGCTTGTTTCAGTGGTTTTTTGTTTTCTAGTGTTTAATGGGGATGTACTAGCGATAACTTGAGCTATGGCCTAGTATTTTTTTGGTAAATTTGTGGAACAATCTCTTTCTTTCTTTTTCTCTTTTTCTTTTATGGGTGGAAATTTTTGAGGAAGATTAAACTTAAGGCCGAAGGGGTCGAATTGTGCCTATCTGCGGGGAAAAAGAGCAAATAGTAGTGAGCAGAAAAGTCAGAGAGAGAGAGAGAGAGAGAGAAGTGATAATCTAGTGGTCAAGGGTGTGATGAGAGCATTAATGTGAGCCACAGATATTAAAGATAGGGGTCCGTACAAAAGTTCTTGTCAGCTGAGTCTTCCCCATATATACCAAGACGGCGTTTACCCTCTTCTTTTGGTCTTCACACCTTTCTTAGTCTTTTGCCTTCATAATTATTTTCACTTGGGCAAGAATTTCTTCCTTAGGTCTAGTTAATTGTACTGATTAAATTTAAAATTTAAAATTTATTATAATATTTTTTTTTATAAATAGTCATATTTAATTTTTTTATTAAAATAAAAAATTATCACATAAAATTACGTTTTAATTTGAATCAGCGAATTAAATAAGTTTTGTTTTTAGTTCAAATTCTATTTAGATGACTCGTTTAGTTCGTTGATTCAAGTTTTTAATTCGAGTTGAGATGTGACTTTATATGAGAGCTTTTTACTGTAGTAAAAAAGTTAGATGTGATTGTTTCAGAGAGTTTTTTACTGTAACAAAACTCATATTTTAAATTCGAATCGGTGAAATAAACGTGGCTTTGTACCGCTCAATTTTGGGAGATTATGACGCAATTTATGGGCCTATTTAGTTCACTGATTTGAGTTTTAAATTTGAATTAAGATATGATTTTATGTGAGAGTTTTTACTGTAGAAAAAATAAATGTGACTATTTCTAAGAGTTTTTTGTTGTAGTAAAACTTGAATCGGTGAAATGAACGAAACCAATAACTGTTAGATAAAAAATTCAATTACAATTTTAACTGTTTAGATTAAATTCATAATCATATCAGAATAAAAAATGATAATTTAACAAAATAACTCTCAATTTTTTTTCCTTCATGCACTACAAATAAAATCTCCTTGATTTTGATGTCATTCTTATGGGATTAATCTCACGCATTGTAGGTATATGCTTTGCTATGATAAAAATAGTATAGTTGATTGATTATAGACTACTTTGTAATCCTGTTTATGTTGTTTATAAGGACTTTAATTCATCTACAACGAAAATAACAATGCATACCTCCTTTTTCTTAATCACTCCCCCTTCCTCTCTTCTCCCTTTCTCTAGTGTGTATTTTTTAGGGTGTTGGTAGAGGGCAAAGTTGAGGGGAGGGAGAGGGGTTGCTACTGGCGGGTTTTCGACCGCTTTTTCTGGGCTAACCTCTCTTTTAATCGTGACGTGATCTAAGGGTTTTCATTTCCTTGGTGTTGCATTGTCTCTGTTATGGGGTGGATCTTGGTGGGTGCTCGTGCCAGCTCACGCATCTTTTGCTCTAGAACTTTGGGGTCTATTAGTAGCTTATTTCCTTCATCGACATGCTACTCTTTGATATCCTCGAAAGCAATTTTGATATCAACAGTGCAGTTCGTGTAGTTCAGGACTTTTGTCTTGGTTTTATTTTATTTTAATGGTAGGTCTAGTTTGTTAGGTTTAATCCTATACAGCGTAGAGAATGACCCTAGAGTTTTGTGTTTTTTGGTCTTAGTCAACTAGTTTTATCTATCAACTTTAGTCGTTTTGTCAAAAGAGCTTTTGTTGCGCTCAATTATTAAAGGGTAATTTTTACTGTTGGATCTCGATACTAGTGTTCACCTCTATGCCTGTTTGTCTTTACTAGTTGATTCATTCTTTATTTATGATTAAATTCCCTTATATTTAGTAGTCATTTGCGGCTATATGAGAGTTTGTAGTGATCAACTTAATTATTGAATAAAATTTTTCCCATTCAAAAAACTAAAAATAACAATTTGCGACCATTGATCTTCTTCAATATATTTAACCGAGTTGTTATTTTTAGGACTGAGGGTATTATATTTCATTCCATTAAGGATTTTGACATAGTAAAGCTGAAGCCACGTTGAAAACTATTTTCAAATAAAATGTACTTGTGTTGAGCAAAAAATAAAAATGCTCATATTTTAACTTTATTCTTATCATTATGAAAATACAAGATAAACTTGCGCATGGGATATTTTGTAATTATCCAGTGGACCGGTTCGATTTTATTATCTGCTTATCTCATTCTTGTAATCTCCGCAAGCTACTTCCCTAAAGAAAACTATTGAAATTGCTTAAAAGTCATCATAAATGATACAAGTAAGCATTTTTTTAGTTGAGCTAACTTCCGCGCCAAGTCCTGACCTTAGAAACCATCCGAGTATTTACATATACCACGGATATACAAATTATTAAAAAAAAAAAAAAAGAGAAATAAGTGAAAGAAAAAAGGGTAAAAAGGAAAAATATCTAAAATAAATGATAGAAAAAAAAGTCCCAAAAAGTATTTAAAAAAAGAGCCCAAAAATTTTAAAAAAAAAAAAAAAAGTGGAGAAATTTATTCTCTCTTAATAATATAGTAAAGATATAACTCGTGTGTGTATTTGTATATGCGTTTATGTATGTGTATTTACTTTTGTTTCGTTGTAATATTCGCAGCATGATTGTTTGAAGAATCAAGAATATTGGATCTTCGGCAAAGCTTTAATTTCTCTTTTCACTTATTGCCTTTTTTTTAAAAAAAAAAAAAAAAAAATCCAAATCCAGTGATTCTCGACCTTAATAATTGCCTACTCAAATAAACTAATAATATATGGAAAATTCTCATTCCACATTCTTTAACATTCTTCATTGTACTATTGTTCGAAGTTTTACCCAGAAAATCCTAACACATATCTCAATTTTGTTCTGATAAGATCAGTGCTTGGTGATGAAGAAATCACTTGCATCAATAATATACTTTGGCTGTTTTTTAATTAATGGAAATTGACATAATTGTTACTTTATAGACAAATTGAGCAAATAGAGAATCCCAAGTAAGGCATAAAGAAAACCCAAAGAATCAAAGCCAATATTGCTATTCCTATTTTCGGCTAGGGCAACATATATAGGGGGATCAATCTATTTATAGATAGATAGACAGGTCCAAATGCTATATCAATTAATTACTAATTACCAACAAATTAACTCATGTTTTAGTGATATTAATTAGGAAAGAAAAGGAACCAAAAAAAAAAAAACTTGTAGGGTCTGAAAAAGGGTTTCTGGTTCCTATCTGTACATAACAAGAAAAGGTACTACACACATTTGGAATTGCTCATGAAAACATGATATATAATGTGGTCCATATGCATCCTTTTGAACGTTGGTCTGAAATATTATTATTTTAAAATCATGATTTCTTGGCAAGTGGGATTATAATTAGTATACTAATATTTCAAGTACGGAACATAGAAATTCTGATTAAAAAGTGATCCCAAATCAAAACTTAGCTATTAGTGTTTACACATTTCCCTTTATGTGCGGAGTTCTTTCATCATTTTATCCTCAAACCTTAGATGCTGGGGACCATAATATGAAACGAGCCCCAAAGGAGCTCATAATTAAATATCTTTTCAAAATTGCATCAATTTATCTTTTCTTGCATTAAACTTATCTGCACATGAAGACCATGGGGACCATGTAAACACAAACGCCAATCTTAAAAAAAACAAACCTAAAAGAAAGAAAAAGAAAAAAAAAAAAAAAGAAAGAAAAAAAAAAAAATCATTCGTGTCAGATTAGAGCGATAAACGAGAATTTAAAGTCCCTAATCTTTTTTTTTTCTTGGTGGCTGTGCATGCATAGGGCAGTACCATTTTCTCCACAAATGTGGACATGCTTCTTGAATCACAATGGCTTTGCCGCTGAATTTGGGGGATTTTTTTTCGCCATTATTATACATAAGATCAAGCAAGAGGCAATAAAGAGAGAGAGAGTTAAATCCTCATTTCATGCGGAAAAAAAAAAGTTAAAAAAAAGGGTTAATTTGCAGGTGGCAAGAGGTACAAAATTAATTGCGATTGGTTGGTGATTTAAAGAGTGATGTTGATACCATACAAAAGGGCCGTATTAAGCTCTTTCACTCTGTATGTTCGCATATGTGTGTGTGTGTGTATATATATATATATATATATATATTATGTAGAGTGTATATATAAATGCAAACTACTGTTAATTATGATTCTTAAAGGGACGTCTAAAGAAAGTATTGGTCAGATATGTCTCTCACATTCATGAGGGGCGTCCTCAAACAGAAAAAGATATTGTCCTTGCAGAAGATGTCATATATATGTCACTCCGCTGTAAAGAATGAGAATCCAAGGCAGCGAGTGTCTATATAAGAAATTAGAAAAAAGAGGGGCTAAAAAGAATATATATATATATATATATATATATATATATATAAAAGACAGATACGTAATATTGGTGACGTATGTATGTACGCTAAATGGAACAAAGATTGCTAACGTATGCGTCTGCAAACAACCGTACATGGCAGTGAAACTTGATTTCATGGAACATTGTCGTTTTCTTTGTTTTATAGTTTATAATCAGAAGAGCGCAATATAAGCACTCAAAACGTTAATTAATATCATTAAAACGTACAGGTATTAGTTGAATGCTTTATTTTGTAACAAACTTCTCATTTATATAGATGATTAAGACGTGACAATCCTGTCACTAGCAAAACCCATTTATTACGAATGGAAATCAAATCAACCTTCAACATAATTAAAAGTGTGGTGTAGAATTAGTTAATGGGACCCAGTAGTCTTGTTTATGTTTTGTAATGTACTAGCAAAAGAATTAAAAAATCATTATATAATGTAATGGAAAAACTGTATATATGAGTTTGTTTGAAACTTATTTTAAAATAATTTTATTTTTATATAAAAATAGAAATAAAAATATTTTTAATTTTAAATAAAAATTATTTTTAAAAATATATTTAATAATTTTATTAAGAGATTATTTTCAATATAAAAAAACTCATTAATGTCTATCTTTCTCTCTGCTTGAGAGAGAAAAAAACAAAAATAAAAACAAAAAATAAAAAATGAATAAAAAACGTTTTTCATTTCTTTTTCATTTTACACTAAATTAAAAAATCATTTTTATTTTTATTTTTTATTTTTAATTATATCAAACACTATTTTAAAATTATTTTTATTTTTTATTTCTTAAAAAACGTGAAAAATAAAAACAACCACAACTCCAAACACGAAGTATATATATCTTGTTCCTCCATTTGTCAAAGTGACGCACCAAATCAGGCATGAAATGAAGATTTAGAAGTCTCAAATTGTGGTAGCTAGTCTTCCTATTAGAAAACATATATAATTGTTTTGCCCAGCGGAATTTGGGCTGACCCTTTTAACGAAATAAGTAAGAACGTATATACAATTTGACACTATTATAAATATACACAATGGCTACTCTAGTATGAATATTATTATTTTAATTATAAAATATTAATTTTATAATTGTAATAAATTGAGTAATTAACAAAAAAATTAATAACAATTAATGAAATTAAATTCTTATCAACTGCATCATCAACCACCGATAAAAAACCATTAAAAACTCATCTATATTATGTGTGTTACCCGTCATTTTATTGAATGAAACAAAATGGTAATGGTTTTTCATACCAATTGTAGTCAAAGAAAGGTGTAACTATTTATAGTACCTCTGACGTTTTTTGAGGAATACACTTATAAATTTTTCTGACCTTTGATAATTTTGTGGGTGTCGTTTCTTTCTGGAAAATAGTTCTCTTACCATTTTCAACCTTCATCACATAAAAAAATTGAAGAGTCGTGATGAAGTCTGCTGCCCCAAGAGCTAGCCTGTTTTAATCGCCTAAACTGTTAAGTACAACAAAAACGCTCCAATCCTCATGTCAGTAATCGGAAAATATATAAAACAAATAGAAATCAAGCTCTCAAATCTTATATATATATATATATATATATATATATATATATATATACACACACACAGAGAGGCTGAAAGCATTTTTGTATTTGAACTTCACATTTTTGTTCATTTGCATGCGGACATACGCAAATATAACACAGGAAAAGCTTGTCCAAAAGATGGCAGAAAAAAGGAGGAAAGTGGTTTAAGCGAATCCGCAAGGATTCTACTCTTGGTATGCTAAAATAGGCACATAATAAGGCATTCTTTGGTGCATATTTCTGGTTTCACTTCAACCACTGCCATTTTTTTCTTCTTCTGCTAGTTTGTGGACTCCAATTACTAGCTATTTTGCTTTTCGTTCTCAACATATATATCATGCCTCCTTTTCCTGCCATAGACACATCCTATCCAAAATTAGTTCAAACACGTAATAATACCTTAACCATATATAATTGTGTATATATATATGTATGTATATGTTTAGTATCTTGAAAGTTCCACTTCATCATGAATACAGCAAGATCACCAGATAATCGCTGGCTTCTGCTCAAGCTAAATTAGCCAATGAAAAGGGTATTTTGTTTCAGCTTTCACGTGTGCGTGCAAAACAGTAGTGTGAACATGCATGCCGCTAATTGCCCCACAGCTTTAGTTAGGTGAGGTCAGTTTGAGCCTGACATTTGTAGGGACGCACTTTCAAGACAAGTTTAATCATGCAAAGAGTTGATAACAATACTAGCAGCTCTGGCACTTTTGCTAACATGTTAAATTGGCATTCATTACTATACAAGACATTCTATAGACAAGATACACAGACAAACAGATATCCGATCTTTTACATGAGCGCATTGGCATTTGGGCTGAACCTTAGGAAGTGATATATATGAGCTGAGGATTTCAAGTGCATCACACTTTTGTTTATGGAACTTGTTCTCTTCAGAAAGTAACTTTACCAGTAGTGCATTGTTTTTAAATATCATATCTGATCAAAATCACATTAAAACAAAAAGTACATTCAATCGGCATGGAGACGGATATGGGAACAAAATAGAAGTAGGGTCTAAGAGTGAAGGAAGCATACCAGTCTCAATCCCACCCCGTTGCCATCCCTAGTGATTACTTGTTTCAGCTACGATATCACATTTCTCTTAGTTTCCTCTCAACAAAGAGGACTCGATCAAATATACTAGTGGCTGCTCTACAAACAGCATTATTAGTATTGCTAGTATATAATACCTTATAAATATATCAAAGTTGGTATTTAGGTGACCAAGCCTAATTTGAAGGGATATCTGTGTACTCTCCATGGTGTATCTTGGTGAAAATCGATGGCTGCAGTCATGGGTTTTGTTGAACTTCTGCCATGATAATACATTCTAACCTATACGATATATGTGCCATATAAGAGAAAAGATGCTATACAAGAATAAACTTCTAGCAGTGCTGAGAGAGTCTATAAATGGAATAGATTATAACAAGGCAAAAATTGAAGTGCAAGAGTTTATTGTTGGTTAGTTGGCTTTGCTTCACTTACCAGTGCAATCATTCTATTAAAACTTTCCATTGCTGTTGTCTAAATGAAAAATAAAGAACGTAAATCTGAAGAAAAGAGTGTCAGTGCTTCACTAATTATATAGTTAAAATGAAGGATTAAAATCATGAAACATCCAAGAACTTCATTTTAATTTTTCTAGAAATAGATGTTGTACCGCACACATATAGTTTGTAAACGAAATAAATGTGCCAAAATAAGTCCTGCTAGAGCATGTGTCAATGGTAAATTTAAAATTTGAGTGTAAAAAGACTTCTCAATGCAATGTAATTTATATTGCCAAATCTGTCATATGTTATACTTCATAGTAAATTTATCACCAAGTATAGTATATGACAAAATTAGCATTTGATTATTATTAGTTAATCTATTTAATTTTTCATTTAAACTTGCAACTTTTGCATTGTCAAGGAGTTTTTATGGTAGGATCAAAAGAAATGAACTACTGGTAATTTTTTATTTTTAATCGCTAGATCTATGTCAGAAACTGTTTATTTTGCATACTTTTTTAATTTGATGTGATTTTGACCAGACTCAACGCTAAGAAACTGGCTCTACTGGTAAGAAGGTCCAAACAGAGAAAGTCTCTTATTTTAAACTAAAGTTTACTTTTACAATTTTTACAACTTTCAAAGCTTAATGGTATGGTAACAAGTAGATTTATCTCCTGTTTGTTTCACTAGCTTAGTTTAGTTCAACTCAATTTGAACAATGAGCACAGTTAGAACTGACGTTCGGTAAGTATGCAATTTGAATTATAATCCATGCTTAAACTAAGTTAAAAGGCCCAACTTAGAGTTTAGTTCCCCCTTAAGTTCAACCGTTCGAACCATTTTTAAATAGTAAAAAGTGTCAATTCTCTATGCTTTTCACGCCTACCAAACACAAATTTAAATTTTATTCCCTGTTCAAATTAAGACTTTAATTGCACATTCAAACGCCAATTCAAACTACCATTTAAATCACATAGTTTGAATTTTTCTGTTCAAATCCAAAAGTTCAAACCAACAAAATTCAAACCAACGAACCAAACGGGGCTTAGTATTTGAAATAATATTATGCATTGGAACACAAATGAAAATATCACATCCTATCACATTTTTTAATGTGGAGACAGTAAACAAATGAAAACTTTAAATATAGGATATATACGAGCTAAATACTGCTTTTAAACATTTCCTATCTAGAAATGGCCCTGTGTTGAATGCTGTATCAAATCTAAACACGGTATTTATATTACTACTCGATTAGAAATCTTAGTGAAATTTTGAACGTATCCTATACGTACAATTTATCATCAACATTACATTGTTGCAACGTAACATGCAACTTCAAAATTAGAGAACTTCTTTTGCCCTATTAAGCAGTAGGAAGAAGCTGCCTACGAGGACCGCATGTACAACCACATAATTATGCCTTTTGATGATATTTTATCTTTTTGGATGAAAAGATGATTGTGAAAAGATTTTGGTATTGCCTTCTGCACATGTTTTATATATCTTGGTACTTTGTAGGCAATATGGACAGGTTGAAAACTGTCAGGTAGTATAAACAGAACTAAGGACTTTTATTATGTTAGGTTTTATGATCATGCATTTGCATGATTTTTTTTTTTTTTTTTTTTTTTCCATTATTCATGAATGCAAATTTGATTATAGTATCCCTTTTTGTGCATTTATTAGAGCAAAACTTTAACTTTTCGCTCAAAAATAGCGCCAATCAGATTGAAAGACAATATTAGCAATTAAAATAATTTAACTACTCTATGTTTAAGACATTCACTTTTAACAGGAAGAAGCTACTATTCGTAGTTTTGTAAGTAAGCATACAACTAAATGGGAAGGAGAATCATACCTCTCATATTCCTTTTTTCTTTTATGTAAAGTAAAACACCCCTAATGATGCAAATTCGGACGCACATTAACATATATACAATACAGCTATATAAGATGCAGTGTATCATGAGATTGCAGAGGAAAATAAATGAATAAGAATAAAAATAATTGATTCTATTTTAGCATTTATTTAATTATTAGATGGTATAATAAAAATAATCCAATTCTCTTTAGTATTTACCAAACTTAAGAATAATGATCTTATCAAAGTAATTACTCAAAACATCCTTTACATTTACATAGTCAAATAATCATCTTATAACATGAGACTTATTGAGGGTACACAACTAAATTTGGAATTTGCTCCATTTAACAGAATCAAAATCAAGAAAGGTGCAAGGATTCGCAATCTCTTTTCTTATTCTTGTATTTTGTGAGGCCAACTAACCTCTTAGACTGATTTTGTATTCTTGAGCTTGATATATCTGCAAATATATGCTCTCTTTGTGACTGAAATTTGTCTTATTGGCTCAAATCTATTTTATTAGTTTGGTTCAGGGTTGATATTACCCATTTAGAGTATAAATATCTCTTGTGTTTAGGGTTTTAAGTGTTAAAGAAGTGGGGAGGAAAAGATCTCCATTGAGAAAAAAAGAGAGAAGTGAGAAAGAGAGAGATAGAGAAGGGGTGTAAAGGATTTTGGATAGAGAGAGCTTGTCGAGAGTATAATGAATAGATTACAATGAAAGAAACAGCTGTATCAGTCGAAGATCAATGATTAAGCTAATGTTACGGATCATATAAATAATTCTACGGCCTGTTTGGTTCATAGGATCAAATAGAAAGTTTGATTAAATTTTTGTGTAAGAAAACAATATGGCAAAAAAAATGTTTGAACAAAACTTTTTGGTTCAAACTTGTGCATAACTCAATTGTTAAGTGTAGAGGTCAAGATGGATAAGGGAGATAAAGTTATAATTTTGTTGGCTTTCCTACTTGAATTGTATGAGACACATTTGTAACTGATAAAACAACTTGGCTAAACCAGAAAGTAAGAAACCTCCACTTAGTACGATATAGTCTGCTTTGGGCTTAGAGCCATGCAATTTCATTTTTGGGTGTTACCCCAAAGGCCCTACAACATTAGGATATAGAGTTTTTATTTGTAAATCATCACTTATAATCTTTCCTAACCATTACGTGACCACATAATTTACCGTATCCTAGGTAAGTTGGGCCATAACTTACCCTATTCTGGCCACCGAATGTGGTGGCCAAGTAGTAATAGAGTACTGTGGTGGGCTTGTGGTTACAAGTTCGAGTACTGAATTACTCCATCATGGGTATTATATGTGAAGGCTTGTTTCTTGCCAGTCTAGTACTCGATTTAGAGTGCATGGGATCACACTCCATGTATTCTCACCATTGGCACATTAAGTAGGACTAGAGTGACACGCTCCTCGTCCAAGGGATAGGGCCTCTTTAGTAGGGCCTCTACCAAACATTCCTATCAGTGATTAGGGGCCCATTTAATAACACCTAAGGTATACTAACACTGGTTGCCCCCTCCCAGAATTTTTTGTTTAACCAAAAAAAAAAAACTCTTACCCTGTTTTGCCCTTTTGCCTTAGGAATTAATGACTTGAACACTTTTGATTATGCAAATGTTATTCGTGACAAAAATAATGATAAAGCTGATGTTTATTAGGTTACTACCGATGAAAATATTATTAACTCTTCAACTTTAGATTTTGAATGTTTGTATCATATGCGTCCATATAAAGAGTAGTTTTATGCTTATAAGCCATGTGATCATGATGCTTCTCTAATGGTCAATGCTGCTAGTATTAAAGTCATTTGAATGAGTTATGTGAAGGTGAAATATTTGATGGTTTTGCAAGGTATGTTTTTTAGCTTATAAAGAGAAGTTTCTTTAGGGGTTTTAGACATTTTGGGTTGAGATTATTCTACAAATGGAGGTTTTGTGGAAGTCCAGAAAGATACTTTGGTTGCCATGAAGGGCATTGAGGTGAAAATTTTGTACAAGTTGATTGGGAATATAGTTTTGGTTGCGCTATGGAGGTGGAGCTATGTTAGAAAGAGTGTTCCTCCATTGTGAAAGAAATTGCAAAAGTGAAAGAGTAGAAAAAGATATTGAGTGACAAACGAAAATGAAGTAAGATGACGAAGACTTATGATTGTGATGACAAAGCATAGATACTACAAAATCATTTTCCCAATGTCCAATTTAATGAGAGTTTGAACTTGACACAATTTATTTTTATTGAACATGTACTAATAACACCCCAACGTTTAGGTGTGTGAAGGTGGATATGATATGAATATTGGATACCTAAATGACTAGGTTGAGAATTTGAGTTGAGTTGGAGATTATTTAGGTATGTTACTCAAACTTGTTTTATTGGTTTCAAGTAATTATTTTCCGAATTTGGTTCATGATAAATGTTGAGGCTCGTTGAGAGTTTCTATAGATGTCTCTTATGTCTATGGTTTTATGAATTTAGAGAAGTGAAGAGAAATAGTATTTTAATTACGAAAAGAGAGAGATAGGCAATGAGTGTAAGGAGTTTTGAGCATAGTTCAAGTTGCTATAGAAGGACACCTCCTACGAACTCGTTGGTGGCATTTGAAGGGAATAAAACAATTGGCCTTTAAAGAGAAGTTGTTAGATGAGACTACTTAGTCATATGTAGGTGATGTAAATACTATGTGGGATGCCATAACCAGCTGCATTAGAAAAGTGGCAAAAGAGGTACTAGGGGAATCTAGAGGTAAAGGCCTCCCTGGGAAAGAAATCGGGTGGTGGAGTGAGGAAGTTCAAAGGCTATTAGGACCAATTTATATAGAGATTTATCAAAGCGTAAGGATGTTGAAACTTTTAATAAGTACAAAGAAGCGAAGAAAGAAGCTAAGCGAGCAGTTGGTAATGCTCGTTCTACTTACTTAGATGAGGTATATAGGAAATTTAGGACTAGAGAATGAGAGAATGAGAGAATGATATATATAAACTAGCTAAGATAAGAGAAAGAAAGTGTCAGGACCTAAATCAAGTGAGGTGTGTTAGGGATAATACGGATCAGGTTCTGACAAAAGATAAAGACATTAGGGAAATGTGGAGGAGTTACTTTGAGAAGCTTTATAATGATGATCATGCGATAGAGTTCGATAATCTTAGGTCATAAGGAGAATCTAATGTGATGTATACAAGAAGAATCAGAGTCTCAGAAGTTAAAACTGCACTACGGAAAATGAAAAAGGGGAAGGCATGTGGGCCAGATTATATTTCAATAGAGGTTTGGATGGCGTTAGGAGATGCTTGAATTTTGTGGCTCACTAAGCTTTTTAATGAGATACTAAAAAATAAGCATATGCCTAATGCATGGAGGAAAAGTATTCTTGTCCCCCCATCTTTAAGAATAAAGGAAATGTGTTGAATTGTAACAATTATAGGGGCATAAAGTTAATAAGTCACACTATGAAACTTTAGGAGAGAGTTATCGAAATGAGACTAAGGGCCGCAACTATCATCTTAGGTAACCAATGGCTTCATGCCAGGCAGATCAACCACAAAAGCCATTTTTCTTCTTAGGATGCTGATGGAAAGGTACAGAGAAGCCAAGACGGATCTACATATGGTCTTTATAAATTTAGAAAAGACATATAATAGGGTGCCGATAGAAATTTTATGGTGGGTGTTAGAAAAGAGAGGAGTGCATGTGAGGTATATTAAGGTAATTAAGGACATGTACGATGGGGTGGTCACGAGTGTGAGAACTGCTGGAGACTACACGGTAGAGTTCACCATTCGGATCGGCCTTCATCAAGGATATGCTCTTAGTCCTTATCTTTTCACCATCGTGATGGATAGGCTGACAAGAAAAATCTAAGATAGAGTTCCTTGGTGTATGCTTTTTGTGAATGATGATATAGTTTTAGTTGATGAATATAGGGAATGAGTTACCCGTAAGTTAGAACTGTGGAGACAGACTCTCGAGACGTAGGGATTTAAGTTAAGTATGAAGAAAATTGAATACATGCATTGTAGGTTTAGTAATTCAAGTAATCAGAGTGATGAAATTTTTTTAGATGGTGTGGAGATTGAGACTTCTAGGAAGTTTAGGTACCTTAGGTCTATAGTGCAATACGAATGAGATATAGAAGAGGATATTCAACATAGGATTAAGGCATGGTGGATTAAGTGGAAGAATGCTACGAGAGTTTTATGTGATGGTAAGATGCCTATTAAGTTGAAAGAAAAGTTCTATAGGACTGTAATTCGCCCATCTATGTTATTAGTAGTGAATATTGGGCCATAAAGAGACAACATATATCTAAAATGAGTGTGGTAAAAATGCGCATGTTAAGATGAATGAGTGGCCATACAAGAATTGATCGCATAAGGAATGAAGTTATTCGTAGTAGAGTAGGTGTAGCACCAATAGAAGATAAGGTGTGTGAAGACTGCTTGAGGTGATACAAGCATGTCCAACGTAGACATCTAGAAGCACCAGTTCGTGCTTGGGAGAACATTCTTATACCTAATACTAAGAGAGGGAGGGGTATATCAAGAATTACGTGAACTGAAGTTGTTAGGAAATACCTTCTAAATCTAGGCCTTTTAGAAGAGTTTAATTTCGAACAGAGCCGTGTAGAAAAGTGAAATCCATATAGCCGACCCCAATTAAATGGGGATTAAGGCTTGTTGTTGTTGTTGAGTGAATGTGTCAAACCTTATGGGCATAGGTAATTTTACCGAACCATATAAATTTTTTTTGTTTTTAACATTTATATCAGTTTTGTGTTTGAGAACCTGTAGAAATATTCTCACAAGAGACATATAGGGCAATTGTCAGATGTTAGAGAACCTATAGAAAGCCAAACCAGTTCGACTTATATATTCACATTTTGCAATAAGGACAAAATGTTGATTTATTGGCAAAATCTCCTAGTTAGGATCAGTGTGCTGTTGTTGGGATATGCCAAAAAAGATCAACAAACAAACAATATTCAAATGTGTATGAGAAGGTGCAAATATTGGGTTATTCCATTGGGCTTTACTCAATTTCATAAACAAACAATAATTGTTTGTCGTACAAGAAAAATGCATTCCTAATGTGAAACGCACATATTTCTTGATTGGAAGTCTATCGGAAGACATAAAACATTGCCGGCAAGTTTTAACTTGCCTATTAGTTTTGTTGGTTTTTGTGAGGACATAATTGCTCTAAATAGAGGATAGAGATATTTGTTTATTGAGCTGTTTCCTCAACTGAAATCATCAAGGAGGGATTTCTCCTTGGTCATCAACGACATTGGATTAGGCAAAAATACTAGGTTACAATATCGAGTAGAAGACTATGCACGCCAACTGACACGTAGTTCTAGTGCATTAAAAGAATATCCACTACACATGTTTAATATGTTTTCCTTTTTCCCCTTAAAATAAAAAAAAAAAAAAAACTATGTTTTTGTGCTAGTTGACTGTAAAATAATAATTTAATAAAAACCATATGTTGAGTTGGAAATTATAATATTATTACCCGCATTGAAATACTTTAACAAATATATCCCTCATCAGCCAATCAAATAAAACTTGAGCGGAGGTGACTTTGCATTCTCTTAAATAAAGCATGAATAAAATCTCTTTTGTTTCGGATATAATTAAGCAAATTGTCAAATTTAAATAACAATAATAATAATAATACTATAAAAAATATTTATAAGCTCCGTGCTACTTAATTTTTTTTAATGTTTGTGTAGATGTCAAAGTAGGATTATAAAGATATAAAAATAAACTAGTAGTTTTGAGTGAAACTCATGAAATTTTACAAAGAATTCCAACAATGTTAGCACCGACGTAAAAAAAGGCTCCAAAAATGTGTGTGTGTACGTGTATGTATTTGCCGGAAACACAAAAATGTACTGTTTCTGTACTATTTATATTACTCTCTTTAGAAATAAGGAGTTCACATCATCCCAAAAAGTTATTTTCTAATTTCCTAAAAAAAAAAAGTTATGTTCTAATAATCATTGAATTCTGGGACTATTTCTATTTATAACTATGATTGCTTTTTCAACACCAATGCTAAACAATTTTCAAATATCCAATCAACAAAAAGAAATTAATTAAGCAAGTAAATACTACTAGCTAGGGATCTTGCTTATACACCAAAGAGAGAAAAGGAAAAAAAATAAATTAATTAAATAAAGCAAATGAAAGAGAAATAGATACAGGACCAGCCAGAATCAGATAAGTGCAGTTCATTAATATCATCTAAAATTGCATAATAAAAGAAAAGAAAATAAGAAGGAATGTACATACGTACTCATACATTGAGCTTTCTCTAAGACAAATCCATCGTAAGCAAATATTCTCCTACCCACGACGTCGAGTATATCTGCGAGATCTCTTGAGAAAAACCAGCCACCCACTAATCTTGTTCTCCGTCGTGATCTCGTCGTTTTCTTTTTTTCAGTACCACCATATTGTGAATACTAAAAAAGAAAAACCCATTCCATTTTTATGGGAAACTAAATCCATTTTCACACGCACATAAATGATTATTGAATAGCAGGAATTGGGTGTGAAAGGTTTTAATTTTTTTTTTTTATTCTTTTGGTTTGGATTTTTGGCTCTGGATTTCGTTTAGTTTGGATTTAAAAAGGAAAGAGAGGGTCCAGTCAAAAAAAAAAAAAAAAAAAAAAAAGAAGAAAAAAAGAGAGACATTTTATATAAGTGGAAAAGAAAAAACTAGGCTGGTTTTATGAATAGAAAGGGAAACGTTGGCGAGCTCCGATTGGGGGAACAGAGATGCAGTCATGACTCATCTTCTTCAAGCTTTGGACTGACAGTGACGCAGACGTCCAGTACTAACTACTAAGAGAGCTAAAAGAAGGGTTCGTTCAGTTATATATTCTTAAGTTATAATAATTTAAATATAAGTTTTAAATTAAATTTGAATTATAATTTAAATTAGTGATGTGATTTAAATTTATATTTAAAGGTATATATTTAAATTAATTTTTAATTTGAGAATTTAATTTTAAATATGTATTTAGTATATTTAAATTTAAATTATAAATAATTAAAAATAATAAGAGGTAATTATTTTTATTTGAAATTTATTATTAAAATAAAAAAAATATTCTTTGTCAATAATTGCAGCTAAACTTGAATTTGAATTAAGAAGGTAGAATTGCACTTCTCAATTATAAATTTGAGTATTCACTCAAATAATTTTTGCCGAATAAAGATTTGACCTAAATTTTTTATTCAAGTGACATTTTTTTTTTAAAAACTTTAAGAGCAAATATTTTTTTACTTTTTTTTGTTTTCTTTTTTTTTACTTTACTTTTTTTTTTCTTAAAAAAGTCTTTTAACTTTTATTCGATATTTTTAATTTTATTTATTTTAGGACTCAAATTATATTATTATAATATTTTTTAAATTATTTTTATAATTACTCTTAAATTATAAATCTCATTTTAAAATACTCTTAATTTTATAAATAATTTAAAATACTACTTAATATATAAAAAATAAATTAAATCACCCTCTGAATTTCTCTTTGTATATTTTTAACTGAATTAATGACGTGACACATTATTAATAATTGGCTAAATATATTAAATTCTAATAAATAATAATCATTAAATATTGAAAAGAAAAACTACTCAGAGATCAACCCAAACGAAAAAAAAAAAAAAAAAAAAATTTACTCCCATAATAAAGAGACATTTAATTAAAAAATTTAAACTATAATTTAAATTATAATTTATAATTTATTATAATATTTTTTTTCATAAAAAATATATAAATGAAAAATAATTTTAATCATATTAATGAATGAACCAAACCTAATTTCTCAAAGTGCAGATTGACTTAAAAGATGAACAACCCCAAATTGATGGACTTATCATGAACCCAGAACAACTCAAACGGAAAAAAGAAAAAGCCATCTATTCTCACCTAAACGTCCCATTGGCTCAGGAAAAGAACAATCCCAAGTTGATAACTTCTCAACCCAAAACAACCTAAACGCAAAAAGAAAAAAAAAAAAAAACTCTTATTAGACTTCTCATAGGCTCAGAAAATAAACAACCCTAAATTGATGAACTTCCCACGAACCCAGCCAAGCATAACCCCAGCATCGTCGTCGTCGTCACGAAGCAGCCCGTCGAACCCGCTCCTCCGCCGCGCGAGCGTTGTCGAGCCTACTCCAACGCCGCGAAAACTTAGATCCGTCAAGCCCACCCTATTTGCGAGCTGCTACGAGCCCCATCGTCTCTCTCCACCGCTGCAACTCTCCTCTGTGAGCATGCCTTAGCCGTCGCCTGTCGTTCGTCGCGAGCCCATCGCCGTCACCGAGCCTGCCTTTGCCGAGCCTCCTCTGGTTTCTCCCTTCCTCTACCTTTGAATCCGATACATTATACAAGTTTAGGGAAAACTGGGCTTTCGAAGGATTTTTTTTTTTTTTTTTTTTTAATGGAAATGATTTTTTTTTTCTAAGACCAATTATATAAAAATATCAAATTAAACAAAAGCATTTTCAGTGTTCAGAAACAAAAATTTAAGATTAATAACATTTTTTTTGGAATAATCAATCTTTTCCCAGTTTAATTAACTTTAAATATTTAAAAATACTTGTCACATTATCAATTATGTTAATGTTATACACTGAAGTTGACAGAGGAATAATTTGTTATATATATATATATTTTTTTTATAAATCAAGAGATATTTTGAACTGTTTTATAAAATTAAGGGGCATGTTAAAACATAATATATAATTTAAGGATATTTATAAAAATAATTTATATTTTTTTTCATAAAAATTTAAATTTAATTTTTTTTATTATTGTATTTTTTTTATACACAACTTAAATTATAACATAAACATAATCTTTATTTTTCAAACTCTTATTTGTGATTAGGAGCAGTTTTATATTTTAAACTGTAAATTTCTAATCTGATCAATCACAAAGTAGAGTATGAAAAAACTGATGTAACAGTTAAAACAATAATTTCTTTCAATAAATAACTATTCCTACCATTAAAATTCTTTTCTTGAAAATGAAAAATTTATGATAGTGTGAAAAGAAAAATTACTGTGTTTACTTTTGAAATGTACGAGCTTAAATTTTGGCTCCTTAATATTAATTAATATCATTTTAATTAATATAATTATTGATTAAAAGTAATAGTAGGCTTCGTTCACTTCGCGATTTAAGTTTTCGATTCGAGTTGAGATATGATATTTTTTGAGAGTTTTTTACTGTAATAAAAAATTTTAATGTGACATTTTCTTAAAATTTTTTACTGTAAAAACTTAAAACTAAAAATTCAAATCGGTGAAGTGAACGAGTCCTTAATCTATACTAAATTATAAAATTTCAAACAAATGGTATTTGTCTCGCTTAAAAAAAAGAGCTTCTATTGCACCCATTTAATGGGCCCACATGAATCGTAGGAGCCCCTGCATTTGACACATGGGGATTAAAAAAATAATAAAAAAAAGTGCTTCACTAATAAGATATTAGTTTTAATTGCACCCGTAATTTTTAAATCATTGAAAAATTTGCATTTTTGACACATGGGGATTAAAAAAATAATAAAAAAAAGTGCTTCACTAATAAGATATTAGTTTTAATGCGACGTGTTTTTATAATCATTGAAAATTTTCAATCAATCTTTCCCTTCTAAAATCGTGTATTAGACCTTAGGCGGACTTATCTGGATTGCTCCTGTATTGAAATGGGAGATGATCGTTGTATTGAAGAAATTAGAGAGTGAAATCTAGAGTGCCCTTCTAGTGAGAGTGCATACAAATTTTTCACTTCTTAACACATAAAGATAAGATTTTACACTATTACTCATTCCCTTTATATGTTATTAACTAAAGAGGTCATAATTCGGATAAAACCGTTTGGTTTATAAATTTAAAATTATAATTTAATATTATTTTTAGTATATGTGTATTTTTTATGAAAAAAAATATTATAACGAGCTACGAATTATATATGATTCAAATCATGACATAAATTTTCATACCAAACACCCTTACAAAACTTAAGAGAGAGAGAGAGAGAGAAGAGTTCATGAACCACATTTTCTAATTTTCTGATTGTCTCTAGCAGAGAAACATCCTAGGGGAATGGCGATCAGAGGTAAAGGTAGAAATGGGCTTTACTTTCCGAAGGTTCCAAAGGCCATTCTTCTTAGGAAGTTTTTTCTGTAAACACTGGGGCCCATACAAATCGTTTTGACTTTTGACAATCTGATATGGGCTCACAAGAGTTTAGTTGCAAAGTTAATTTGGATTGGTGGATCCAGCAAATGTCAAAAAAGAAATTTATTGAAGTTATTAGGTCTAAATTTTTACATCTTATTTTCTATTAATATACTTTTGATAACATAGTATTTAATTAAAATAATATTAATCAAGAATAAACGGTAAAAATCAAGACTCATGCAATTTAATAGGAAATTTGTCTCCTTTTTCCCATAAGAATAACTCAGAAAACAGCTTCACAAGTACAGCCTGACCATAAATATATGACAAGTAACCGAAACATTTCATTTATAGTACTGTAATTAAAAGAAAAGATATTGTTCAAATCAAAGATACCAAACATTTCAACAGTTAATAATCAAGCCAAAAAATAAGTTCCAAAAGAGTTAATTATAAATATGTCTTAAAGCATTAGCATGTCGTTTCATGGTCATCTGAAACTCAGCCTCTGCTGATCTTATGTCAACATACAAAAGTTACATATTGTTCACGAAAACCACTTCTAAAATAGCTATAGATAGAGAGTCAACACACAAAAAGCATATACTGCTTGGTTATATATGCTCAATGATTGATTAAGGATAAGGGACTAGACGGCTATCTAATTCAAAGCATCCACCCAGGAATGAAGCCATTGACTTGTTGAGCTTGGCTTGTGCTGGTAATTTGCTCCGAAACTGCAGCATTATACCTGTTTTTTTTTTTAAAAAAATGAAGTCAATAAATGTTGAACAAGTGTTTCACAAAGAATAAACGATGAGGATAACAATTAAGGGTTTTGTCTCCGTCATTGAGGGACCAATCCTCCGTTATAATATTTAGAAGTAAAAGTGTATCGTGTTATTTATTATACGTAATAATACGTTTGGAAAGATATTCAATTATTTGGTTTTTTATATTTTTCTAAAGTCACTGTTATATAAGATAAATTTCATGTTACATCTTTCACTTCTATTTGTTAAATGCAGGACCTGTACTTTCTAAAGGACCGAAAGTTTTGACGAATTATAGGAATTAACGTGTATAGTTGTTTACCCTATTTGCAAAGTAGGGTTGCAGTCCAGAGGCTGGAATATCAGCCCCTGGGAATGAGCATGATTGTGACCGTACGGCATAGCTTGCTGATCATGATCACCGACTTCCCATGATTGCGATCGGAAGTTATTCCTTGAGCTGATCTCGTCGAGCTGCCAGAAAGAATCATAAGACATGATCCATATTTCAATCGTCAAAAGTCGCAAGGGCACAAAATGCGCTACATATTAATACAACACATACCTTTAATGTCAAAGCCCTGTTTGATTCTATTAACATGTGTTCCTGAGTTTGAGGACAATGGTGAATTGTTAATCAAAGCAGAAAACTACTTTCAGGTACAAGCTCTTATTATATAAACACATACACATACAGATGCGTATATATAATACATACATACATACATACATACATACATACATACATACATATATATATATATATATATATATAGTTTTGATGTAGTAACACATACCCTGCTTTGTAGATCAGTAAGCTGGTCAAGCATGTATTGGGTCTGCAAAGCAATTAAAACGAAAGGGAAAATCATATCTCAGAATTGATAACTCAAAACAGCTAAAAGTATTTTGGTCCCTTATTTTTCTTAAGTTTATAATTGCTCATTCAAAATTCTGAATATTTAAGAGTATTAATTATAGTCAATGTACGTAATATATTCCGACTTATACTAACAAGAAAATAGGACTCACAACTTTACTTTGATTTATTAACCTTCTTGTACCCAATTTGTCAATCAACAAATATTTAAGAAAATTAAATCTTTTTATTGATTAGATTAATTTCTAACCTTCTTGTATGTGTATACATAAGTACACAAATATATTTTATATAAATGTTGTTTTTGTTGTTCACCTTAGTTGACCTCACTTGCTTGAGGGACGTCTCAAGTTGACGCTCAATCTGTTCAAGCTCCTTTGTGTTTAAAGGACCCAACTCTTCTCCAAGAAGATTTCTGCAGTGCCACAAATCAAATATGCATGTGTTTAGGGAAGCCTATTGCAAACTGTATAGTAGATAACCGCACATTCATGTATAGCAAGTAGACTAGGTATATGCAGCCAATTTAACCTATATAGTAAAATTCTTGTAAGTTGAGTATTTAATCTTAAAACACAATTTGTTTTGCATACTAGTAGAATTTTAATAGCCGTTGGATTAAATATTTAGAGTCTGATTTATGATTATCCATATATTAAAAATTCTGTAACTCATGACTTAAAACTTATTTTTAGTTGCGTATCCTAGGATTATTCATTGAAAGAAACTCAAACACCTACCTAAACAACAATTAATTCATAAATTGACCCTTAAAATATAATTAAACCGCTAAAACTACTTGTATGTACTATACCACATAATTTTCCTTATTATTATTGATATATATATATTTGGTGACAACTGACAAGAAGAAGAACATTAATGAAGATTCATACCTCTGAGTTCGTTGTAAGGACTCAAATCTGCCTTTCAGTTTCAAGTACTCCCTGTAGCTGCTCTGCTATACAGTACACATTATGTCAATAACTGATTGATCATTGATATTTGACACGATGTTTTATTTTTCCGATAAAGACGGACACATGATATATATATATATATATATATATATATTATATTTATGCTATAGCCACCTAACAGTTAAGTTCAAATTAAAACAGTTTTCAGTCAAGGAAGTACGTACCTCAAGTTCTTTGCCCGGTTTGCTGACTTCCATCGCTCCATAACTGCATTTTTGGTACCTTTCGAGTGTCTTGACCATACTAATTAATAGTGAAAGAAATCACAAAAAGATCCATTAGATATTAGATGCTGAACTAATTAAATCTTATAAATATATATGTATAACAAATTCTGATCACTATCAGTATTAATACTAATGACCCGTTAATTATAGTCTCTTACAAACTTAACTATTTAATATGATGTATGTGGATTCGCGACAATAACCATACATAAAGGTAAACATTTTGCTACATATTGATTTAAATTTAGTAGTGTTAGAACAATATCGTAAAAATTGTATTATTACTCTTTAAACAATACTACAAGGCTCTTTTTCCCTTGAAAGAGCTTCATTCAAGTAAGCAGTACTACAGTATTTTCATAACCTAACATGTTTAAGACATACCATTTTGAAATAGTAGATAAGATAACCTATTTTTCTCTTCATGTTTGTTTATTGGCCAGATGTTTACGAATAATGACAGAATGGCCACATTTATTGATAAATATGATGTCTACTTATTATTTTAGTCCTTAAATACGATATTTATCTAGTAATGAGAGTGATCAATTATTTAGTTAATATAAGATTTACTCAGTAAATATGTAATTTACCAAATTTTCTTAAATAGTATCTAACCAATCACATTTTGCCACATTATTTAATGAGCAACGTGAAAAGTTAATTAAATAATATTTTAAATTTTTAAGTGGTGTGGCATGATGTAATTGGTTAGACACCGTTTTGGACATCATAATTTAATAGGTGAATTGAATCCCTAAATCTTATACCATATTTTAAATTTTTAAGTAATGTGGCATGATGTGATTGGTTAGACACTATATTGGACATCATAATTTGACACGTGATTTGAATCTCCAAAACTAATACCTCAGTCATAATTGATCATCGAATCTTTTATGATAAACAGTCACAAAGTAAATTAATGGATCTTGAAAGATTAATTTACAATAATTGGAACTTAAATTCAACGTGGCAAAAGGACTCCACGTAAACACCTATCAGCTAGGGCCTCTTGTTGCAAAATTTGAAATCCCATAACGGAAATATTTTTCTATGCCACGTTCCAATTTCCAGTTGTCAAATCTTTCTTATCTCAATCTCAATATAAAATAGAAGATGGTATGAATTATAACAATCTCAACAAATTATAGACTCGTGAGAGTCTGACTGATTGCGGTCACCCGAGCACACAGAACAAGGCACTTTTCTTTTAACTTAATTTTTAGTCCATTATTATTGAATTGTAGACCACATTCTTATAATTTCTTTACTTCTTTAGTCTTGCTAGTTATTGATTCCACGAGAGAAGCCCGAAGCTTACACTAGAACAAAAATGTGTTAATACACAGACACGCGCACACATATATATGTGTCTATGTATAAATATATATATATATATATATATATACAATATACGATACAACAATCATGATGCAACTTGCAAGAGGTTAATTTCCATATTGTTATTAACTTTACAATTTAGATATCCGAGTGGCCTACTTTCCCTCTCTTTGGTAAAGTGACATTTTGAAGATAAAATTTTACTTACAACCCAGCAGGTTTCTAACCAAAGAAGATTCTTTGAAGGTTCATTTTCTAAAAAAGAGAGAATAATAATAAAAGTTTCTAAAGAACACCTAGATTTATGAGGCGGGTAATTTTTGTTTCCGTCCGCCGGGTAAATGGAAAAACAAGAAGCCGATGATCGGCGAATATATAGATTAATTAATATTATTACTTAAAAAAGATATCAAATTTTAATATTTAAGCTTGAAATATTCAGTACTGGGAATTCAATAAATCCCACACACCCTTTAATGAAAAGAAAAGACATTTCAAAAAGCAATATATATTATATTATTTGTAATTAATAAACGATAAAAATTGTGCAACAATTTTTCTTGAGATCTCATAGAGATATATAGAGAAAACTCTAGAACCTAAATCACCTGAAAAAAGAAAAAGCGAAAAGAACAAAAAAAGACAATTATAAGATCCGCAACATTCTAAAAACAAACCTTTGGTTCAACAAATTTTTAATCAAAGAAAATTATTAATTAGTAGTGAACCTCAAATTCCTCCAAAAAAAGAGGAAATGGACCTAAAAAACCTTAATTTCACATTGCAACCAAGAAATAACTTATCAACGAAGAAAAGAAGGTTGCATTTTCCAAATAAGAAAAGATCAAATCACTAATTTACAAAAAAAAAAAAAAAAAAAAAAAAAAAAAAAAAAAAAAAAAAGAGTAAAAGACACATATTATTAAAGATCCGAGACATCAGAAAGGAATTCTTTATAATTAAATATTACCTAGGGCTGCTGCAGAACTCATAGAGCTTGCCACGGTTGGAGAAGATGATAAGAGCAACCTCGGCGTCACAGAGAACAGAAAGCTCATAAGCTTTCTTGAGAAGCCCATTTCTCCTCTTCGCAAATGTCACTTGCCTGTTTATCTTGTTCTCTATCCTCTTCAGTTCCACTCTTCCTCTCCCCATTGATCGATCGTTTTAATTTACTCTCTTTCTTTCTTTTTTGGTAAATAAATCACTACTTATTTTCTTTAATTTCTTCTTTTCTATATATATATAGAGAGAGAGATCTATATATATATATATATATATATATATATATATATATATATATATGTTTTTTTTCTTCTTCTCTTCTACTGATCCTCCTTTTCTGGGTCAGTACCAAACTGTAACCAAATCTGTGAAACTCAACAAAAAGTTGGATACTGATCCCAAACTCACTGGGAAACCCTAGAGAGTGAAAGAAAAAGAAAGAGAGAGAGAGAGAGAGAGAGAGAGAGAGAGAGAGAGAGAGAGAGAGAGAGATGAAGAAGAAGAAGAAGAAAAGTCTTTAATGGGTTCTTTGGATTCTCTCTCATCTTTGGTTTTTAACCTTAGGTTTTGCAAAAATCTAAAACCTTTTAGAAAAAATGGAAAACAAAAATAAGAGCTTTTTTAGGGTTTGGTGTTCTTTCCAGTTTCGTGTAAAACCTCTTTTGCAATTGTAAGCCTCTTGTCGTTCTTTCTTTGTTAAGAAACATCATCACCACGCGCTCTAAGAGAGCGTGTACTGGAGAAAAGAATCTTTCAAGATT
Organism: Morus alba; assembly: GCA_012066045.3. Taxonomy (NCBI): domain Eukaryota; kingdom Viridiplantae; phylum Streptophyta; class Magnoliopsida; order Rosales; family Moraceae; genus Morus; species Morus alba. Next base: position 5,382,324 of record CP050233.2, on the reverse strand, counting down.
ATGTATGTCCTCAGATCTCGTGGGTTTTGACGAAGCGTGATTCCACAGCTAACGGATGGCGCGTGAGAGGTTTGGGCTGTGATTTCCATTGGTTTATGAACGCCGTCACCAACCTTAAAACTGATCTCCACGTATCGTTAATTAATGGATTTGGAAATCTTTTATCAAATTTTCTCTTCTTAAATCTTTTCTTAGTTCAAAAGAAGGAAAGAAAGGAAAACAATTTGTGTGACTATATTGCCCTTACTGAGTTTAATTTTTACCAAAACCTGCAAAATTTTGGCATGTGATTTGTGTTTAATTACACTTAATCTACTTGATAGTTGGTACCATAATTAATTCATCAATTAGGAAGGCGAAAAAAGGGAAATATATTAAGGCATAGTTCATTAGTAATATCCCACAAAGATCTGAGCCATAATGATAGAAATTCATGCAAGTGCATGGCCTAAATAAAGCAACTTTCATATTTATTAGTTATCAAGATTAATCTGCTCAATAAGAAACTGAAATGTTTTAATAGCTTTAAGAATTAAACAAAAACAGTGACAATATATACTTATATGTGTGGGGATTTTGAAACTGTGAAAATGAAATGATATCCAGATAAACGAAGCAACAATAAATTGACATTTTTAAATAATGAAGGAAACGGACAAAATTGAAGCTTACATTGATTGAAATTAAGAGTAAGTATATATATTTACTTATTTTTTCTTCACTTAGTTGAATATTTACTGGTCCTTTAATGTTTACAATTTAATGCATGCATGCACAGGAGTGTTGGTTGAAGACTGTCCTTTTAATACATGATGTCACATTTTTCTTTCAATACCAATTCCACGCGTGTGCTATTGATCACTTTTCTCTCAACTGTTGCCGCTTTAAAGTACATATATAATATACACATGGGCAATATATCCCATGAAAAGGAATTTACAGAAAAAGGCATTTCATTCATCGCATTGTATATGTACCTCATTGATCTTTTTCTTTCATGGGGATAGAAATAGGAAATAGCCTTTCCCTATAAACATAGCCCAGACCAATGATTTGAGGATTCAAACCATGATTTGAATCATAATTTATAGTTCGTTACAGTATTTTTTCTCATAAAAAATACACGTAAATCAAAAATAATTCTAATCACATGCTTTTAATTCATGAACCAAACGTTTCCTTAGAATGTGATATCTAATTGCAAACGGTTACACATCTAAATCTATATACATATTTCAAAAATAACACTAGTTTTGATTATTTTCTTTCATATCATTGTCATGTTAAATTCATCTAATAGTTATATAATTAATAATGATCATAATAGTGTACTTTACAAATTGTTAATGATAATTATAATAAGAGTTAAAAAGGTTTCTGAACTTTTTTCTTTCTTTCTATAATTAGTCTCTTTACTTAAAAGTGTACCAACTTAAACCTTAAACTCTTTGAATGTCTTAAATTAGATCCCTCAGCTAATATTCCGTTAAATTTTGGATGGAAAAAGTTAAAATATTGGTATTTTAAGTTATAAATAAATGAATAAATACTCCTTCGTACCGTTTCTTGCAAAAAAAAAAAAAAAAAGGTATATTTCATCAATAATAAAGAAAACTAAATGAACTTATCCACAATTAAATTTTCCTCCAAAACAATCTTTCCAAATTGTATCTCGCTTACTTCTCAGAATCTCAATTCTCAATTGATTAGTATTTAAAAGAAAAAAACTAAGACTATTTTAGTGCACACATTTTAACTTTAATTATAGGCAAAGCTAATATTGTCATCAATGCAGGTTTTATAGTACTAATTCATCAATCAGCTCTTTGCTATCTACTTGGGTCAAAAGCCTGGAAAGAAAACCAAAATATTGAAGACCACCGTTGAAAATACCACTATGGTTTGGGGACCCAAAAGATCATAAAACACTAAAATTGATTAACTTTGATGGCATAGCAATGTTGGGACAAGAAAATTTAGAAAAGTAGAGAAGAGAGAAGATTTTATTGAGAAGTGAGGTATAAGTTGGATAGATTGTTTAGTTCTTTTTTTTTTTTTTTTAGAGGTAAATCTGATTATCAATAAATTCATTTAATTTGGTTTATTATTGATAAATTTAGAAGGATGAACTTTTTTATGAAATAAATTAGACTTTTGATATTCCTTTTTGCAAGACATGATGGGATAAAATATTTACTCATTTGTTTGTAATTTAAATACCAATATGTTAACTTTTTCCATCCAAAATTTAACAGAATATTAACTGAGGGATTAAATTTGAGACATTTAAAAGGTTTAAGGTTTAAATTGGTACACTTTTAAGTATAGATACTAATTAATAGAAAGAGAAAAAAGCTCAGAGACCTTTGATAGATTTAACTCTTATAATAATTGCTTACGGTAGTTACTAAGGGGTTGTTCTTTTAGAGTGTAACTTGAGTGTAATTTTTGAGTTGAATTTAAAACTTGAGTTTAGAGAACTTGAATAAAGTTGAGTAAAATTGAATAAAGTTAAGACTTAAAAGAACAACTTTAAAGTTGAAACTAGAGACTAGTTTTTATTATAATGAAAACGGAAGTGAGAAAAAAAGTTCAGAGACCTTTGATAGATTTAGCTCTTATAATAATTGCTTGGGGCTCAAGAATCTGCACCAAGAAATTCCCATACTCTCTACCCGTCGACCTATTAGGATTAATTTCAAAAAAAAAAAAAAGAAAGATTGTTATCAAAACTCAAAGTAAGTCTTACTAAATTAAAGGTCAAAATCCATCAACATCGTACACTTTTTGTATTTTACATTTTTCACAAATACAATATAAACAGATTTTAAAAAAGGAATAATATTTAAGGAAAAAAAAAAATCTCTTACCTGTGTTACGAAAAAACTAATTCAAAATTCTGAAAATAAATTATGGAATCGAAGTTATATTAAGCTTCCCAATTCTAGTTTATTGTTGTTCTTCTTCTAAATTTTTCTTTTACTGCTGAAGAAAAAACTGTTGTTTTTCAGCGATTCCCAACACAAAGAAACCAATGTCTTCTGGCCATAGTTCATGATGATGATCATGTCCTGAAGTTTTCTATGATAACATAATAGACCCTAATAATTGTCTTCTTTTTTAAGTTATTCTTACCTCAAATTATACACTGAACAGTACATATCATCACAAAAAATATCTGCCGGTAGAATTGAATGAGTGAACCGTTCAAAAGAATTTGCGTGGCCAAGGGGGCAAACAAAAAAAAAAAAAAAGGTGTAAGTCTGGTTTCACCATGTCAAATACAAAATACCAAATGGGGAAAGTTGAAACGGAGAAGCATCCAATTCCAAAAGATGAAAAGATAGGCGGTTTTCTTTTCAAGTTTTTAAGCATTTTACATCAACCACTGCAACACCATACGGGAAACGCAAGGCATATTTCGGTCGCCACAAATAAATAGGGTGAGAGAGAAAGGAACAATTTCCCTTTTTTAAAAAATTTTTTTTGGAAAAGTAAATTATCTGAAAATAAAGGCAGTTCATAGTTTATCTTTAAAAAAAAAAAAAAAAAAAAAAAAAAAAAAAAAAATCAAAAGAGGGGGAAGCAGAGAGAAAATCGTGTAAAAATATAGATAAAATAAGGGTTTGGTAGGACCTTATATAGAATCATAAATAGTGCACGTTTTGACCTTAGAATCTAATAAAAAATATTACATCAAAATTAAAAAATATATATGCATAACGGATAATCCATAAAAATTTAGGGTACATAAAAATAGAAAGAAGCGCACCAGGTTTTTTTTTTTTTTTTTTTTTTTTTTTTACAATCGCCTTTTAAATACATAACTATTGCAATTTTTTTTGATGTTTATTCAAAATTGATAATGTAAAAAATTTTTTTAAAATCGCCTTTTCAAATACATAACTAAATCTATCAATTTCCTAAATATTTAAATGATATTTAAAAGAATAAATTGACGATGAAATAGCACATTCAGTTTAAAAGTTTTTTGCATTTAAAAATAGTATTTTAATTTTTTTATCATAACATAAATTTTCACAAAAATTATATTTTAAAAATTAATAAAATAGGGCACAATATAACTATTTTGCAGGTTGGGGGGACAAACCGCTAGAATTAGAACAAACTCAAGGGATAAATATGTAAAATCTCATTTATTTTTCCAGGCATGTTAAAATTAAAAATCCCTACAAAATAAGGGGCAGGAAACAATTACAAAAGTTTGCAACTTTTCTCCCAAAGTGAAGTGAAGTGAAGAATCTAGTAGATAAACACGTGTTTCAATGGGAACTCCGTGTTATGTACGGAGAATTTTGTCGGATACACTTTAGTTTGTTTTACCGCTTCCCAAGGTCACTCACTGCTGGAGTGTCACAGCAGCCAGCCGGCCATCTTCTATTGACTACGTGTCGACTTTTTATTGGGTCTTGATTTACAGCGTTTAGTTAAGAGCGTTCTCTCTCTTCCTCTGGTCCCCACTCTCTACAATTATGGCGGACGCAAATTTTTGCTTTTACTATTTTACCCGTTTCTTTAAACTTTTTTGGGCTATTAGCATTGTTAGTGCTAAAGTATGAGCATCGGGATAAGTACTCATGGCATGTTTTTTTTACATAAAATTTAAAAACTCAAATTTTAATTTTTTTAATTTATATTTTTTAATTTTAATTTTATTTAATTTTATTTAATTTTATTCAAATTTTAATTTTAACTCAAATTATAATTTAAATTCAACTAAAAAATTATACTCAAATTATATTTTAAAAGAATAATCCCTATGAGTTTTGACAAGGACGTTTGTTTTTTATGTTTGTTGTTGATTTTAAATTATAATTTATAATTTTTTATAGTTTTTTTATAAAAAATACTCATAAAATAAAAATAATTTTAAATTATAATTTTAAATACATAAATTAAATGTCTTTTTATTTCTTAATTAGATCTTTACTCTTAATAGTTTTATTTAATACGGACTAAAACGAAGAATTACATCCCTATTACGTAAGAAATAAAAGTTTTATTAAAACGTTCCACTTACTGCTTCTAATTTTTATTTATTTATTAAATTTCAGAAATTCTCTATTAAGTTTACCATCAATGATTAAAATTGCAAGAAAAAGATAAAAATAAAATAAAATAAAGAGACTATTTCAATTATTATACGATAAAAATGTAGTTATTTCTGAAATCTTTTATCAATTTTAGTATCAATGACAAAAACTGTAAAAAAAAAAAAAAAAAAAAAAAAAAAAAAAAAGGTTTAAGAAGTGGTCAGCTAAAAAAAGTTTTGTCACAATACTCTAATAATTTAAGTACTAACCATGCTCCTAACCTTTTTTTTTTTTTTAATATAACATTGGATGATACTATCAAGGAAAAAAAAAAAAAATTCTGTTTTCTAGTTTTCCCCTTTTGTTTCTTGAGCAAGGTTGTTCAAGACTAAAGTCCTGTGCAATTTAGGTGAAAATAAAGTTGAATTTGTAAAGGGTGGAAACAAACTTGAGTCTCAAAATATTTAAATATAAAAAATAAATATCAATATTGGATCACCCAGCTTAATTAATTGACCTTTTTTAAGATGGAAGTTGTTCTTAAAAAATTGAATTTTCACATAATTGCTATTTGCTAGTTGTACTCTGTTTCTCATATAGAGTAGGAGCGTTTTTTTTTTTTTGAAACATGAACACCCCGTAACATACATCAGCTTCAGTATATATGTTCGTCATGGATAAAAATACACATTCATAGCGTGACAAATTCCTTAATTTTAATCACCCAAATCTTCTAAAACTAAAGAATGAAATCCTCACAAAGTAAAGTTTCTAACTAAACTTAGAAGAATCGAATAGTTTAATCCTCATTTTTCAAAGTCACTATCAATGTGAACACAATGAAGTCTAAAAAAAAAAAAAAAAAAAAAAAAAGCTGTAGTACATACCAATAATGTCATCTGATTCCATAAACATGCATACCCAATAATAAGTCGATTCGTTTTGGCAAAAAAGTTAACTTAGTCAAGAAGTGTGAGTCAGTGTGCCTTGTGGCTTCTCAATATCTTTACGTCAAAATATACTTGAACTTCATCTCAAGGAAACTTATCTTGTCCCCACTTTATGAGATGCTACTATATTCTGAAACTCTTGGTTAAGTTGCCATTAATCACACAAAACTCTTTGTAATTAGTAAAATACTAAAATATCTCAAGATTTGAAGAGAACCCAAGACCATCTTTATTGTTTCCATATCTATTATTACTAACAGATATATATATATATATATATATATAATATTCAAATAAACACTTTTAATCTCAATCTAGTGATGATTGCATCACCACATATAACAATACATTAAAATTGTCGTATAATAAAAAAGTAAAATTTAAGACCTCACTGATTCGAGTTAAGATATAATTTTATATGAAAATTTTTTATTGTAACAAAAAAAATTAGTTGTAACTATTTTTAAAAATTATTACTGTAACAAAATTTAAATTTTAAATTCAAATCGGTAAAATAAACGGGACTCAATTATTTTACTTTTTACCACGTGTCGGCTTTATTGCTTTTTCCTTTTTATCAAAATTATCTCTTCACTTTCTTGTTTTGTCAAAATGCTCTGCAAACTTTGTATGCATCTCTATTGTTCCACTAGCCACGGATAAAAAGCACACTGCTTACCTGGACTCCATTCAAGTACGAATGAGCTGAAAATTTTTCAAGGATACAATAATAACTTTTGAGCTGTTATTACCATATTCGGGGGAAAAAAAAAAGAAAAAGAAAAGTGAAGGCATATTCTAAGGACCGCCTATTGAACTTCATGCCTCCACCAACTCCCAATGCTTTGGTAATTTTTCATTACACAAGCATGAGAAGAAGGAACATTCTCTTTGTAAAAATAACTACCTATCTTGGATCTGAAAAGTTGGACCATATAAGATAAAAACATGTCAAATTTATGACACAAGCATCACCATTGAGTTATATTGAGTGTTTTGAGATGATTATACCATAAAAGCGCGGACACAAGATAAGCACTTGAGATCTCTTGGCAGGTTAAAAGTGGTAAGTTCTAGTAGGATGATGGTGAACCTAACATGTGATCTAGTCGTATTTGCTAGAATAGATAGGAAAAGAACATGACATAGGCAAACCAAAAAAAAGTAATTTGCCCAGTACATCCATTATAATGGAAGATATAAAATTATGAATCAGATGTGAATGAACATAATAATAACCGAGAAACACTATATTGTAGATCTTTGGTTCCTTAGCAGTCTATGAACTTCTTTGTCCTGTACAAGTGGGCCAAACCGGGCAATATCATGCTAAACGCTAGAGGAACAAACATCTCAAATCAAGCACAAATAGATAAAGGAAAATGTTTTTTTTTTTTTTTTTTTTAATGATTTGAGGATCATCAAAGAGATGAATTAGAGCACTCAGGGCAGGAAAAATGACCTCTGCCTTGACAATTTGTGCATGAAGTAGATCTTCGCTTCGAGTCGTCCAGTAGGTTTAAACCAAATAGTGAGCCTTCTCTGATTAATCCAGCTCCTTTACATTTTGTGCATGCTATCATCCTCAGATTCCCACATCTCTTGCACATACCAAGAGAACTGAATAAAGGGTCATATGAAAACAAGGCAGAATTAGTGGATTACTGTAATATCTGAAGCCATATATGTAGATTAAAAATATGTTTGAGAAAAAGAAATCATTTTTGTTCCCTGAACAGATGAGGAAATTTATATTCAGAGATTTCTCTGCCTTGATTAAGATATAAAAAATCACAATCTTGGATGAAATCCAAAGAGCAATTAGTAGCATGTGTTACAATAAAATCTGAACAAGAAATGGTATCACTATACATGCCTATCCCTGCAGTACTCTTTTCTCAGCAGAAGTATCATAGGATCTGAACTAGATTGTGAAGTGAACTTACCAAAAAGAAACAAAACTCAAGCAATTCAAAGAGACAAATGACTGAACAAACTAAGATTGTCATCGCATTAGACAAGAGAAATGATTTAGGAAATGTTATATAGAAGTTAGTCACGTACCAATCGGGTTAAATGGTGATTAGTGGGATTGTTTGTAATCTAACTATGGTCAATTGTTATAAATGTTATTAGAAAACCTATTTAAAGGGAGGTTAGCATGATTAAAATTAATTTTCTGCAATCTTGTATCTGTGAGAGAAAACTTGGTAGAGAATAGTAGTTCTTGTCACGAGAGTGAAATCAATCTTTTGGCTGTAGTGAAACCATCAAGAGAGATGCTGCTAAACAGGGACGCAGTTCAATATCGACCGAACCTCAATAAAATTCTTTGCGTGATTCTTTCTTTTCTTCCCTCTTTAAAATTCTGTCATTTGAGTTTTGGTGATCAACATTTGCAATCGGGTTTAGTTTATTGGCTAGGGAGTAAAGTGCTGGGTTTTGTGTGGGTAATTCTACAACATTTTTCTTCCAGGAAGCAGCCAAGATTGATTGTATCAGCACAAGATGGTCAGTGCAGCCAGTAAGGCAGTACCATAAATCACCAGCTATATTAAGCACATTTCAGCTTTTAATAGGGTTAATTTCATTTTTGGACTCCAAACATCAAAACATTACAAATTTATGAACTATGCTTCTACCTTCTTGTCCCATATTTGGCCTTTTGGCCACAAAGATAGTTAAAACTTAACAGAATTAACCGTATGAACCTCACATGTCTGATTAATGAAGGGTATTTATAGGCAAATCATGCCTTTAAGATGAATTTAAATAAATCTAACACTCATACTTCGTTAGCCAACAAGTTCATATAAAGAGAAAACATTTTTCTTTTCAATCTTTAAATTTATTTAGGCATAAATTTTTTTAAATATCCACTCAATTATTAAGCATATGAGTGTCACATCGTTGGTTCCATCAGGGTTTAAAGGATTTTCGTGACTAAAGGGCCAAACATGAGATAAGGAGTATAATTTAGGATCAATTTGTAATGTTTTAAACTTTGGGGGTCAAAATAGGACGAAGAACATAGTTTGGTTGTTAAACTATCTCTCCTTACCCTTACTACTAAAGCAAATTGCTTCTACTTTGAAAAGCTTCGGAAATGTGAAACTTATCTAACTATTTCAATTTATATCTTTTTATTCCATCCTAACAGAACGACTTTCTCGTCCTCTAAAAAAAAAAAAAAAGAAGATATCGAACTAAAACGTCAACAAGACAAACTTTGAAAAGGAAAAAAAAAAAAAAAAAAAAAAAAAATCAGAGAGAGAGAGAGAGAGAGAGAAACCTGCGCTGAGAAGCAGAGATGAAAGCGTCTACTCTTGGGGCGGCAATGGTGGCGCACAGGAGGAAAGTGCCCACTCCAAAACCTGCCACCTCGCTTGCCGTTATGTTCTCCATTTCTTCTTCTTCTTCTTCTTTTTTGCTCTTTCTTCTCTTCTCCACTGGATATTCTCAATTCGTAACTCGTCACCACCTTATCCGCAATTCAGAGGGGTAGTCATCATAATATGATTTTTGTTTTGGTAGCATAACTCAAACGTGGCCTATTAGCTCAGCTGGTTAGAGCGTCGTGCTAATAACGCGAAGGTCGCAGGTTCGAGACCTGCATGGGCCACCCTCTCATTTTGTTGTCGGTTTTTACTTTCTTGGCGTTTTCCTCCCCTTGTTTTTTTGGTTGTTGTTTTTACTGTTATTTTACTGTTGTTCCTCATTTGGTTTTCGTTTCATCTTTTCCATGCTGATTTACTATTATTGTCGTTTTTTTAAGAGTTATTATTTTCGTATTTACCCAATTACTTGTCGTATTTAATTTTCTTTTTGTTTTTTATTTGGTTGTTCTTTTAATTTATTTTACTTTATTTTTTTAATCGCTTTTGTCATTATTTGTCGATTTGTTTTTGTCATAGTATTTCATTATTGTCGTTTTCTCAATATTCCTTTGGTGTTCAATCCAATTTTAATTTTTTTTTTTTCATTTTTCATTTCATTTTCGTCTAATCGCTTTCTCCATTATTGTTGAATTTAATTCGACGCCGTCTTTCACTTTATTACCGTTCATCATTTTCGTCGTTTTCTATACATTCTTGTCGAATGCTGTTATGTTTACTAAAGGAGACAAATTTTTTAAGGTATATGAGTCTAAATTTTTATAATTATTTTTTATTAATATTTTTTAATTAAATAATCATATTAGTTAAAAAAATATTAATAAAAAATAATGAATAAAAATTTAGACTCATCCAACAATTTTATCTTCTCATTTTGTGGTTTACCTTACTCGTCCTTCTCTAAACATTTTTGTCGTATGTCGTTTATCGTTTTCTTTTAACTTTCTCGTCGTCTGCTATTAGTCATCATTGTTATGTTATGTCGTCTGCATGTTGTCATTTTACCTCACCTATGTGGGTGTCATTAATTGTTTAATGAATTTGTAGTTTTGTTAGTTTTTTTTTTTTTTGTTTTTTTTTTGTTGTTTTTACTTGAAAAACAATAGGATTAGCGGTGTTGTCATCCCTTATCCAACGGCTTTTTAGCAATTTATTGGTAGAACTAAAGGGAAGTAACAGAGGACGAGGTAGTGGTGACACGCCTATTAGTCTCCGGTTACTTAGGACCTTATACTTGACTAATATCTGCTCCGATAAGATTAAGATATGGTTGGCCGAAAGAAGTGTTATTTTTTTTTTTTCTCCAAAAAGATCGGTCGTTATCTTATTCCTTCCTTTAGTCAGGAATGGCCTACTGCTGGCTATAACACGCTTTCATCAATAAGCATCCGGGGAGTACTCCAAAATCACATGATCAGTTCAAGCCATACTCAGTAGACCAACGAGAGATAGTAAATGAATGTTAGGTGAGAGAATTTTGGTAGGTCGTCTTTTGTCGTTATGACCATGTTAAAAATTTAGTAATGAAGACTTGAAACATGTAGAAATTACGCTTTTTCTTTAAAGCGTTATTTGTCCCCTCTTCTCTTGAGATTGCTTCAGAGTTTGAACAACAAATCACTTTTAGGATATGACAAGCCTTTCAAAGTGTTTCTGTACTAATTGCAAAAGTGAAGAAAAACACAAAGAACGGAGAATGTTTTTTCTAGGAAGGAGAAGAAAATGAATTTTCAGAGTGTCTCTTTCTGAAAACGTGTTCTCAATTTATTTTTAATGGTAACATTTAATTACACCTGTTAGAGAAACTGCTACCCAAACAGAAAGGTTATATCCTTTCAATTAATTTTAAAATTTAAAAAATACACTATTTTTGAAAGGTTGTAACCTTCAGAAACAAAAAAAAAAAAAACAAATTAATTTATTTTTTTAAAAACATTATTTTAATTTCTTTTAAAAATACTTAATCCAGGTTTTTAGCTATTTTTATTTTTCGTATAGTGAATGGTGGTCTTCCATTCTATCCTATGCAAGTGTGCGAGCCACAAAAAAACTCTCATGTTGCCTCTTCATTAATCTACTTATATGTGTGTTGGCTTATAAAATACTACTCCAACCTATAAGTTTTCTATGTGGGACTTTAGTTATCAGGCTTTTTTTTTTTGGTTACACTTGAACAATTCCAACAGCCCACCACCACCTGTATTAATAATGAATTTGTAGTCTAAACAATGCGGTGCTTTGCTCTGTGTAACCATGGTTCCAGTCCGCTCGAATTAATATCCAGAATTACGTAGAGATTAAGCAGATCGATCTAAATTGCATATGAGCGTTTCTTGGCAAACTACAACTTGTGGGGGCTTTTCTGATGCTTTTTTACAATAAATGCGCATGCATGAAAATTATATAAGTTCTATAGAACTGAAATAGTATATGTTTTGCGCTTTTTTTTTTTTTTTTATTTTTTTGCTTTTGATTAGCTATGTATGTTACTTTTATTATTTATTAAGAAACTGTTTTTTTGTATGTTTTTTTTTCCCAAAGAAAAATGTAGTTTTTTTTTTTTTTTTTTTTTTTGGTGTGGCAAGTAGGTAACGGGGTTTGTTATTTAACATGTTGTATATGCGTGGCTATACAAGTCGAAGTGGAATCATAATATAATGAGATAGCCAATGGTCCACCTTTCGATACCTTACTTTTTCGATGAAATAGAAATATATATATATATATATATATATATATATATATAGTACTATCTCCTATTAAAAATATGCGCAAAAGTAAACTAATCAACTATTAAGAGAGTATATATTAGCAACGAAATACTTCAATGCATGGCACATGCACGACAGCTTTGAGCATAAATTAATAATACACACACACCATATTATACAGAGTTGTTTAGTTGAAAGATGAGCATCTAACTATATCAGAGTAAGTCAAGAGAAGAAGATACAAAAAGCCTAGTTACTATAATATGTTATGTAGCTAATGATACGTTAATATATGATCCAAACGTGTCGTCTTACAATAATTGGCTGTAGCAAATTAATCCAACATATATCTACCGTGCATTATCATAATGCACCGCCCTTGTTAAACTAAATGTACGTATATGTTTATGATTACACTGGGGGCAGAAAAAAGAGTGATTTTTTTAAGCACAACAACATAAGACTATTTCTAATGTAAATGCTAATATTAATCTGTAATATAAACGCTAATATCAATATATGCTATATTTGTTATTAAAAAGTATGAAAATAACATATATTTAATGTCCCGATATATAAACTTTACAACTTGTAAAAATAAATCTCCAACCCCAAGTTCAAAAAACTTGTAAAATTAAACTTAATTTCAATATTTTAAAATAATTTTAAAAGAATAAACTTGTAATGATTAAATGAAATCAATATATCAACTAATGGCAATTAAATATTGAATTTGGCATAATGTATTATGTAAGTACTTGTTGTAATTACTAATAAGGCAACGGTATAAAAGAAAAATAATAAAAAAACCAATGTTATTTATATGTTTTTCATTTAATACGTACTACCAAAAAAAAAAAAAAAAAAAAAAACCCAAAAACAAAGATAAGTGTATAAATTATACATAATAAAGTATTTAGAGAATCTTTTCTCCCGAGAAAAAAGAGTAGTTGTCGTAGTCAAAACACCAACATGATTCACTAATTTTTGTTGATCATGTAGTTTTGGAGACCGTTTAGAAATTACAACTAGCTTGTAGCATAATAAGCATTGTTTTAAAATGATTGCTTAGGGTCATTCTTTTTTCTTTCTAAATTTTTAAGACTAAAAAGAGAGATATTTGCAAACAGTAACAGTGCAGTCACATCATGCTTGCACCACATGTAATTTTCCTACCATACTTCAGACACATATCTATTAACAGAAGAAGAGAATCTGATGAAATTAACGTAACTTATGTATACACGTGCCAATGAATTAGAGAAATGAAACAGCTTGAATATATAACTAAATTCAAGGCAATCTCACACACATATACATTTATATTATGTAGAAACTTTTTCTAAGACCCATTCCAGGAGAACCGCACTTCTTCATAACTTATAGAAGCTACTAAGAAGTGCAACATAGCATTTATTTAATGTAATATTAATGCTGGAAATGTTTAACAATAATATAGCCGATAACTAAATGTTTTGGTATTACGTCTTTCCAACATCAGTATCAAGTTAAATAAGAGTCAGAGATGCATGTACTTCCATAAGAACTCTAACCTAGATGATATATGAAGGTGACAAAGTTACACGACCACATATAGAGTTATATTGACTGAAAAGAGCAAAAATTTTATTGCAATACACACACACATATATATTTATATATATGCTCACCAAACAAACATGCACATATACACTCGCTGGCCAGCTAGGTATAGCTATATTATACATTCATTACTCTATTATTATACATTCCACAACCAACTGATTAATCAGCTAGCTGGCCTAGTTAAACCCTAGCAACCTCCCTAGAAGATGTAGCCTTCACAAGAAGAGAAAGCTCTAGCTTGGTTTTGAATGGGGATGATATTAATATAAATATTATTATTCTTGTTTGAATAATAATAATTATCCCCTAGTCCTCCATGATAATTAACACCTGTAGCTTAGTTATTATTATTATTATTATTATTTATTCTGAGACGTGGCTAATTTGCTCATGAATGGGGATCATCTAGGTTCCAGAGGCCACCCCATAACACGTATTCCTGATCCGGTGTGGCGTCGTACCACGAACATGAAACTAGGTCTTGGTACATCACAGGTAAGCACTGATGATCAGAGCCGTTAACGGTGAAAGCCATGTCATGATGCTCATGAGTAGTAGTAGTTTGATCTTGCGACTGATGATGATGATCGTGAATATTCATTTTTTCTTCGCTGGCTGTAGTAGTTTTGGTGTGATCGGTGTTTTCTTGCTGCGCTTGAAGCTGATCCTTTTGGAACTTGTCTTTCAGAATCTGAGATCTTCTCTTTTGTTGCGTCAGAGAGGATTTATCTTTCTTCTTGAAGTGGGTTCTCCAGAAGTTTTTTATTTCGTTATCGGTTCTCCCCGGCAGGTATCTTGCAATGGTTGACCATCTGTATAGTTTTACACAAAGAAATATATATTTAAAAACAAATTAATCAAGACATGCATGAGAAAATTAGTAAAGAACAGTAAGGAGAGAGAAAATTTGAGAGAATTATAAGTAATGTTAACGCATTACTTATATATAATTACGTACTTGTTACCCCAAAGAGCGTGCAGTTCGATAATGATGCCTTCTTCTTGTGGTGTGATTTGGCCTCTCTTAAGGCCAGGCCTAAGATAATTCACCCACCTTAGTCTGCAGCTTTTACCACTCCTATTCAATCCTAACAAATTCCAAATAATTAAGCAAAGAATTAGAGAATAACGAACTGATGACTGACAAAAACATGAAAGGAAAGAAAATCGTCATATCTGTTGTTATTTTTTTCCTCTGATAAACTGACGAGAGAAAATAACTAGTATCAAGATTTATCATCAGAAAATCCTAACTAAGTTCACAAATAAAGAATAAGAATTTGAGTTAGTGCATATAAGAAGTTTAGAGTTAATAAACACTCATTATATAATTATATATAGTACTTCTACAATAATTATACTTAATTTAACACATTAATTAACTCACGATTAATTACCTGCACAACTAGCCACAGAACTCCATCTTCCTTCACCATGCAAGTTGACATGCTCAGAGAGAAGCATATCTTCTTCAGGAGTCCAAGGGCCTTTCCTCCAACCTTGCTCTTGAATATTAAGTACCCCCCATCCCATATTCACCGCTACCATACTTTCACTCCTTGTTGTAGTACCACTCTTACTACCAACTAATGAATTCACTTGGTATTATGCTTTGTCTCCGTTTTGTATGACACAATTAATAGCACACTTACACCCTTTATATATATATATATATATATATATATATTCATGTACATGATATATCAGTCACTTTCAATATTTTATTCTAATATATATACACCTTTATGATTTCATAATCACTCTAGTTAAGATCTTTGAAGAAATGGGTTTGAATCAAAGTTGAGCACTACTTTGAGCTTGCTTTGACGATATTGATCATGATGACGATGTTGAATAACCCCCACGCATGATTTTTGTTGAGTTTGAGCCAAGTGTTGGAACGTGGTGCACCTCACCAAGCTCAAATTAATAAATCTTTTTACCCAATTAGAGCATACCAAGTGGATCTTCTCACAACACTGTTCCGTACTAGATTGTCATGTTGATTTCAGCGACCATATTATTGAAATCCCCGGCCACGATTCCAAGACATTATAAAATAATATAATATAATATATAAGTATTAAATAATAATTAATTAAGACAAAAATATTCTTGATATTCATGAGCTGATGAAAGCAAAAAAAGAAGAGAGACAGAGAGCTGGCTAGTGGGTTGTTGGTGTCTCCTCGAAAACGGCTTCCGGGCCAATGAGGGAGCAACAAGTGTTGATAAGCACAATCTTAAAGTGCATTACGTACTTTGTTTGGTAATGACTTATTTTTTTAAGCAGAGAGAAGCTTCTAGTCTGCCATTTGTGGTAATGGAGGTATTAAAATTTTGTGAAAGCACAAGTGACTTTGGTGAGTCACCTATCCTACACGTGGCCCTTGAACTGTGTGTAAATAACATATTGGGAAAGTAGGACATTGCTTAATTGGTTTATTCCATTTTGTTTATTCGTGGCATGCCTATATATAGGTATTGATGGTGACGAAAACTATTTAAATAATACGGCCAAAGCTAGGAAAGATTCTCAAAGAGTTTAAGATTACATTCAGAATTAATGTTTGATTTAGCTTTATGGTCTCAGATTAGATCTCTCTCTTTTCAATAATGACAAACACCAGTTGATTCTCCTATTCCAAAAAAGAAAGAAAAGAAAAGAAAAAAAAGACAACCTATTAATCCCTTTCATTAAATAAGACAATATTTGGGGGGGACATTTTAGAACTAGTGCACAAACATGTTCCTAATTCACTGCTGCTGCTGCTGCTCGTCCAATCGGATTAGTCCCTTGATTAGCAATGTTGCTCAATCAATTGCCACGAAGACTAATTACTTGGTTTATTTAAGTTATAGCCAACGGTATTCGTGAACATTCTTTTAGGAAAGCAACTATATATTGAATTAACCTCATCCATGTATTATTCTTCTTTCTTATCTCTGCACATATATAGAGAAGATTTTGTGCTGTTTTAGATTTTATACGGCTTCTAGAAGGGGTCTGATTACGACCTCATGGATATCCTATATATTTGCACTAGAGAAACACTAGCGTGCGTTTATATAATATTATAAGTTGATATTTGATGTACACTAGCATGCATTTAGTAATTATATAAGTTAATTAACAAGATCTCAAAAATCATTTAAATGTACTGAATTAATAAATTAAATAATTTCATTATATGAAACAAGTATTATATATAATGATTAATAGGCCAAAAATACTAATGGTATAATTCTGCATGAAAAGTCTCTTACTTTTAGGTTTTAGTATAACCATCTAGCTAAGAAGGAAGCTGTTTCGGGAGCTGGGGTCCTGCCCTCCGTCCAGCAACGCCCAAGCCGTCAAGAGCCGCGCTCAGCGTCAACCCTGCCTGACATAGCTAGCCTGATCTTCACCGCCCAACATCACTACTGAAGCTGGCCATGATCATGGCGTCATGCTCCAAGACACTATGCGATCATGAGAAGAACTTTAGAAATAAAGTAACTTAATTATTGATTTGATCGTCAATTAATGTAAAGCTCGACCCAAGCATGTATTCCGCACGTTGCTGTGGAATACAATATAAAACATTGATGCATATTAGATCTATTCGCAATATAATGTTGTATCATGTGAAGGATTTAAGATTATTACAAACATATTTACAAATATATACATATACAATATTGTAATTCAAAATATATTTACATGTATATACAAACGTATATATAGTATAAAACACTGATACTTATTAGATTTATTGTGCTCTTCTTTTTAACTGCAAGATAGGAATGTTAAGAGGAAAAATCATTAAATGTACTATTTAAAAACGTTGACAAACTTTTATTATATATAGTGTAAATTAAAGGAACTAAAAACATTTATATTACCTTGTCGAATTTGATAATACCATATGTATTCATAGCAATATTCAGATAACCTATGCAATATATTAAAAATAAAAGTTTTTGTAACATCATCATTAAAAATGTGGAAAAAAATTTATAGTAAATAAAAAAGGTAGAATTCATTTGCAAAAAAAAAAAAAAAAAAAAAAAAAAAAAGAAGTAACGTATACATATATAGATTTTATGTAAGAAATTTATTTAAAAAAGTTAAACTGAGAACATGCAATGAAAAAGAAAATATACACGGCCAAAAAACTATATGAAACATCTGGTAAGAATACAATACATTTGTGACTAAAAATAATTAAAAAGAACAAATTAACAATGACCAATATATAATAGTAGCGCCTAGTAGTAACATATTATAAAATGGTATGAACAGATAATATAAAACAAATAGGTCATATATTAATTAATATCAGCAAAATCAGGGCAAGATTCATTAAAAATACTTGGATTAGCAGCCAACCAATGCCAAATATAGAGAAAAAAAAGGATCCACGAATAGCAACAGAAAGCATCAAACGATTGTTAATCAAGCAGAGCAGTAAATAATTAAGAGTGAAGATATATTTGATGTCTAATCTGCTCAAAATAAGTAAAAAACAACAGAAAAAATATTATCATATAACGAATATTCTATAAGATAAATACTTGCTACAAAAGAAAGTTCAAACACTTTTTACAGTACATTTACTGCAATAAACGCATTACACACACATTTTCCATTAGTTCATACAAAAATATTGCAGTCATATTGTTGTGTTGAATAATTAGGGAAATTTTTTTATTGAAACCAATATATATATATATATATAACAAAAATATGCTACAGCAATGTATTTTTGTACCAATAGAAGATAAACAAAACAGAAAAATATTTACTAATTGCTTAGTTCAGGTATTTATCTTCTGTTGTTAACTATGTATATCAATGTACTTGGTTGCCATCTAAGTTATTACTGGATTTATTCAGAAGACAAAAAAAAAAAAAAAAAAGATAAGGAAAAAAATTCAATACCTTAGTCGATGAACCACAGTCAAAACGATAGATCAAATAAAACAACTAAAATTATTGAGCAGTAGAAATATACGAAGCGAAGATCAAAGACACAGTAAGATTAGTAATAAAAGGCTAGTATGTATAAGATTTTTAAACAGTGAGAAAGCAGAGAACACAGAACAGAATAGATGGTAATATCTGGAGAATGGAGACAAAGAGAAAGTAAGGAATTATAGCAATAGAATAATATGCATTATATATACAGAAAGTTACTAATGTTTCGCTCAATCTCTCACACAAATTCCTATAAAGCGAAATCAATTGAAATAATGATTAATCAATGACAGCCATCATGGAGCATGAAAGACGACCGCAAAACACAACCAATAAATAACCGACAGTGAAATCTTAGATATGCATTATACAAAACCGAAACATGAGAAATGCACGTGTAAGAATAAAAGATTAACACAATAACACGCTAACAATTGTACATAATCGCCCAAACTCAAAAATTTTAATTAAAAAAATCGAAGAAATCAACAAAGAGTAAACAGGTATAAGAAAAGAAAATAACGATTTCTGAATAATTGTAAATCTGTATTCAATAATCAATTGTATGTACAGTATTAGCTATATATAGCTTGATTATCTTCTAACTAATCAAACCATACAACCACTCAGATTCTTACACGTGTATATAGCTCTAACAAACTTCTAACAACACTCTAACTTACTAACCGATTAACTTCCCTATAGCCCCCTCAAACTCAATGTTGAAAGACTTTTAACATTGAGTTTGAAATCAAAGATCTGGAAACTTTTGACTGGAAATAGGTTTTGTAAGAACATCTGCTTTTGGTCCAAAGTAGGAACATGCTTGACTTCAATCAATTTACGAAACCTTCTCCCGAACAAAGTATAGATCAAGCTCTAAATGTTTTGTTCTTGCATGCAAAAATAGGATTGGCAAAGAAGTAAAAGATTATCACACCAAACCAATATCAACTCTAAGTTCCTTCAGAAAGATACTAGCCAAGTATTTTAAACTCCTATACTCAAATCTGTGGAAGATCCGACAACAATATGTTGCTTCTTTGAACTCCAAGAGACAATGTTGGATCCCAAAAATACACAATAACCAGAGGTAGACCTTCCATCATCGGGGATCGGATGCCCAATCGGCATCATGAAAAGGCTACCAAATCAAGTTTACTTGATTTACGCAAATGAAGACCAAAATCGAAAAGTACCTTAGAATCCGCTTGACAACTTGCCAATGAGACTCAAGAGGTCTATGCATAAATTGACATACCCGTTGATAGGACAATTCAGTCTTGTGATGGTGACATATTGAAGAGCCCCAACAACACTCCCCCAGCAAAGTGAGGATCCGAACATTATCACCGCCAAAGCTTGAAAGCTTCGAAACCCGTTGTCATTGGAGTCCCAATAGGCTTAGCATTCTGCATTTTAGCCTTACAAAGAAGGTCTACCAACATATTTCTTTTGGGAAAGATGAATGCCATCATTGGTATGAGTAACTTGAATTCCTAAGAAATAGTCTACAGTATCCTTCAAAGCAAAGAGACCGTGCAATTGTACAATGAGCTGTTGGACCATATCATTGTTCTTTGCCCCAAAGAGCAAAATATCATCAACATACACTAAAACAAAAGTGACATGCTGTGAATGAAATCACATGAACAAAGATTGATCTGATTTGGAGGAAACAAAGCCCAAAGTGAGAAGAGCACTCTTTAACTTGTCAAACCAGGCCCTAGGAGCCTGTTTCAGACCATAAAGGGACTTGTGAAGGCGGCACACAAAATGAGGATTAGCAGGATCTTCAAATCCTTGTGGTTGAGTCATATAGACCTCCTCAAGTAAATCACCATTTAGAAAGGCATTATTGATATCCAACTGCCTTATATTCCAACCTCTGGCTATACTACTCGAATAGTTGTAGGCTTCACCACTGGGCTAAAAGTCTCATTGAAATCAAATCCAGCAACTTGATTAAAGCCTTTTGCTACTAGTCGAGCTTTATATTTATTTATTGTGCCATCAAGATTTTCTTTCACTTCGAACACCCACTTACTACCAATTGGCTTTCTTCCCACAGGTAGAGGAACCAAGGACCAAGTGCCATTTCGAAGAAGAGCTAAAAACTCATCGTTCATAGCTGCTCTCCACTGCGCTTGAGCTAAGGCATCCTGGACTGAAGTGGGCTCTAGAGTGGTGGCATAAACCTTGGGCTTGAAAATACCTTTCTTGGATCTAGTAATCATAGAGTGAGTGGGTGCCAAAACCGGAGCCAAAGAGGGCAATGAGGGCTGCACAGAAGAAGAAATAGGAACCTTGGAACCCGCAATTAGTGAAAAGAAGGAAATTCCATAAGGAGCACCTTGATCAATCGGGACAAGGTGTTGGTGAAATGAGAGATGAAGGAAAATGAGGGGAAACCTGAGAAGAAATAGGAAGTGAGACAGGGGAAGAAGAATGAGGAGTATGATGAGAGGAA
Source organism: Morus alba (assembly GCA_012066045.3). Classification (NCBI taxonomy): domain Eukaryota; kingdom Viridiplantae; phylum Streptophyta; class Magnoliopsida; order Rosales; family Moraceae; genus Morus; species Morus alba. The sequence goes on along the minus strand of CP050233.2, from coordinate 5,361,179 downwards.
GGTGGCTGAGAAGAGAGGTAAGGAATAGTAGGAGTGAAATGGGAATTCACAGAAGACAATGGATTAGAAGTAGAAGTAGAAGTGACATGTTTTGAAAAAGGGAAAACCATTTCATCAAAGATTACATCTCGACAAACATAAATTCTACCACTTTTGTCTAAACACTTGAAGCCTTTGTGATTAATACTATAACCAAGGAATGTGCACTCTGAAGACCGAAAATTGAGCTTATGTTTGTTGTAAGGACGAAGGTAAGGGAAGCAGGCACAACCAAAAACTTTGAGCATAGAGAAATCAGGAGGGGTGTGAAACAACACTTGAAGCGGATTCTGAAACTAACGAAAAAGATAGACAAATGTTCTAAAAAGCTTCATCCCAATATTTTAAAGGCAATGAGTGAGCAAGTAAGGTCAAACTATATGGTGATGTTTTCTTTCCATTTTTGTTCATGTACATGCGGACAAGAAACTCGATGAACAATGCCATGGGACGCCTTAAAAAACTAGTGAAGGCTCTATATTCACCACCCCAATCAGAAATTGATTTAATTTTGAAGTTTAGTTGTAATTCAACCTGATTTTTGAAGTTAATAAAGGTTTGAAGAGCATCGACTTATTCCCGAGCATATAAATCCATGTAAAATGAAAAAGGCATTTATAAAGGCGAATAATACCTATAACCGCTAGAAGATTGGACAGGAGCAGGACCCCATAAATCGAATGCACAAGTTGTAAAGGCTCGGTAGATAAAGAGAAAGGAAAATCTTGCCAAGACAACACGAAAGGTATCGAAATGAGACTTTTATTTCGAAGAAACATTAATTGAGAACTGTGTTTACAATTTTGGCTGAAACAAACACTGGAAACATCAACAACATGAGCAAATGAGTGGGAGATGATAGTCCACTAGATGAGGATGAGGGGCTGAGTAAGAAAAAAATGATGGAGACAAAGAAAAATAACAAAAAAACATGGAGACGGAGGAAAAGTGGTGAGATTGACTTGACTTTGGTCAAACACATAGAGACCATTCTTAAGATTCCTTCCGAAACAATTTTGGTAACCTGATCTTTAACAAAACACTTGTGAGAATGGAATTCAAAGAAGACATTATTGTCATGAAAATTTAGAGACACTTAAAGGTTTTTTTAAGTAATATCCGGAACATGTCGAATGTTGTAAAGAAAGAATTTTTGAGGTAAAATTTTGACCAAATAAAATAGGAAAACCTTTAAAAATAAACTTGTTCAGGCCCAAAGTAGTCGTTCATTTGCATGAGGTTAGAAGCTTGAAGAGACATGATTGGAAAATCTGAAAAAAAAAAGACAATGCAACATTTGCCTAATGCGAGACTCATGCCCATTCTGAAGATGAGAAGGTCCAAAAAATAGTGATCAAACCTATAAAAATATGACCAAATTCGCCACAAAGTTGGCATTGAGGTTTATTGGAGGACCAAAAACACGTCCCTGAATTACGACCTCGAAGACACGAAAAACGACCTCTTCTCACCATTCTGAAAACTATTTTGAAAAGGATTCTGAGAATGACCTCGGCCATATGTACCAAAAATCCGGGAGCATTTTAATTCATCTTGATCAAAGAAAAGAAGGAGAAGACGAAGCCAAATTGGCTTGTCAAATCAAGGGACTTGTGATTTTTCTCAATCCGAAGAAAGGAGAAGAGAAAAAAATAACATCATCATTCCGAAAAAGGATAAACGTTCATACTCGGAGGATAAACCTTCAAAAATGGCATCTAAATGTTCTTTTTGAGAAAACGGATGGCCAACAAGATGTAGCATACTAACACATTGACGGATCAAAATACTCATTCATAGTTGAAGAATCTTTCCTTATGTTCTTTAGAGTTTTATCTTGAAAATCTTTGCACGGATCCGAGCGGCATAGTAAAGATTTAGAGTATGCCATACACGAGAGGCGGTCTCACAATCGACAACTCTAGCAAGAACTTTACCGGGAGTTGATCCTGTTGTTCCCAGTCTAAGGGTCTGGATTTATCCGGCCGATCGCCTTATCTCCGGCAAAAAGAAACTTCAAGGGCGAAGTACTTGATTCCGAGATAAAATCAAGAAGTTTGTGCCCTCGAATCGTAGAAAGGGCCAATTTTCTCCATGGAAGAAAGTTGGAATGGTCCAATCGAACAGAGATTGGGTGATTGAAAGAAACTGGAATGAATCTGACAGATGCACTCAAAGCTTCATCCATGGCGGTTAGGGATTTTTTTTTCTCTCACCAGAACCGACTTAAAATTACCATATAAAGAAAAGAAAATAACGATTTAAAAAAGAATTGTAAATCTGTATTCAATAATCAATTGTATGTACAGTATTAGCTATATATAGCTTGATTATCTTCTAACTAATCAAACCATAAAACCACTCAGATTCTTACACGTGTATATAGCTCTAATAAACTTCTAACAACACTCTAACTTACTAACTGATTAACTTCCCTAATAACAGGAACACAGGGGGGGGAGGAATAGCGGCAAAAAAAGGAGGGGAAAAAAGGAAAGAAATAAACAATAGAAAAGAACAAGGGGAAAAAAGTGAAAAAAAAAATTAAACAACAACGAAAAATAACAAATAAACAACGGAAAAAAATCCTAGAAAAATTTTAAAAAATATAAAAAATATAAAGAAAACAACATAGCAAACAATTTTTCCTAAATAGATCGAGAAAGAAATAAATAAATAAATAACTATAAAGAAAACAATAAAACCTAAAACACCCACAAAGATCGGTAGAGAAAAAACAGGAAGAAAAAAATTATGCCTAAACAGATGGAGAAGGAAAATTTAAGAAAACCAAAAATCATATGAGTACAAAGACGAAGAGAACAAATGGCGCAAAGAAAGAGAATATAAAAACATAGAAGTAAACAACCAAATCTACTGAAGAAACATAAAGAAAAAAAATAAAAAAAAAAACTTCTCTCCAAAGCAAATGAGACAGCCAACCAAAGTAACAAAAAAAAAAATATAGATTAGCAATAAAAAATAGGGAGACTGGACAAATGCAGCGAAGAGAGAAAGAGGAAAGAAGCTAGAAGCAAGGGCCAATAATATCAAGACGGAGAGAAGAGATGGTTGAAAAAATAAATGTTTGTTATTTTACCGATTTAAGTTTAAAATTTGAGTTTTATTATAATAAAAAGTTCTCAAAAATAATTACATTTAATTTTTTTACTATAATAAAAAACTTTCACATAAAATTATATCTCAACTCAAATTAAAAACTCGAATCAACAAAAATTTATTTCAGCATGTTAGCTGCTTCCCACACAGACAGAAGAAAGAGAACAAAGACCTAGAAGACTCATTCCGAGGCAAATGACCAAAACGGCGGAAATTAAACAATCAAATGAGAAAGTACCGAAGGGTAAAATGGTCACTACACAATCAAAATGGTGTAACAGGAAGACACTGTTAATTTGTCGGTCCTTTTCTGATATTTTCCTTGTCCATACGTGGATTTCGTTCTGGAATTCTTCTTTTTTTTTTTTTTTTTTTCCCCCATAAACTTTCTCTTGACGATTCTGGTTCTTTCAATTGTGAAGAAAATAGTACAAAAGGCATAAATACATGATAAGCTTAATTTGCTTTTCTCGCTGATTGATAATGTTCTTCTTTTGTCCAATAGTTTCTTATTTTAAAGATTAATGTCGGGACACGCAATATATAATTGCCGTTCTTCGTCCACCAACCAAAAGACCACGCACCAGTTATAATGAAGTAATGAACAAATAGAAATTAAATAATTTTGAGTCTGTAGCATATCGGCATATGCAATAATATTTTGAAAAAAAAAAAATTACAGAATTTCTTTGTTTTTTTTTTTTTTTTAAAAAAAAAGATAAAAGATTTTGTATTAATTGAGGAAATGTTTTCCATATCACTAATTGGATTTATAAAATATGATTTTCTTCTAGTGAATTTGGATATCAGAATCATTCCAATGTTTGATTTCCAGCTAGTGATAGCCAAACGCGTGAAATTTCATATTGAAAAGTGCTTAATTCGATGTTTAGTCAAAATTTTACTTTAATATAGCCAACGTTGCAGAAATTAGTTGAGGTTGAAGACACGTTTCTTTTCCCTTTTGGGGGGTTTTTGCTCATGATTTTTAGTGAATCGATGACTGATGCGCTGAATTTTTGATTTTGACAAATGAATTTAATAAAATGTCATAAAAATGTTTCTAAACTTTGAAAAATGATAAAATTTGACAGAAAAAGCACTCGTACACATCACATGTTTTGTTTTCATTCGAAGTTTTAAATTTGTGTTTGAATTAAAAAATTTTATCATAATTCAGATTATATTTCGTGATTTGTTATAATAATTTTTTTATAAAAAACATATGTATATTAAAAATAATTCTAAACTTATAAACTAAATGTTCACTAATTTTTATTTTCAAATGATCTTATGTAATATATATAAAAGCGTTTCCATTTAAATTTTAATAATCATCACTGGTTTATGATTATAATTACTTTGTAACACTTTAATTCAGAGAGTAATTTGCTAAACTCATAAGTTTAGAGAACACCTTTCGATAAGTGAAATGTTCAAGGAGATATAAAAGTGCCAAATACCCCTTTTTAAAGAATTCAAACTGAATTTGTGTTCTAGCTGAAGCATGGTACAACACATTAGCTGTCGTAGTCACTTTTGCAAAGCAGATCTAATCAAATTATAATTAAGAAACATGAAAATCACCTTTTTTTTTTCCCCATTTTTTCCTTCTAAGCACAAACATTGCACATACAACATAAATATATAAATGGATGACTAGATTACAAGAATCAATGACGTCATTTATTAATCCAAATTATTATCGTATAAATTCATGCATGGCCATTAATAATACCGAAGAAGATTTAAGACGAGATCCGAACCCTTTTTTTTTTTTTTTGATAACCCACACACATACACATGTATAGTCTGGCGCCTTATATATATATGAATGTATGATGGCGCCTGCCCAAGAGGATATTCTTATTGTCCCTTTACAGGCATATATATATATATATATATATATATATATATATATATTTATATTTATATAGACACTCCACCTAATTTTTTTCTTTCTTGATATGAGAAAATTCATTTCACAGAAAATAAATTATACAGAAAAACAACTGGCCCTAAATACAAAGGAATTTAAGCCTAAATTAAAGATTAAATTCACTAGTAAATATTAAAATGGCACAAAGGTGAATACAAGTACCGAGATTAAAACGGGAGAATATCCGTTCTGCACATTAACTTTGAGCTTGACCATTACTCGTTAAATAGTACAAAAACAGTCGATGGACTAGCCCAATAGACCGAGACCAATCTCTACATAATGGGGGTAATCATACCACAGCATAGAGAGAACTCTAGTTAGACATCAAACACCACACTGTTTATAAATGGGTGAGACACACCAGCGGAGAACAATACCTCCATTATTACCGAAACATAAACACTATAGTAAAACAAAAAAAAAAACACACACACACACAAGGAGTGAAACCATCAACACCTTTATTACAACTAAACAAAAAAAAATCCACCGGCAATAAGCCATCAGCCGTTCAGATCTGAGCGGAGCCATCCCATAAAGAAGGTACAATCAAGGCAGGTGGAAGACTACGAAAAGACCATGATAAAATAGAGAGGACGTTAGCTACAAATACTCCAACCACCAAAAAAGAAAGAAAACACCGCCTCTAAAAGAATCTCACCACCTTACAGATCAACACCCTATAAAGTGTAGATTTGTCTCAATGGATGTGCCACTCCACGCACAGTTACCATCACGAGAAAGTCTCAAGAGGAGTCCTGAGCTTTTTCAACCGCAGACGGTGCCGAAATTCTAACCAAATACTGAAATTTTCTTTCTTTCTGCCTCTCCCACTAACTTTTTGACACGTACTTTTTATTAATCCACCTAATTTGTGATTATCGTAGTGTTGATTAATCAACTTTTCATTGTTAGATGTCAATAAACACACGGTAAGAAGAGAGACAAAAAAAAAAAAAAGACGCCTAGGAAACTTTCTTATATGCATACATATAACATATATACGTGTCGACCGCTAAAGATTCTTTATATTTCACATATCTTATTGTTTCTTTTGTTCTCTTCCTGAAAAATTCTATGTTAAAGTCAACCCACAAAAAGCTAAAGAAGTGCCCTTTACTTGGCTTAAAATTAAATAATAATGCATTTAATTGCTAGCACCAGGTCTTCTCTCTGTCTAAGAGACGAGTAATATCATCGAAGAGAAATATGTTATCATCATTATTTTTATCATTTATTGTATCAATTATTTAACACGTAAATTTTTTTATTTTATTTTTTATTTAAATAATAATATGTCATGATAGTGAAGTTCTCGTGTGAAATAATAAATACAGAGAGTAATAAAAATAATAATGTTAGAAATTTCTTTATTGTGGAATTAAGACAAGTTGTACTGTGAAGTTGGTATATAACACTTTTTTTTGGCCAATACTTGTTTTCTTCACTACAACAGAGGAAAGGTTCAAACAAAATGCTTAACGTCAAAACAGCTAAGTTGAAGCGGCAAACAATGAACTATATTATTACATACTTATTCTAATGTAAACTCAAAATCACTCATGATTTTTATTGAGAAATTATATTTGTTGCTTAACTACAATATATTTTTATATGGATTTATATAAGTCCTACATTTCAAGTTGATTAATTTTTTCAGCGGACTATATGTAGGAATCCAACCCATTAATAATGTAAAGAAAACGCTTCAAAAAATACTTCAGTTCATCAAAAGATCAACACTAGACCATCAGCTAATTAACCAAAAACAAAGAGATTGTGATGCCTTCTTAGGGGTTTTTTTTTTTTTTTTTGGCAACATTATAGATATAAATACGATCAGATTGATCATATTGATCATATCCAAAACTAGGTACCTGATCTCCTGCGAGAGAAATCATTAAATGACATGATCATGACCTTCCCATTGACAAATTTTATTCATTATTTACTTAATTTATTGAAAAAATTAATGTCAAGTAACAAGAAATTAACAAACACAATCTTGTACTCTTTCATCTGGAGCTTTCACGTTCCAAGAGCAAAACACCTTTCCATCTCTCATCACCCTGCTCTCCTCCAATATATATATATATATATATATATATATATATATATATAACATTAATTTATTGATATATATATATATATGTATTCCCGCACATATTCCTCTAACATTTTCCCTAACACCCAAAAAAAAGTCTTTAGTACCCGAAAAACACCAGCCTCGTTCCCATATGATTTCATCAATTTGTCAAAGACGTCCGATGTGACTCTTTCCCTCACTTTATCATCACCAAAATCATCTCCATCTCCAACTCCAACTCCAATTACACCCCATCAGCTCCAAGCTGCATCGATCAAGCTCGAAGTTTGAGGCATCTTTCTCATTCCCCACCTCTTCAACTGCGCTAAACACGTTGCTTCCAACAACCTCCGCCATGCTGATTCATGCCTCGCCCAAATCTCTCAACTCTCCTCTGTGGATGGGGACTCCATGCAAGGCCTCGTGGCCCGATTTGCCTCGGCCTTGGCGGTCCGGCTCGTCAAGCGTGGCCCAGGCCTTTACAAGGCTATAAAACTGTCAACAATAACAAACAAGGAATTTTAACAAATACCTCTTAAAATAATATCATTAAAGATTTTTAAATTTTAATTTTAGCCTATTGAATTATGTCCTTTTAAAGTAAATAATAAAACAGATTATTATTGATAATTTAATAAATATTACTAACAGCGGGTCTTTAGTCACTGACGACGAACATAATTTGATAAAGTAATATCTAAAATTTAATAAATTATTATTAAATGAGTAACTTATTATAACAAAAAAGAAAAACTCTAAAAAAAAAAAAAAAAAAGTGTTTAGGAGTCAATTTTTGCAATTTTCTCACAACAATAGCGCCAACTGGAATTAGACCGAGCCAGGCTTATGCCCCCTTGCCTCCGTAATTGCCCAAACTTTGGTTCACTCTATGGCCTATGATGGCTTGGTTGACATCGTTGACTAGGGTTCCGGCGACCCGAGATTGTGGGTCCCACTTATGGGGAGTTTCGCGGTCAAGCCACGTGGACCTGGACCCACTCCGCATTTGACCTTCACTTGCGTTCATGGTAACAAATCAATTTGGATATATTGGGCCAGAGGCTTGTTAAAGAGGCAGAGGCCTTAGGTGTGGGCTTTCAATACAACCCCCTAAACGTTAATTCGAGAGACTTGACCTTAGAAATGCTTCAAGTAAGGCCCGGAGAAGCAGTGGCCTTTTGTCTCAATTTCAAGTCTTCATGTGTTATAGGCCGAGGATGATAGAGTAGATCTGTAGATGCACATTTTGGGGCCAACAATTACAAAAACAAGGGAACAAAATATTGTAAGCGAATGGGTCAATTTCTAGCAATGGTCAGGTCAATGTCACCAAAACTAGTGCTATTAGTAGAGCAAGAAGCAGACCATAATATAAACCGTTTGGTGGACCGTGTCCTTGAGGAGCTTGCACTATTACAGTGCGGTTACTGCGGTATTTGACTCTTTTGGACGCAACTTTTGAAGCCTCCTTATCTAGTGGAGAGATTAGTGCTGGAGGAGACGTTTGGAAGAGAGATTGAGAACATTTTGGCTTGTGAGGGGTTGGAAAGGGCGGAGAGGCATGAGAGATGTGAAAAGTGGATGGCTCGATTCGGCCGAGTTGTTTTCAGGCCGGTTCGAATGTGGTTCAGTGCCATGGAGCTGGATGCCAAGAAGATGGTTGAGGCTTGTGTTTCGGAAGGCTATAAGATTGTATGCAATAAGGCAAGCTCGGTATTGTGTTGGCATAAGCGTGGACTTCATAGCATTTTATTTTATTCATATTGTGTTTTGAAAACAAAACAAAAGGACCCTGAATCACCCATTTCAAATCATTTTCCTTTTTATTTTATTCATATTATGATATGATGGACTATTTTTTTAGTTTCTAGAGGTAATTGATTTGAAAACGGTTCCTAGACGGTGTTTGATTAGTATGTGTTTACAAAAGTGTATGATATGAAACGAACCCTGCCATTATTTTGTTAGCCAAAAAAAAAAAAAGTCATTGATCTTTTCATTTTTTAAGGCTTATCAACATTGCTACACTGGGTTCATCTTTAAACCCTTTTTTTTTTTTTAATTACGAAATTTACTGATTAATAATTACTAAGGAATATTTTGTTATTCAGAATTAATTATAATTAATATATAATCAAATTACTATATCCTATTTATTAATTATTTATACTAGTTAATTTATGATATTCTAATTATTATTCAATAATCAATTATTAATGACTAAATATTTATTATTTAATGCATTATCTAAAGATAATTATTTATTTTGTAAATGCAACATATGTCAGAAATAAAATCAAACATCTTTCACGTTTTTTTTTTTCATTTAAAACAATCTCTTAAAAGAATAATCACACAATTTCATAAACAGTTTTGGCACCATTATCAAAAAATAGATATATATGTTTTATTTTCATACTAAAAAAAAAAAATGATTTTAAAAACATTTCTGAGCAGGTGCTTCAATAATGTTTGTTTATTGTATTCATTTTTGATTCTGAATCATGATTTATGATTTTTTAGAGTATTTTTTCATAAAAAATACGTAAAACGAGAATAATTCTAAATTTATGAACTAAACGTCAGTCCATCATATCATAATATGAATAAAATAAAAAGGAAAATGATTTGAAAACAGAACAAAAGGACCTGAATCACCCATTTCAAATCCAATTAATCGTGTTGGATTTCTTCTCACTGCCTAATTAAGACGGTTAGTCAATTCCTCTGAAATATTATAGTTCATTTTAAGCATTCAATAATACTATTTAATCAAGACAATTCTTTTTTTGGAAAAATAAAAATATTTGAGGTTTGTTCTTATTTGGACCCTCCATAACCCACCATATCCGCCTGACCCGTGACCCACCCACCTACTTTTTATGCCCGCCAGCGCATTTTAGCAACAAAATACTAACAAGTCTAAGGACTTGTTCAGTTTAAATTATGATAATTTAAATTATGATAATTTGAGTTGAATTTTGAGTTGAATTTGAGTTAAACTTGTAATTTGAGGTCCCGTTTATTTCACTGATTCGAGTTTTTCTACCGCAAAAAACTCTCAGAAACACTCACATTTAACTTTTTACTACAGTAAAAAGCTTTCAAATAAAATCATATATCAACTCGAATTAAAAACTCGAATCGGCGAACTAAAAGGGAAGTGTGTTTTGTTGTGTATATTTGAGTTATGATTTAAGAAGAAAATCTTTTTGAGGTTTGTGTTTGAGTGGGTCAAAACTTAAGTTTGTATTTAGAAAGTATTTTAATAAAAACTCAATGATGATGACAAATTTAATAGGTGTATATGGGTGAAGTTTTATTCGTCTTTTTGTTGTGAAGGTATAAAAAAAAGAATCATCTTAATCAAAATTAAAATGAAAAAATTATAACATTTTTAAAAATAAAAAAGTATTTTCATTAACTTGAATTTGAGTTTAAGAACTTGAGTTGAATGAGAAATTTAAATTCAAATTTTAATCTCAAACTCAAGTTAAAATTAAAATTTAAATTTAAATTCAAACTCAAATTTTATAAAAAAAAAAATATGAATTTAAATAAAATTATAATTTATATTTAAATTTTTTTAAATTTGAGTTTAAATGAACAAGTCCTAAGATATTTCCAATCAGGAATTAATTTTGAAAACTAAAAAAAAAATACCGGGTCAGGAATTAGGGTTTAAGGAAGAGAGAAAAAGCCCCTCCTTTACCCGTAGAAAATAAAAATCAATTATTATCAGAACGACAAAATTCAATTCTTAAATCTGAAAAAAGAATGGGAAAAATTTTGAAGTTGTGACGGATAGGGTTTTCATGTCACAAAGTACAAAAAATACATATATAAAGTTGTGAACTTGAACTAGGAAAGCTCTGAACTAGGAAGAAGAACTATTACAAGCCCCGTGCTTTTTACGTCCTTTGTGTTGCTGGAACAAAAAACTTATACGAGGCGGCTGCGTACGAGGAGAGGCGGAGATTTTCTTGCATGAAAGTGCCGAGAAAATGTCGACAGATCTCGGTGATTATACCATCATCAAGGAAGGAGAGGCTGAGATTTTGATGCACGCAAAAAATGAAGTCTTTTACAACAAAACCCAGGTGCCGAAATCTCCTCTTTTTGTTGATTTTATGTTGTGCTGATTGTTTTGATGGAGTTTCTGAGTTGGAATTTATGTGGGTTTTTTGTTTGGGATGTGGTCTGAATTGGAAGAGTGTCAAAGGGTTGTTATTAGTTTAAAAGAACATATATTTTAGGAACGAAGAAGATTGGATTTTGAATTGTGAAAACCGTTAGTTTATGTCTTAATTTTTTATGAAGAGGATCTCCTCTTTCGGGTGAAGTCATAGATGTGGAGAGTTTAGTTTTGGGCAGCTGATTTTTGTGAGTTGACATAGATTCTTATGATGTTTTATTTAGACTTCAGGACAAGGAAAGGCTTCAAATGGAACAAATTTTATTAGTAGAATAAACTCTAACTAAACGTCAGAATATTTGCCTTTTGCAGGCATAAAATGCTTCTAGAATGCAAAGAACTTGTTTTTTTATTCTTAAGTCTTAACAAAGAAGAAAACATTTGATATTGGTTTATCAGATTAGTTCTTGTAGGTGCGCAGATCTATCAGGTTGGTGATGATTTCACTATGTTTTAAAGAATAAGGAATAATGCAACTTTCTTGTTTTGCATATCCTTATTGCATATGGTATAGGCCCATGTTCTGGTTTCATATTGTCATGAATCAAGAGATCTGTCTTGTTTGGGACTGTAATTAGGGTTTGAGGATGGTAAAGGTAATATGGAAAGGCTAAAGATGTTACCTTGGCAATTATCTTCTCCATTGGATTTTCTTTTCTCTCCATTGGCAGTTATCTTATCAGAGTTACTCTATCTGTTTTCTCGTAAAGGATTGTGATGGTTTCATCTTTTCATGGTCAGGTTAATAACAGGGATATATCCATTGCTGTCCTAAGGACTTTTATAGCCAAACAAAAAGAAGAACATGAAACGAGATTGGCAAAAAGAACAAAATCAGCTACAAAAGTATCCGAAACGGATGCTTCAGAAGATGTTCCAAAAGAAGCATCTAATGGATCTTCTGTAAATGGTGAAATATCTAATGGGGATTGTGAAGAGGATAAGGTATCTCTTGATAAACCATGTGGCGTTTTGGAAGAGAATGTCAAGACAACAGAGGGAAAAGAACCAGCACAACTGAAGCCCCCAAAAGTTCTTGAGGTTATCAAAATTGTGCTCTATGTTGTTTGATATATTACCAGTTCTTTTTTTTTTTTTTTTTTTTCCTCTTATAGCCCAATACTTGGTGAAAATTACAACCCACAGTTTCCAATTGTCTTTTGCTTATCCTACTCCTTTTGATGTGCATTAACAGGCTCTATCAGCTTCTGGTCTAAGAGCTCTGAGATATGCCCGTGAAGTGGAAGGAATTGGTAAAGTTGTGGCTCTTGACAACGATAAAGGTTATTGCCAAACTTCTTACAGTATCATGTAAATATATATTTTTTTGCATTATGGTACTTAAGCTCCAGAAGGGCCTCTGTTGCTCCTTATTTATGAAAACAGTAAATAAATATAATGATTTAGGTTGCTCTTAACTGTCTTGAAATAAAAGCTCGTAATCAGCCTGTAATTTAGGGCCCGTTTATTTCGTTGATTAAGTTTTTAATTTGAGTTGAGATATGACTTTATGTGAGAATTTTTTACTGTAGCAAAAAAGTTAGATGTGATTATTTATGAGAGCTTTTTACTGTGGTAAAACTCGAATTCTAAATTCGAATCGGTGAAATGAAGGGGGCTTAGAGATTTTGCCTATGCTTAATGATTTATTTTAGGTGGTTCTTATCTGTTTCCTAGCTAACCTATGAATTATAGAAGCGATTGATTATTTTTTACCGCATCTCTACAGTGTCAGTTGAAGCTTGTAGGAGAAACATCAAGTTCAATGGTTCAGTGGCATGTTCAAAGGTCGAATCGCATCTTGCTGATGCTCGTGTATACATGCTGACCCACCCAAAAGAATTTGATGCGGTATGTATACTCTTATGTGTGTTCATATCAACTTTGCAGAAGCTTTGCATTTGGAGATCCTTGCCAGCACTTATGTAAAAACCTATTGATTTCAACCACAATTCATAATCTTTATTTTCATTTGAGTTGCAGGTCGATCTTGATCCTTATGGCTCGCCTTCTGTATTCTTGGACTCCGCAGTTCAGTCAGTTGTTGATGGAGGCATGCTGATGTGTACAGCAACGGATATGGCAGTTCTTTGTGGGGGAAATGGGGAGGTTTGCTATTCAAAGTAGGGTTTTGTAATTCCTACCAAAGTTTTTGATCTGAGTAATGATTTTTTTGGGGAGTGGGGACTAAATTTTGACAACTATTTTTGTACTAGATATGGTTCCTATCCATTGAGAGGAAAATATTGTCATGAAATGGCCTTGAGGATCCTCCTAGCTTGCATTGAGGTATATTACTATGTCCTTGATGTTGTTCGTCTCTTTTAAATTAAATGTGTTAATTTAGTTTAACTTACTGGTTTCTACTTAGGACAATTGGATTGATGTAGGGAGTGCTACTTTCTATTTCTTAAACATTGATATTTAAGTACCAATAATTATCTGGGAGTATTTTCTGGAGGTGTTCAACTGTGTGTGGTCGTGTGTCCTTCGTAATAATGAAATGGACCACATTTTTTTTTTTTTTGAGGATTTTGAATTATGTCCTCTGTAATAATGGCTAATCCCGCTTTGGTTGATCTTTCTGAAGGAAAGTTGTCTCTGTATATCATGATACAATCTGTTGCTTTATCCCTCACATTGCTCCTGTACTTTTAAAATCCACAATATATGTGGATAAAGCGTTTCGCTTCTATCTAAATCTATTTTTTTCCAAATTTCCTTTTTGTAAACCACAATATATTATATTTTGATCTGTATTTATCTTGTATTTATTTTTATTTTTTCTGCAGAGTCATGCCAATCGTTATAAGCGATATATTGTTCCCCTGCTATCAGTTCAGATCGACTTCTATGTTCGAGTTTTTGTCCGCATCTACTCGTAGGTGGTCAAGTTATTCTGAATTATGTTAAAAAATTTAGCAATATGTGATTTCTGTCCTATTGTTGACTAAAAACTAAAAAAAAAAAAAAAAATGGTCGCAGCTCTGCGAGTGCAATGAAGAACACTCCCCTCAAGCTTTCCTATGTGTATCAGTGCATTGGCTGTGATTCTTTCCATCTACAGCCCATTGGAAGGACAATTACCAAGGTAAACTTGGGTATCTGATAATGTCGGAATTCAACATTCAGATGTTTAATAGTTTAAACGAGTAAATTACAATATCCATGTTAATACCCTCTACCTGTAATTCTTTCTTATACCCGAAGGAGTACCAAATTGCGACAGCAAAAAGTAGTTTTCTTTGTTTGTATTGATCCGAAGGTGGTGACAATATTTTGATGATGTCTAAGTTTGATCTTTACAGAATACTAGTGTAAGATATCTACCTGGTTTTGGTCCTGTTGTTCCCCAAGAATGCAGCGACTGTGGGAAGAAATTCAACATGGGTGGCCCTATTTGGTCCGCTCCTATTCATGATCAAGAATGGGTTGCTTCCATACTTGAAGATGTGAAATCTATGAAGGAAAGATACCCTGCTTATGATCGGATCTCTGCTTTACTAACGACAATCTCCGAGGTGTGTGCGTGTCTTTAAGAATTTAATGCCCTTTTCACTTTAAAGTAAAAGGTCGAATATATCAATATATGATTTTACGTTTGTAATTGTCTATGTCTAGTGTGTCCTGCCATATATCTCTGTTGCCTTTGCTCAAAAGTTCTGAAAATATGGTGCTCAGTTTGCTCTTTATGTTTCTGATCCGCAACTGTTTTTCAGGAATTGCCTGATGTTCCCTTGTTCTTGAGTCTGCACAACCTCTGTGCCACTCTCAAGTGCACTTCTCCATCTGCGGTGATTTTCCGATCCGCTGTGATCAATGCAGGATATCGTATCTCAGGAACTCATGTAAACCCATTGGGATTGAAATCGGATGCTCCCATGGACGTCATTTGGGACATCATGCGCTGCTGGGTATGAATCTTCTCGATTTTTTTATGATATGGTGTTGCAAATGCTATAATAATTAAGTGATGAAGAATTATTTATTTTTTCAATAAACATTTATAGGTCAAAAACCACCCTGTGAAAGCTCAACCACCTGATCAACCTGGAAGTGTGATACTCGCTAAAGAACCTGTACTTCAAGTACGTTTTGCCACCTTTGTTGACCCTACTTACATTTTTTTTTTTTAGTATTGCTGCCGAAAGGGTTTCCTTTTTTATTTTTTTGTGTTTTACATTTCCTCTTTTGACAGGCTAACTTCGCAAGAGCTGTTGCGTCGCTTAGCAAGGCGCAAGCCAAGAAGGTTGCTCGGTTCCTTCCAAATCCTGAGAGACACTGGGGCCCGAAGCTCAGGGCAGGTCGTCAAATCACCACCAAACACATTTCTCTGTTAGGCGCCGAGGTTGTGAATGGCATTCTGAACCAGGAACAGGAAGATGGTGAAGAACCTGAAGCCAAGCGTCAAAAGACAGAGGAGCCGACCTTGGATTCATGAACTGAAATCCTTTCTTTCAGGCCTGACGATGTGACGAAGCTGGCCTGGCTCCATAAGAAAGAAATGTTTTGTTCTCAGCTTTGTTTTTAAGAAAGAGATGGGAGATTGCTTGTATCATCAACCTTCAACTTGTGAGCAAAACTGCCATGGATATATGGAGCCGCGTGGAAGAGACTTTTACGAAAATTTTGGTTATGGAAAGTGTAGCTTTAATTTATTTATTAGAATTGTTAGAGTTATAATTGTTATTATTTTTTTTTTGTCTGAATAATCATTAAGGTATTAAATTTGTTCGCTTGTTACACATAGCGTGCACTGAGAAGAGAAAAATCAATGCCAACATCAACTTTTGCTTTTCTTTATACTGTTTCCTATGCTCAAATCTTTGCGCCTCTTCTATATCCTTTCAGTAAAACATTAGTTTTTACTATGTTTTGAGAGTTTACTAGGTGGTTTTTATATTTTGCTGATGTTGGTTGGTTTTCTTTTTAGGAGATGTATGTTTTTTTTATTATTATTATTATTCATTTTTTCTTTATTCTCCTTTGTTTTTTTTTTATTATTTATCTTCTTTCGGAAAAGGGATGTATCCCGTTTTCTGAGTCAATGGAAAACACACAAACAACATGTCGATTTCATACACATAGCAAGCTTGAAATTTGAGGCTGACATGTCGTTTCTGAACAGAAACGACATACAAAATACAAAGGAAACTGATACGACATCAAGGTAAATAAACATCTGTTGGCCTTTAGTTTTTTAGAAATCTCGTTGCCAAAAAATAAAAAAGAATACAAAATTACAATCGCTTTCATCATAAACGACGATAAAAACGGACCACGCATCATTTATGAGAACTACAAACGACATTTATTTTATGTGAATGATTGAAGAAACAGGAAAACGACATTACGGTAGCAGACTTTAAACTCTTCTGCTGCATATAATACATAACATGCCTTAAAAAAAAGCTCTAAATCTAATAACAAAAGAATTTATGATCAAATATGACAAGAAACAAAGAAACAAACAAAACAACAAAAGAATATCCGATTTGTAGTAGAAGAGGAATGAAGTCACTGGTAACAAGTTAAGTTTATTACAAACGGGATCACAAACAACAAGGTCGTTGTAGTATAGTGGTGAGTATTCCCGCCTGTCACGCGGGTGACCCGGGTTCGATCCCCGGCAACGGCGTGTTAATGACTTCTTTTTTATTTTATTTTTTATTTTACTTGTGCTAATATTGCTCTTCAACATGTCTTTTGGATTCAGCTATTGAATCAGGTATGAGGTCTACATGAAATTCCAACTTCACCTTTCATTTCAAAGTTCAAACACACCATATAAAAAGATAAAAGAGGTAGAACTAATAATGATTACTATAAGACAAAGTTACAAAACAAAAAGGCCAGCCCCACAAAGGCAAAAGACTTGCTGCAAGCTCATAAGATGAAGCTAAGTAATAAAATTACATCCCCACCAAAATGCAGATCCAGGGGTTGATGTCTGACCACCACATGGGGTCACAAAGACATGATAGATTGACATTAAAAAAAAAAAAAAAAAAAGGTATTCAATGACTATAACAACTAATAATGATTATTCAAAAATAAAGAGGATTTGCGGACTAATCAAAACAAAAACTTTGAATTAGGCACTGCCATTGGCCAGTTTAGCAGATCCACCAGCAGGGTTGAGCTCGTCCCACGCCTCGATCCACGTGACCATGGCATCGGCTAGCTTGTCGAAGTAAGGATCCACCTTGCTAAGCTCCGCCTTGACCTGCTTAGACAGTTCAATGTAGCACTTCTGCACGGTGGTGCATTCTTTAGGGAGAACTGCAGATTGGAAGAATGGGATGATCTCTTCCTGCCAAAAAATGCCTCTGTACTCCTTCTTCAGGTTCACAAATGGGTTACTAGCTTTGCTGTGCCAGATGTATGGTAGGCCTGTCTTCACTCCCAATCCCAAATGGTCACATATCACCTGAAAATGAAATACTCATTATAGAAATAGGGAATTATGTGAAAGGGTATTAAAAATCGCGCGTTTTTGAACGGTCGAGATTTTCTTAAACTTCGTGTATGGTTTGAAAATTGTTCAATTCCGACAGACCTTGACACACCAGCCTGCCCACATATCGTCGTAGCGTCCAATTGGCTGACCGTCACCCATGAGTCCAAAGTACATTGCAGGGCCAATAAGCTCACGGTCAAATGCCAAGTTCATGCCACACATGGGGAACAAAGTTCCCTTTGGAATGGTCAGAACCGCATCAACATACCTGAAGAAAGAAATAAAAAAAATTTAGACATCAAGTGAAAAAATGGTGTCGGGAGTCTAATTCCTGATTGACAAGTTTATCATTATACTTCACAATTTCAACATTCAATAGTCACAAGTACATCGTTTCTTAAATTAATTCATAAAATCAAAGATTGAAACTTTTAACATTCATAAGTCTGTTTTACACTTCCAATGTTCAAATTCGCAGATTACAATATCAATTAAATTCACAAGTCATCATATTCCTAGTACCAGTTTCAAGAATTCTTTCTTGGTACCATAAAATTAATCCTCTTTGCGGTTCATGAGAAGTGCTTGATGTTTAAGTTACCTGGCGTTTCTCTCTAGAGGCTTGACAAGCTGAGTGGGCGCATCATAATCAGGGATGTTGAGCCAGAGGCCATGGGAAACAGCAGTTGGGACACCCTCTCGGAGGCTGAAAGGGTATCCACGCACAAAATCTGCGCCTTCTCTGTAAGGATCGTAAAGGGTGTTGAAGAAAAATGGCGTTGACGGAGACAATAGGTTCTTTATGTGCTGCTCAAGTGCATTGATATCTTCCCCAGACGGGTTTTTCGCGACCTACACACACGATCACATAATTTAGTTTCTTTCGATTTTTCGCATACTATTACGGAGAAAAACCAGAAAGTGGGAAATGAATTTTCCTGTATTGAATAATGTGAGAATGATACAAGCTTAGCCTTTTATATACAAGCCTTAGGCTAAAACTAAATAACCATACTATAACAGAACGTAACAACTAACAATATCTAAAACATACCTTAAAAAAATGTCTAAGGGAAAACCAAGAAGAAACTTACAAAGCAGTCATCGTCTATGGTGTAAATGTACTTCTTCTTGGAGACCATGTAGCCAAAGCAGCGACAAGCGGAGTCCTTGAAGGAAATGCAGGAGGACCGGGGACCGAGGATTCGGTTAATGTCGTTACGGTTGTAGAGCTCGTAGTCGAAGCCCTCGGGGACTTTGATGATCTTGGAAGGGTCACCATCTTGGACGATGATGAGATGGTAAGGCTGGAAAAACGGCCTCCACATCTCGAGGAAGTCGAGGTTTCGGATGGTCGGGATCACGATGTCGAGCTCATCTTTCAGAAGGGGTGTCGTCGCAGGAGAAGCCATTGGATCGAGCTGAAAATAAAATGAAAATGAGAGAGAATGAGATTGTTTTGTTTGAAGGAAATGGGGTTTGTGAGGGGAAATATATACGGTGAGATAAGTGGTGCTAGCTTAAGGGTAAGGCCACCTTATTATTTGAAAACTTCTAAACTAATCATCTTTGCACCTCAAAAGCGTCCTTATTACTAGGAATTTTATCTAGTGATTCTAATTATATCACCTTTACATCTTAAAAATTTTCAAAAATATTCCATTCAAAAAAATTTTCAAAAATATTCACTTTTGAGTAGTCGAGTAAAGTTTTTGTTTTATGTATAATTATCAATTGCGCTTTAATTTCTAATTAATCATGTTGTCATCCGAAAACCTATAAATATTTGTGATCAATCTATGGTCAACCATATTTATGTGCAAATGTAGCAAATTAATAATGCTTTTTTCACGTGGTTTCCTATAAAATATGTTTCAATTGAATCAATATGGTCAACTCATGTTTTCCACACTAAGAAACATGCCTCGTTCACTTCGCGGATTTAAGTTTTCAATTCGAGTTGCGATGTGATGTTTTCTGAGAGTTTTTACTGCAGCTAAAAAAGTTAGATGTGATATTTTCTAAGAATTTTTTATTGTAAAAACTTAAAACTTAAAACTCGAATCAGTGAAATGAACGAGACAATAAATAAGATTTCAAGAAATAAAATGCTTAAGATTCAAGTTCTCAACATTACTTAATTTTGAATAAAAGGAATTGGAAAAGCAAACAAAAATTCTTTAAATCCCAGAAATTATATAAATTCTGACCACTAAATGAAGTGGAAAACGGTTTCAAATTTTTTTTAACAAAAAAATATTTCTACAACTCGGATTGTTTCCTTTTATCATTTGATAATTGAATTTTGGATTTCATATACGTGATATTTTTTTTTTTTTTTTTAAGTTCTAGAATATTATAAAAAAAAAGAAAATAATAAAAAATGCCACCAAGATTTGTGGGTACTCAAATTAGGCAAGTCAAGGGAACAAGAAACTTTAAATTTCACTACCGACAAAGACGAAGGCGCTTGGCTTTGTTTTGAATCATTTGACGCGGAGGGAAAAGCGGTTAATAACGAGAAAAAGAAAGCGTGTGGAATTAGAAACTCACACGTGGCTTGAGAATAAAAAAAGAGGTCTTTGCGTTTAATCAATGGTTATACAGTTACTCTACTTTTTGACTGAACATGATTATCGGAATATTTGGAATTAACTACCTTAATTCCCGCATGTCATTTGGGGACCTCAGATTGGCCCACTTGCACTTATGCTCTTTGGGCCTACCTTTCAAAATAAAGCCTGTTTCTCAATTTCATGGGCCTTGGAAGGGAGTCCAGCTCATTCAACTTAGACAAATGCAAGACGAGCCTTTTCAAATCGGAGAAAATTGTTGATCTAAGGCTGAGCACAGGAGTCTGAATTTTCTTTTACTCTTAATTAATACTTTTTTAACTAATATAATTATTCAATTATTAATTAAAAATAAAAATTAAAAATATAGACTCATATACTTTAAGAAGTATTTATCTCATTTTTCTTTTCAATTGTTTTTTGGTTTTTTTTTTTTTTTTTTTTACAGGTTCCTACTTATAGTGCAAGTTTTTAGCTATTAAAAAATCACATCAAAACAAAAAAAAAATATGCAAAACAAATAATTAATGGTATAGATCTAACAACTTAAAATAAAAACCTACCAGTAATTTATTTTAGAAATCTCTTTCTTTGTTTTATCATTTATGAAGTACTAGTTTTCTCTTGAATTCAAATACAAATATATATACACAAATGAATTTTTAATAATTATATTTTCACGATGATTATCCATTAAATATTAAAATTTTATAGTATAACGTGATAAAAATTTAATTTTATTAATTAGTATATATTTTTTATCAACTATTTAATTTATTATAATTATCGAACTAACATTTTATGATTAAAATAATAATACCTACTTATAATTACATAATAAAGTGTCCATTTAAACTACACCCTAATATATATATATATATATATATATATATATAATTTTTCAGCACTATATATACACACAAATGTATAAATTGCAGGGTATCTTTATGATATGAAGCTCAAGCCTCGAGATGGGCATTTAATTGTGCTCTTAGTCAAATTGTAGTCGCATTTTAGAGGCCCTCTTCATGAGTCTCATATTTATTATTTTAGCACGACGTTTTCTAACATAATGAAGATAATAAATAGAGATTCTTTTATTGGTGGAATCTTGTCTATCGGTACCATGTTTCGTGTAATAAAAATCTGTGTGAGGAGTGTGAATTGGTATTTTTGTATTGTATTTTCAAGCGTTGAAATATATTTTTCCGTTAAAAAATGGAGTTGACCTTTGCAGAATTCTGACTACATAGGTCAAAATTAGTAAATAATACTAGCTTTCTATGATCTGACTGAGTGTTACTCCTTTTTTTAGTTTGATTAGTTTACTAATTTGAGTTAAGATGTGATTTTATATAAAAATTTTTTATCATAATAAAAAAATTATATGTGATTATTTCTAAAAATTTTTTATGATAACAAAACTTGAATCGGTTTTATTTTTTTTTTTCCTGAAAAACAAGCCTTACTATTGGATTAGCCTCAGTAAGCAATATATTGCATATACATATGGGATATATTCGTAAACATGCACATATATACATTTGCATCATACATATACTTATATATATATATATATATTTGTGTGTGTGGATGTATGTATGTCTTACATTAGCAATATTCTTACAGACATGGATAAATACGCCACAATAAATTCCACCCTCTGTCACAACAGTGATTATTATTAAACCCTTTCGTGAGTTAGCAGGATAAACATTTATTATTCGGGTCAAGGCAAGTTAACAAAAACTGTGCAAGAAGAAAACAGGAGACTGATTCCGCAATGGCAAAGCCAGAAAAAAAAAAAAAAAAAAAAAAAAAAAAAAAATTACAGTCTTGTCAGTCCTATTTCCTTCAATAATTGACAGCAAACTTACTTAGCCGACAAAAGAAAAATGCTCAATCTCATTAATTCTCTAACTTGTTAGGACTTATTGTACATCAATCTTCCTTTTGGTGGTACTATACTTCTTCTCTCTGTACATAAAATAGGTTAGTTAGTAAGATGAGACCCTAATATGTAGCCCATTTGGTGCTTCTACTCTTGGAAACTTCATTAGTTTATCTCCCCCAACTTCTTCCCACCTGAAATGAGAGAGAGAAAACTATGTAAGCAAACAAAAGTGATGCCATGGTTTTGATGTGATTAATTTAACATGTAAAAGAATTATGGTTTTTTGGTCATGTTTTGAATCATTAGTCACCTGTATCTAGTAACAAAGTAGTGTAGGAAAGTGGAAATTTCTGCTATTCCGAGTTCCTTTCCGGGACATTGTCTTGTACCTCCTCCAAATATAAAGAAGTAATTTTTTGATTCCAATCTCTTGTCCTGTATTTTGAAGTCAAAGGAAATTTAGTTAGTGACTTTGGAACCAATTTCTTAGTTTACAGAAAAAGAGAAAAAAAGAAGAATGATAATTTTTTTTTTTAATAAGATACTGTTTGAATAATAAATGATTATAAATTCTATCAGTTTTAATTTTTTTTTTATTTGATATAATTTTAACTAAATTTAACGTTAAAAACATGCGAAACCTGCCGGTCTAGGAAATGTCAAATACCTGTAGCCATCTCCATGGATTGAATGTTAATGGATCAGGGTACAAAAAAGGGTCATAGTTTATCTCCCTAGTGTAAACGTAAATTCTCCATCCCTCTGGAATAAAAAATCCTGAAAAACAAAGCAGAAAAAAAAAAAAAAAAAAAAAAAAAAAAGCTGAATTAGTTCACTGCGTTTTTTTTTTTTTGGTAACTCCAACTTCATGTTGACAAAGTAAAATGTATGCAGAAGATAATTTTTGGAGGAGGTCAATACAATAACAGGAGAAGATAATTTTGTGATGTGAATAAAGAACACGAAAGGACCTGTGATCCGTCATTGTTGATGAATTTTAATGTGAGTATGGCCCACACACCATCATATCATTTGATCCGAACCATTTGAAAAAAAAAACTTATATAGAATTGAATATACTGGAATAAAAACCAGAGTTGTCTTTCTCCTCTTGTTAAGAAAAAGAAAGACATTCCTTTTTGTCAAAAATTATTCTTTAACCGAATGGTCTAGCTAGATCATTGGACAATTCCATGCATATCATTATAGGTCTCATGTCTATGAACTGCTTCACATAATTATTATGCCAAAAAAGTGACAAAAGTAAATGCCATCTACACAACAGTTTCTTGAGCCCACAAAAAAACATGACAGAAGCTAGAAGCTGTTAGGAAATATATCATATACATATGCACATACAGATATATATATATATATATATATATAAATATAATATATATACATATATATAAACCAACGCACCATTTAGTTCCATATCTTGAGTGGTTTTCCTAAGAACCCCATTAACAATAGTGGCTAACCTTGAGGTCTCAAAGATCACCTGAAAGAAAAAGGGAATAGCTTTTTAAGTGATATTCTTTATCAATAACAAACAAGAAAGTGCGTCAAAAAGTGAAAAAAAGATCTCTTACCGCACGAGTAAACCGCATTGATTTGAGGTCATTCAAGTCAATCTGATCCTCTGGCTTTTTCCTCTCTCTAATAGCCAAATGTTCTTTCTGATAAATTTGACACACAATTTAGGACTACAAGCATGAAAAAAAAAAAAAAAAAAAAAAAAAAAAACCCCTCAACCATTAACTTTTTGAATAATCTTTTAGTAGGACATGACACAGTTCTTAACCGTCTTAACTTATGGAATTTATTGATCTAATATAATTCTATCTGACGGTCAACTTACTCTAAGTTCTTCGAGTACTTTGGGATGATCATGAAGGTATTTGACAGCCATCATGGAAGTAGTTGAAACAGTTTCATATCCCGAGTACAAAATAGTAATTATTTGATCAATGATTTCTTCATCACTCAATTTATATCTGTTATCATCACTTCTCATTAAACTGGCAAGCATGTCATGGTGATCTTCTTGGGAAGCCCTTCTCTCCTCTATGAGCTGCCCCAACATTCTAACAATGTGCTTCCTTGCCTATACCAAACACCACGGTTAAAACATCTACGTCAGTAAAATATTACCAAAACCCCCAGTTAAAAAAAAAAAAAAAAAACAAAAACAAAAAATAAAAAACAAAAAGAAAGAAAAAAGGTAAATATGCTGATGTAAAAACTTTTTCCTTTTTGGTCAAACTAACCTGGAATCCACGTCTATAGTTAGTGCCAGGAAGATCAATGGGCAATGACAAAGTTCCCAAAACCAGCTTAAAGAACTCAGGCTTGAATTCATCACACATTGATCCCGACTCGATACCGGCAATCTGCTTAAGAGAGGACAGAAGTGCCATCTGCATAGTAACAATAAAGTGTTGAAACAAATGTTACTTGAAGAAAAAAAAAAAAAAAAAAAAAGAAAAATAGATATAAGGAATCTGGCTAATATATGGGAAACAATAAAAAAAAAAAAGTTCAAAACGAACCTCTTTGGTCTTTTCTTGGATGTTAACGACTTTGTGATTCCAATCAGAAAGATGGGTTCTCATGAACTGATCAATCTTGGGCAAAAGCTGGTGTGTGATCACGGTGGGGGAAATGAGGGAAAGCAAAGCGCCTCTCATGTTCTTGTGAGTGGAGCCATGAACGGCAGCAATGTTGCATTTGCCCAAAATGTCAAGCATGGATTGAGGGTAGCCAGGAACAAGGCCTTTTGACTCATTCATTAGGATGTATCTGTTCAGCTCCGGATCCATGGAAACAATGGTAGGACACCCCAGTATGTGGGATTTGAAAACACTTCCGTACCTGTTTGTGTTTTGTGATATAAAGTTATAAACCAAACAAACAAAAAAAGTGTTATGATTCAGATATCAGAAAGCTGACTGATGCAATATAATCATCTTTTTGGGCTGTTTTCATGGAGTAACACCTCCCCCTACTGAGGCCAATATAATCACCCAAAAAACCTTTTTCCTTTTCTTTTCAAAAAAAACCCAAAAAAAAAAAAAAAATTAACTTTAATTACAAGTGCAATTAAGCGGTGGATTTTCAGGGGAAGGAAAACAGAGAGAAAACAGAGGAACCCCCATTAAAACAATTAGCAAAAGAGAAAGGTTTTTGATCACCTTGCTCTTTGGTTTTTCATGAAGTCAGGGCCTTGTTTAAGAAACTCTGTGGTTTCTCCGAAGATTGGCCAACCCATTGTGCCTGGAGGAAGGCCTTTCTTCCTGTATCTGACCTCATTCCACTTTAGCAAAGCAGAGCAAAAACAGAGCACAAAGAGGAAAACACCCAAAACAACCATGAATGCAGCCATTGATACTCCCTAGGAGAAGAGGAAGAAGAAGAAGAAGAAGAAGAAGAAGAAGAAGAAGAAGCTTCAAAAAAATAAAATCCCACACTCCGCCAAAGAGAGCTGTAAATGGTATGGGTATGTATGGGCATGCTCCAGTTTTAACTTAGCCAAGATTGTGCATATATATAGAGGCCTCTGAACCACCACCATATAATGCTTCAGAGAGAGAGAGGGGGGGACACATAGGCCAAACCCATGCACCCTACAAAAGGAGGGACCCCAATCTATCAGACCCTTCAGTACTAAACTGTAAAACAAAATTAAATAACAAAAATATTTACTTTTTCTTTTAAGACTGTATATGGTAGGGCGTAAGAGCATGATCAGTTTTTTATTATTAGATCTAATTAAAATTAAAAAATATATATAAAATATATAATTTTTTATGCTGATTTGACAATTAAAAATGACTGAAAAATATAAAATTATGACTAATTCTGTTTTTCTGATCTTACAAGAGAAATTCTTTTTTTTAAAGCATTTTCTTCTTCTTCTCTATTCTTAGGGGAAAAAAAAAAAAGAAGAAAGAACTTACCAAACCAAACCGGCTCTTGACTAGACAAAGATTTGAAATTGTAATACCCTCGAATTAACACAGACTGGTTAATATAATTTAATACATGAAACTCTTTCAGGGTTTTAACCAAACGTGTTTGTACGAGAGAAAGAGAGAGAGAGAGAGAGAAAGAAAGAGTTAGTTGGAAGGACGTTGATAACTTGATAGTAACATGGGAATGAGTGATATGAACTATTTACTGCTATGATTTTCCTTTTTTCTTGTTTTTTTTTTTTGTTTAAATTTTTATTTTTCGGGACAGATTTGGCTGAAATGATTAAGGTATTATTGTTATAGATGGGAGTAGACGAGGGGTTCCTCAAAAAAGGTTATTTATATTTTAATTTTAATTTTTCAAAGGCCAAAAAAAAAAAAAAAAAAAAAAAAAAGAAAAACGAGGGACTCAGTTGCACATGCGCACCACCCTATTGGACCTAGTTAGCTAATAGAATAGTGACTCCAAAAACACAGAGTCTTTCACATGTCCATCAACAAGATCTGCTGCTGCTAATTGGAATTGGAATTTTACAAAAATCACAACAAGACACTCTCTTGGTAACCATGTGAATAACAGAAGAGAGAGAAAGAAAAAGTCTTCCTCATTTTTACTCTTTTTTTTTTTTTTTTGTTGGATTCTAACTGCAAGTTTGAAACTTGGACTCTTGTCTCTTGGAGGGCAGTTTGAAGACAGTAATTCCTAGAAGACCACCATATTTATAAACACTGTGGTTTTGACTTTTTGGACTGTTTATGATATGCTAGAGACTGAAAAAAAAAAAAAAAAAAAATAAAAAAAAAAAAGAGAAAAAAATGAAAAAGAAAAGGGGTTCAGAAACAGCCCACGTATATCAATCACCAACAATATGTCCCAAATACAGGAAATTTTTGGAGCTATACGAGAGAATGAGATAAATCCTATTGACTCTTCAAATAATTGATTTTCATCAGTCGACCTGAATATATATATTATTCAAGTAAATATAGCTTTCTTCTCTCTTTTCTTTTTTTTTTTTTTTTAAATATATCATGAGAATGAGATGAATACTTAGCTTTCAGCTAATCAAATCAGTTGCACACAAAATCATTTGAGATTTTTTGGAGTTTTGCTTTGGAACTGTTATAAAGTTCAAATAGCAAAAAATGTGCTTTCCCTCGACATATGTAATGAAAATATTGACCTTTTTGCTTCAATGATTGCAAAATTTATGCCATGAAACATTTACACAACACCAAACGTTGCCAGCAATTTTTTCCTTATATGTGTCCTGAATTAGTGGGCATTTATACTCTTGATCAATACCAATCAGCCATAAATTAGTAATATATATTATACATGATATATTAAAAATATACACTTGCACATATATATATGTGTGTGTGTGTGGATTGTGTATTGGTCTCTATATAATATCAAACTAAATTATGAGTATTATATTGCTCATGAGAACTTTAAGGCTTTTGGATCAACAATTTACTTTTGGCGCATTGGTCTTTCCAAAAGCCTAAGGATCGATGGGGCAAGGACGAAGAATTTCCATTTGCTGCTCATGATAAAGAAGTTACAAAGGTTGTGAAGATGAACTTTATTATCACTCATTAATAATGCTCCGAAGATCAAATAAAAGAGTTGTGCATTGGTTTGTGTGTAGAAGATTGTCTTTTGTCATTAAAATAGAGAGTTATGACAATAAAGTAGGGAAGTACATATCTCTCTGTAGCCTGTTCTTAAATGTAAGAAGGTCCAGTGCGTGAATGAGGAACGATATGTCATGTGCAATCTCTTCTCATGAGGAAAAATTTAGCCGTTCTAATTACAATTTAAATTTTGATTATAGTATTTTTTTTTATAAAAATTTAAATTCAACATTTTATGTTAGAGTTAAAGTGTTTTTTCTCTCATAAATACATTTCTCAATCCAAATTCTCAACTCAAATTAACAAAATAAACGAGATTGAAAACAAAATAAGTAATTTAGAGTGAAAAGTTGATAGGAGAATTGACCTAAAATAGCCGAGGTTATTATAAAAGCAATATTTAGCCTGAACTGTATACTTCAACCGTATGATTTTACCATGTTGACGGTAAAAACTCGATTAACAGCATAAAATCTCTTGTGATCTTAAGGCTAGAATTAATCTCACACGTAGTAAACAATATAAGAAAAGAGACGAATACACAAGAATTAATACGAATTATTTTATCCTTAAAAAAGTGTTACATCCACTTTGATATTGGGCACTATGAGAGGACAACAAAGATAGCTTGAGTGTAGATATTGCAACTAATTAAGGTTTCTTGGCGGCCGAATTAGCCCATTTAATTGTACCTTGTAGATAAATATACATTTGATTGATAAATAACAAAATTGCACCAGATTTGGACTTTTTTATATCTTGATCACCTAACCTAAGAGGTAATACTTATTTTTAGTTAAATTTGAATAAATTAAGATCATTCTTGATGATTTTCCCCTGATAGAATTAGGGACATGATCTTTATCTTTTTTATCCCAGCTTATTTATATTCAATTCGACTACCAACTTGATTTACAAACATCTTTGATGTCGACCTAAATACAGTAAGAAAAAAATGTGGTAAAAACCACATCGATGCCAAATTCACTAGCTTGACATCTCTACAACAATAACGCTTCACTCAAATGTAATCCAGCAGTACAATTTCATCAAAAAAAAAAAAAAAAAAAATCTTACAAAAGCAAGATTAAAGGTAACGAATAGTATAAATGTAATACACACGCACACATAGTATAATGTCATTCATATATATAGATAAAGATATAGATAGATATAGTGAAAAATGCTAATATTTTCTTTTTGTGTTGTGCCCCACAAGTATACGTATAATACAAAAGAGGCTACAATCAAAGTGCAAGTGTGTGGCAATATTAGGGTTTAAGGTCATGGCGTACACCACACATTCATCTATTAATTCTATGGGGCGGCTCCGTACAGTAGGCGTGTACATGACGATGGGTCTAATCATGCATATTATATGATTGTAAATGAGACAGTGTTTTGGCCCTTGTAATTTCTGTTTATCTCTTTTCTACTCTCGTTTTGTTTTTTTGACTTTGCCCTATCGAAAGCTGATGGCTTTGTCTTCGAGTGGCACAAAAGGTGGATTGGATGGCGACTTAAACAAAAGAGTGGATCCATGGGGGATCCTTGGAAAGGGATTTGACACAAAAGATGCATTCACAATAAATATATATATATATATATATATATTTATCGACTTCTCTTTTTTTTTTTGTTTTGCTCTTTTATTTGTATTCTGTGAAAATTTCCCAATATTTATTTGGTATAACATCTTTTCCAAACTCGTAAGATCATAGATGAAAGATCATTGTTGATCAGGGCAAGGTATGTGGCAAGAGATGTGATAAACGTACCTATATAAGCCAAATAGGGCAAAGGAATATGTGGAAAAAGGTGGATGTCTTTTTAATGTGTTTTAAACTGTTTGCTTCAAACTCTGAGCTCCAAAAACAAATGAAAAGCATGCAAGATTTCCTTTTTAATTGACATGAAAAAGGCTCTTGGTTCCTATATATATTATCTATCTTTTCCCTTACAAGTTATAAGCCGCATAAAAAACAAAACAAAAACAAAAATTTAGATCCGTATAATCATACAGCTTAAATATCAGTCATTAAATAGCAATAAAAAATACCATCCATTGAAAAAGAAAAAAAAAAAAAAAGTTGTCATCTAAAAGTTGAAAGAAATTCAAGGATTTCATATCGTTTCCTAAAGGGGGGAAAAAAAAAAACTATTAGATAATAAACTTCCAGCTATATAAGTATACTCAAAATTCACTTATTAATCCGACAGTTGAGAAATGACAATTTTTATCTTTGGGATTACATAGGCAAGGATTGATCAACGTGTAGAATAGAAGGGGTCATATTCAAGATTCAAGTGGCCTTGGCAATTAATGTAGCTAGAACCCAAAAAAAGTAAAAAGCTAGTGATGTAAAACCAGACAACATTAACACGATGAATATCTCCCAAACGCCAAAAAGAGTCTGCCAATATCAACTTCCTATTTTTGCATGTTTAGATATCAACTTTTGTGGCCAATTTGATTTATTATGACGCACGGCGCGGCACGGCACTATGCCAGCTTGCTCGAAACTTCTTCGAATTTTCTGCAATCAGATATGTATATATGTATATACAAATATATATATATATATATATATATATATCTTGCGCCCTTGGATATAACATGGTGATGTAGGTGACAAATGGCAGGACAGCCACCCTTTAATTTATAAGGGATTTATCTGTTGAGATTTAATTTGCTTTAAATTCAAATGATTGATATTTGAGAGAAATATTGCCGACACAGTTTGATATTATTTGACTTTTTTTTTTTTTGGTCTTGAGAGTTTGATATTATTTGACTTGTACGTACAAGAGAAAGGAAAAAAAAAAAAGGACGATAGATAGGGAACAAACACAAGGGAAAGGGATATTTCGTATAAGTGAATGCAATAATGAAGGAAAATTACAATGTTACACACGTAGGCCGGAAAAAGGTTAATTATAAACTTATATATATATATATATATATAATTTATGAGTATATGTATATAAGTGGATAGAGAAAGAGAAGGCCATGCTTTAAGGTGGGGGCAGGAAGAGAGAAGGGAATGTCCACCCACACGCACACATGCAGCTCATGCACTTTGCTTTAATTTGCTTCACTAATATCAATAAAAATAATAAATAAACCAAAAAAAAAAAGAAAAAGAAAAAGAAAGAAACAATAAAGTTGTGATGTACATTGAAACCTCCAGTTGCACGAGGGCCTCTATTTTGTTATTTTCTGCTTTGTTTCCTGCCAGAAATGGGCATCCTAATAAACATTATTATTTTCTCTAAATTATTGATCCCCCCACCACACCAAGATATGCACTAGCCAGCATTCCTTTTGGCAACAAGCATATCAAACATTCATGTATTTTCCTCTCTTAATTTCCCGTTAATTACAATTGGCTCGTGGAAATGTGTGTGTGTGTGTATATATATGAGCTATATATGATTTGTATGTATGCCTGCTTGCTGTTGCATGCCTATAACAAAATATCGGTGAATTATTTTGGATGTTTTGCTTCAAAGAGGAATTATTGTTTTTCAAAAGACGTAGCTTTTATTATTGTTACGCCATGGTTGAGATCTCGACCATTGCTTCTGAGGACCGACGTCGAGTAACCCCTTGAGGAGGACCGACTGTTGGCAGTGAGGTAAAGCGTAGCGGACGTGCCTTATGCATCGAGATATATAACAGGAGGGGTTGTGCCGTGCAAGGCCTCGACGGGAAAGGTCAGCGACGTCGAGGAATCATTGTTGGTTGCCAGAGGTCATGTCAACCCGAGGAGGGAAGTACTGATCCGACGGCTACTTTTGGAGTCAGGAAATCAGGTGTCAGCCTGGGGAGATCCGCCGAATTTCCAGGGATAAGCCATCATGAGAACTCACCTACCCTCACGGATACCGAGGATGGGAGATAGCTTCTCTCTTGGAAATCGGGAATGTGTAACCGCACGAGAGATACTATAAATAGAACGAAAAGAACCCAGAAAAGGGGTTAGAAACTATTTGTATAACAAATGCAACATTTGTATTCATCTCAACAAATATAGTGCATGCACAAGTGGATTAGGCACAATATTATTGCCGAACCACTATAAAATCGTTGTTTTCTTCTGTATTATTATTGCGGTTCATTTCATTATCTCGTGTTTAACACAATCACGAGTGATCAAAAGAGATTATTACGAGTTGTCGGAAAAACACCGTCAACAATTATTATTATTTTTTAATGCCAAAAGACGCTACCCGAATCAATTTGCCAAAGCACGTTGAGGTGACCTCATTAACGTTAATAGTAAACAAAAGAGTTAGCTTCTTTTGTTTACTTTAAAAAAATAGTGAAGAAAATAGTTGATTTATAAGTAATTATATGCCACTCCTCGAGTTAAAGAGAAAAAAAAAATGAAAAGGTAAATCGTCTAGTACAATATATATGATAAAAATAAATAGTTGGTTTTAGTCGCTTTTTGTAAATTGTTAGAAATTTTCTTTTTAAAAAAATGTTTGGTCAAAGCAACTGGTCAATGAGTGATTGATCACTAAGTCAATAAGTTGATAAACATTGACTAATATAAAAAAAATACTTATTGATCAATTATTAATTAATCGTCAAGTCTAACAGTAAATCATTGATTGACCACTTAAAAAAGTGATTATTTTTTATAATGTTAATAATAGTTGGGATGTTATTTAAACAACACTTTAAAAAATTTATATTTCACATATCTCCATAAAAATAAATCCTATTTGATATTTATGTGCACCTTTAAGTTATTAAACTTATGTCAAATTGAATTAAATTCATATTTTTTTATTTCATTTGATTTTTTTTTTGTTAGAGCATCTTCAATACGATGTTGGATTAGTATGCTAATGTCAAATTTTAGCATTTGCATAGAAGAGCCACGTACTTTTCCATGCAATATTATTTTTAGTATTAAATTCGACAATAAGTTTAGTATATGTCACTTTTTATATTTAATTGTTATTCGTTTAAGTATTACCTTTTCATTTATTCATTACAATATTATTATTTTTAAATTATTTTTTTAAAAGGAAAATATTTATTTCTTACAAGTTTCAGAACTCAATAATTATAAAAAAATAAATAAATGTTAGTATTTGAAATAATATTATATATTTAAGTACAAATAAAATAACATATTAATATATTATTTCACCCTTTTAGCGCTATAGCATTAATATTGACATTTAAATAAGAAATGATTTTGGCTTCTCTTATGATTCTATTAACGGCTTACCAAAATTCATTACCAAATACTAATATGGTAAAGTATTTTTTAATTTGTTATAATTATTAAAAAAAAAAAAAAAAAACAAAACAAAAGAAGACCACCTTGGGAATAACTCATCGGCCATAACTTTGCAAGGGTGAGATATTCAATGAAAACCTTCTTGAGACTCTCAATCTCACTTCCCAAACTCTAGAAAAGCAGAAAATAAAAATAATTGTTGATAATAAGGGCTCGTTTAGTTCACCGATTTAAATTTTTAATTCTAGTTGATATGTAATTTTATGTGAGAGTTTTTTACTGTAATAAAAAAATTAGATGTAATTATTTGTGAGAACTTTTTACTATAACAAAACTTGAATTCTAAACTTGAATCAGTAAAATAAACAGAACCTAAATAAAAAATAAGAAATAAGAGAAAAGGGGAAAAAAAGAAAAAAAAATAGAATAATATCCTTGAATAAATAATGGGAATGCAACTGCAAGGGACTGCACAAAATTGTCCTTAACTGCAACCAAAAAAAAAAAAGAGAGAGAGAGAGAAAAAAATAATAAAATAAAAGACCCCTTCACTCACACAGTTTCACAGTTGACAGATAAAGATTGAAGATGTCTGCTTATTTGTTGTTTAGTTCTTGACGTCTTTATCCTACCAGAGAATGATGATTGAGTGCACGTGTGGTAGGTCTGTCCACGTGCATCTGTTTTTATTCACCGAATTGATTGATTTGTCTCTTTGCTTCTTTCTTTTTTTTCTTTTTTTTTTCTCTGATATTTTTTTACCCCCCTCCTTTTTGCTTGACTGCCACCTCCTTTCACAGAAAGAGGACCACGTTAATTTTCTGAGAGCTTCTCTGGTTGCATTAGCGGTACTTCTTTACTTGTAGAGTTAAATTTGTATTAAAAATTATTTATTTTTTTTATTTTAATGTAATTTTAATTAAATTTAATAATTAAAAATTAAATTTTATTATGGGGATATTTTATTAGAGAAATTTTTATGGTCGTGTTTAAAATTAATTTATTTTTATTTTTTACATTTTTTATAAAAAAAATAAAAATGTTTTTAAAATGATGTTTGACGTAAATAAAGATAAAAAATATAAATAAAAATGAGTTTTTGGTTTAGTGTAAAATGAGAAAAAATAAAAAAAATAACTTTTAGTCGTTTTTTATTTTTTATTTTCGTTTTCTCATCTCTAGTGCAGAGAGAGAGAGAAAGACATTAATGAGTTTTTTTACACTGAAAATAATCTCTTAATAAAATTATCAAATGTATTTTCAAAAATGATTTTTGTTTGAGATTTAAAACTTTTTTATTTTCATTTTTATACAAAAACAAAATCATTTTAAGATGAATTTCAAATACACTATATATATATATATATATATATATATATTTTTTGAATTTACCCTGGCATGGTAAAAACTCGCGTGACTTGTTGTGAAAGAACCACTTACACAGCACAAGTCTGAACGCAAAGGTGTCACGATTACCATTTTTCATATGGTTTCTATTTCTGTAGAAGTCTATTTGAATAAGTTGCTTCTTTTTTACTATTTTTAGTAAATGAAGGGAAGCGTCACGCTTCTGCTTTTTTTCTTTTGTTGTAAAGAATTCCTTTTGCGTTTTCTCGCGTGTGATTATACGCATTATTAAGCAAGAAACGAGGGGTAACATGCGCAATGTTATTTCAGAACTTACAAATAAAACTTTTTATATTTAAGAATTTTTTTTAGGCCGGCCTATCAATAGAGTCAGTATCTGATCGTTAAATCTGATTAAAATCATAACATATTAACAAGATATACATAACAGATAATTTTTTATACATATCTCACAATTAAAAAGTAAAGAACTATCGATAATTTATTTATTTTTTTCAATCCATAGAAACTCCCTTATTGTCATTAAAGAAACATTTACATTTCTTACAGGTGATTCCAACCTATTTTCTGAAATAGGACCTGCAATTCTATTAGTTCAGAATCAACTGCCACAAGAAATGGTTTTTCTTAATCTTTAACTACCATAAGAATTTTTTTTCAATGGAAAATATTGGTAATTAAAAAGAGAAAAAAAAAATATAAGGGTATATTAGTGCTACCTATTTTATTACTTTAAAATATTACATTTTTTGTTTGTGAACATTAATATATACAAAATATTATATTAGCAAAACGTCCAAGATTAATACAATATTGCATTATCTAATACGGAAAAACAATATGTAGTAAATTGTATTGTATAATTTAACTTCAAAGATCATATTAATTAATAAACAAATAAAATATTTAAACATCAAAATTCAAAAGAGGGGTCGGGTCCGAAAGCACTAGGATGTTAGAAAAATTACGAAATCACGTATCGTCGCATCTTAAATTTTTTTTTAAAAAAAAAACTAATTCTAACATGGGATTAGGGACCGGGATTGGGTTGGAGTCCAATACCAGGATCGACGTCAGGATCCAGAACATGGATCGAGGTCATAACCCCATAAACATCTGGTTCGATCCCTAAGATGCGAGGTCGGGACCATGACCAAGGTCTAACATCGACAATTAATCAAGGTTGGGAGTGGCATTGGGATCGAGGTTTGTGACTAGCACCAAGGACCTGATAAGGTCGTAGTTCAGGACCGGGGTTAACGTTTGTGAGAAGGGCCGACCGGAACTATGTCGATTCCAAACCTTAACTTGTCTCGAACTTCGACCCTGACATTAGTGTTCGTCCTGGACCCCATTCTAATTAGTTTCGTTCTTGGAGCCTAACCCTATCCTAAACCTTGTCTTTGGTCGTGGACCTGACCGTGATTCTAAACTTTGAAACCGAACCAATTCTGGTCCCTCTCCTCTAAACTTTTACCAGACCTTGTCCTAGGGCTAGGTTGGGATTGTGGCTGGCTCAATTAATAAGTGAATGCTTAAATTTATTTTGTTAAAAGTTTAATAGTTAATGGTAAACAAACACTGTTTAATGTAATACAAATATCTTAATATGACAAAGAACTATCATACTGTAAAAAAATTTATCATAGTTTAATATATACAACGGTGTGTGCCAAACATGCCAAACAAAGTATCAATGTTTTCTGCCGTTCGCCCGATTGCTCCTTCTAAATATAAGCATGCACACGTACGTAACTAGAATGACGTAATGTGTGAATCCCATGTAAGTGATCTGTTATAAACAGTTGCAAGTATAATAATTAAGGTTCGGTTTCTATATTATATTTATTTAACTTTATAATATTCAATTAAGGTCAGACTTCTAAGTGAGTTTACGACCTGATGTACTTATAATGCCTACAGTTTGTATTATCTAGCTAGCAGCATGAGTAACATAACGTGATGTGTTATAACTTGTATATATGTACGTCTGTCGTGGTGTCATGAAAAGCAAGTTATTTAAACAAAAATTAGCTACTTTTCTTCCGACAAATATGCGACGATTATAGTTTTCTTAATTCAGAACAATCCAAGTTGCCCCATCGAGTAGCTGTATTCGTCTCAAAATGCCTTCTATTAAATAATATTTGAGTTATTTAAACTAATGCGTGGATTAAATGACAAATGGATGTGCATTTGTATTAATAACAAACTGAGATATATAAAGAGTGAAGAGATCATTTGCTATTTGTCTAGTCATGAACCATGAATATGTGGCTAATAATGTTGTTTCCTAAGCCTTCTCTAATCAATGCAACATGATTATGCGGCTACTAATGTTGTTTCCTAAGCCTTCTCTAATCACGTTACATTGATGATGACTACCGTTGATCTGAAGACACTTAAAATGTTTATAATATACGACTATATATTACCCATACTTCCATTTTCAAATTATACAAAATAACTGGCGCATAATTTCTTCAAGCATGAGTAGAATACGGATAGCTATCTTATATATATATATATATATATATATATATATATATATATATGGTCGTGAGAGAGGATATAACTAATATCAAATCCTACTAGTACCTCCCAATTATTAAAAGGATAAATTACATTTTGATACTCTGTGTTATATCGAAATATGAGTTTAGTACCCTTTGTTTTTAATAATTTCATGTCAGTATCTCGACCTTTTAGAAAATCTACTTTTGGTACCTCAGCATAGTTTTTTAATACACAAAAAGATAAAATTACCTTTATTATTAAATATTAAAAAAACTTTTTAAAAAATCTTAGACCTACAACTAAACACCTAAACTTCATTGTGCCCTAAACATAAAGCAAAAATCTTGACTGTAGGTTTAAGATTTTTTAAAAAGCTTTATATATTATACACCTATGCACAAGGACTCATGCACTTTTTAAAGTTAGGTGGAGAAATTGAAATGTGTTCTACTTCTACTTTTGCTTTAACAAAAGTAGTAATTCTACTACAAGCACGGAATCCCAAACTTACTTTAAGAGTGTGTTTAGTTAGAGGGGGAGATGGAGGAATGGAGAGGGGTGGAGGAAGAAAGGTGAGGAAGAGGGTTAATCACTTATTTGGTTGGAGAGAGAGCAGAGGTTGAGGGATATGCTTTCTTTTATAGCCCACCAAATTGAATATTTACATCAATAGAAGGATTCAAACAATCCATCAAGTGTAATGTTAAAAATATTATTTTACCCTTACATAAGTCAAAAAAGCTTTTTAAAAAATCTTAGACATACAACTAAACACCTAAACTTCATTATGCCCCAAACATAAAGTAAAAATCTTGATTGTAGGTTTAAGATATTTAATAATAAGGGCGATTTTATCGTTTCGTGTCCTAAAAAACTGCCATGAGATACTAAAAAAGTATTTTCTAAAAGCTCGAGATACCAGCATGAAATTGTTAAAAACAAAGGGTACCAAAATCGTATTTTGATATAACACAAGGTACCAAAATGAAAATTTTCCTTATTAAAAAAAAAAAAAAAAAATTACAAGTAACCAATAATCTGTCATTGTGTATCCAAAGGATCCAATTATTTTTTTTCCTTGGCTTTATAATTAGGCAAAATATTTATATTGATGTGCTTATAAAGTATAACTATTTCTCTCGTTGAGGACTCGAAAGGTCATCTATATATAGCTAGCTAGCACATACACACACACATATACATACATACATACATATATATATATATATATATATATATATTTTTGAGTGCCATCAAAGTTGTTGTCCTAACATTATATAAATTTCCTGTGAGAAGCGCAAAAAATATGGACTTTTGCTAAAAAGCTAATAGGCATCTCAATAAATTGAAAAAGAGAAAATCCCATATCTCAACCCAGATAATAATCAAAATCCGCAATCATGGTTGGCTGGCATCTCAACTTTACAAATATATCCTTTCCTATTTGTGTTTTTCAGCAACATTCATTAGCATCATTTTCCCTCACTACTTGTATAATTTCTCATAATGATGAAAGTGCATTTCGATCATCAATCCTATATTAATATTATCTGTCCAATTATATATAGTTCTCCTTCAACGTTATATTATATGCCCTTCCTTAATTAAAGCATATATAAGCAATTAATTTGTTAATATAATGGATATATATGCATATAGGGATCAAAGGGGATCAACTTGAAAATTAAAGTTGTTGAAGATATATATTAAAAGTGTGAGATAATAATCGATTGATGAACATATATATACACATATAATATATAATTAGCTTTCGCCCCCCAAGTGTGTGCTTCCAACCAACATTTTGCAAAAGATTCTTAACTTTAAGTTGGCTCCACTTCACAAAGCCCCCCGCTTCAAGTATCCCCACCCCATGTGTAAAGGTCCCCCACATTTGCCTTTAGTTTTGATACAACTACAAGTGCTTGTCTTTGCTGTTGTTTCTTTCATTAATTCCCACTATTTTACATTTTTTTCTTTTTTTAAAAACAACCCACCTTATTAAATCTTTCTCCTTTTCCTTTCAGCCCCAGATTAGGTTATAATCTTATGCTATGCAAAAAGAAAAAAAAAAAAAAAAAAAAAAAAAAAGAACCGAAACCCATGTGATCTGGTAACTGCTTGTCCACAATACAAATTCCAAGGGGTTGAAACTCAAACCTATTGTGGGCCTCCTATCCGACTTGGTTTTTCTGCAGCAAACAAAATTTAGAAACGATTGATCAATTCTTTTGCATGTTACCCCCTCGTGGGTATTTCGCAATCGTCCTAATAAATTTGGTCCATGGAGAGGAAAATAATATTGACAGCTACCAGACGGTTAGTGAGCCCAATAAGTATAGCCTTGAATTTTTTCTGAATCCTTATTTGTTGTATATGCATTGGTGTTTTCTTTCTCCTTGAAAAATAGATAAAAAAAAAAAAAAAAAAAAATGGAAACCAATATCATGACTCCAAAAGATTTTATGTGTCAAGTAGTTTCTATGTGGTATTAGACAATTGTCGATTTGCAGCATGAATAAATTCTTTCTGTTTTTATTAATTATTTATCTGCACTTGTGTTCTACTGATCAATTATCTTGTCAACTTGAAATATTTTAAAAAACTGTTTTTTTTTTGTTCTAGTGAGAGTCATCTGGATAATATACTTGATATAATGTGTGTGTGTGTGTGTGTGTGTGTGTGTGTGTGTGTATGTATATATATACAGATATGTGTATGTATGTATATATCACAAGATTTTTATTTTATACAAATTGGTCCCTTATCTTTTTATAGCTTTTTGTATTTAGGAAGTGGGGGACCAAAAAACATAAAGCGGTGCTTATTGTATTTTTGATGTTCAAGATGAGATTGCAGGTTATTGAGGGAG
Organism: Morus alba; assembly: GCA_012066045.3. NCBI lineage: Eukaryota > Viridiplantae > Streptophyta > Magnoliopsida > Rosales > Moraceae > Morus > Morus alba. Next base: position 5,321,237 of record CP050233.2, on the reverse strand, counting down.
CGCTAGTGTATATGCATGAATTGGGCAGTCGTAATTAATTTATAACTGTAACCTTTCAGTTTATGAAGAAGTTCTGTATATGCATTGACACACAGATGTGATCAGTAAATTACCAGATTTTCTGGCTCACCTTGAATATTGTTCATCTGAAAAAGCAAGAGCCTTCGTTTGTTTTTTTGCTTTTGTTTTTTCTTTGAAGAAAAAGACTAGTCACTTTGAGCAGCTCTTTATACCTTCACAAGCCCAAAAGAGAAGCGAAGAAGAAAAGAAAAGGCTCTTATGTCTAGCTATAGCTAGCTAGAGTTTACATGATTTCTTGAGCTAACCTAGCTAGCTATTAATAAAAAGATAAAAAAGAAACATAGCTAGAAAGTTAAAATTATAAACCGCATTACTATAATTTAATTACCCATCTAATTCATTAGTAATCTTAATTCAAAAAGCATGTGGTAGTCATTATATAACTTTGATAATCATTCGACGCTTTTGTTCAATGCCTTGAATACGCTTCATTTAAATTACGTATACCAATGAATAATATTTACATAATGTAGTCATTGGGAAGTTTTTGAGGCAATATTTTAATTCTAACGGCAATTATATTAATTTTCCAAATCAATCTTAATTAACTGTTGTATTGGGGAATGAGGACAAATTAAAGTTCACGGCCATATAGTCAACCAATATATTCATATATATATATATATATATAATGAAATAAACTAGAAGATTATGAAATCCTTACTAATTATTGTCCTAGTTCCTTCTCATGACTAGCTTTAATAGTATACTTGTTTCATAAACCAATAACATGAAGCCCATTATTCTCTCACGAAGCAACATCGAAGCATGTACATATATATTGCCAGTACTACTCGATGCAATATTATTTGGTTAATCATTTAGATTTGATATCCTATCCTTCATAGAATGATACCTAACGACATTGATATTGTAAATAAATATATAGTAATTATTAGTTTTATTGCTGCTTTCAAAGATTGCTACCATGTGTTAGATACCTTCTAACCCACCAATTCACATGCTCCACACCAATTAATTAGCAGTACTATAATTGATTGTCTTATAAAAAAAATAAAAAAACTACTAGAATGAAAGCCTATATTTGACTCAAATATTGGACTCAAATCAAATCATAACATTTTCTCCATTTCACAATTACCTATGTAGTCGGTGATTAAGACAATAAAAATCTTGTTATGACTAAAGCACAAGCTTACTTAATATTTTCCAAGCTAGCTAGCTAGGGAGTGCTTGGAAAGAATGTCTACCTAAAGAATAGAATAGTAAGCGCTTTTGATCCCCATTTTAACTTTTTTTAAAAAGAAAAAACGAACAAGGACTAGACTTAAGTTTGTCAGGAAGAAAACGTTGATTATATGCAACTTTGCACATGGTGATGAACTTTTATCACAAAGTTTGGGAACGTAAATTTCAAAGTTAGATGGCCCTAACTATAGCCGATCACCAACCAGAAACCACACAATCCAATTTACTCGACTATGTTTTCAGAGTAACTCACATGATCGTTGATCAGTAGTAAGTTACGTCTTCATCACTTTTTGAAAAGTTTATTGTGCGTGATTGGAAAATTTTAGAACTCTATGCATGCATGATTAATATTCCTCAAGCTTAAAAGCGCTAAATTACATATTCTTTTCAATTCACACGTTCGGATTTGTTCTTTTTATGGTCCTTTTTATTGTGGCTACTGAAGTCAAAAGTAAAAGTTATCTACTAAATCTTAGTCTCCTAAAATTAGAGCATTATTGAGCTGCCATTGTGGAAATATTTTCCCATTGAAGGTGACAAAACGTAAATATCATGAATCGCGCATGATTGTACTTAAAGTGTTGAAAGAGGCCCAAAAGACTTATTGACTAGTGCATGAAAAACCGTGTGAGAATATATATATTCGGCAAATAGTAATCCGATACTACTATATATACATATGATATGATATGAAAACAAGTATATGCAATAAAATAGAAAACTTCATTGAAAGAATAAAACAAGAGCAATCAGAATATGAAACCAATGTATAGAATTCACGGATATGTATTCATAAACAGCACTATCAATTATTTGAATTGATGAAGCCACTACGAGTTATAAAAAAAACTTGAAATATTAAATATATATTGTGCCGGCCATTTGAGTGAAGCAATGACTGATCAGGTTTTTCTTGTCATTTTTTTAATATTTTTTTTTTAAATTTCTCCCACTCGTGACTGATATCGGTCTTCCACTTGTAGCCCACTGTTCAGTACACAATACTACGTATAGAAACACGCTAACATATATACATGTATATATATATATATATATATATTACAAATATGTGTCAACCAAACGTGATATATTATACAAATACGACAGTGTTATTACTGTCTCGAAAGATTGAACATACTTTCAGACATTAATGCTTGAAACCCTGCATCCCATGTGGTTAGTCTATAACTATAGCTAATATATAGTACTTGAAGATTTATAATTTGATAAGTGATAATTAACTAATAGAGCAAACTAAGGATATATATTTAATCCCAGAAAAGGCCAAGACTTTCCACCTTTTGATTCCATGACTCGGCAAAAGAGAACTATGCAGTTATAAGGAAAAAAAAAAAAAAAAAAAAAAGAGAGCAATAAGTACTACTAAATACTAGTACGTTTTGTATCTGGATTCCATATTCAAGGGCAATCCTCGGCGATTTTTTATTTTTTATTTTTTTTTTTTTTTTCCCGTTGTTTTCTTCTCTAAATTAAATTTGGCATTTGGAAAGCACTATGTGCGTGGTTTTGGAATGGTACTCATTAGCGCATAACATATTTATCAAATAGAATTTATTGTGCTCAGAAAGTACTTTAAAGTATGTTATCTCAAAAACATAGATTAGGTGAACTGAAAAGGAGGCATTATCGCCTTTTATCTTATTAATTCGTTACTTAACTTCTCACTTATGACTCACTGGCATCCTGATCAGTTTTGTTATTTTTGTATACACCACAAGTAAATATATCAGACAGGCAATTAGTAAATTTTCTAGCACGTACTCTCTAGCTAAACCGATGCACTAAGGACTGATGCACTTTTTAAAGTTATGTGGAGAAATTGAAATTTGTTCTGCATCTACTTTTGCTTTAACAAAAGTAGTGATTCTATTAAAAGAACGGAATCTCAAACTCACTTTAAAAGTGTGTTTAGTTAGAGGGAGAGATATAAGGGTGGAGGGAGAGAGGTGAGAAAGATGGTTAATCACTTGTTTGTGGAAGAGAGCATAAGTGGAGGGATGTGTTCTCCTTCATGATCCATCAAATTAAATCTATACATTAATAGAATGATTTAAATAATCCATCAAGTGTAACGTTAAAAATACAATTTTATGCTCCACACAAGTTTTTAACATATAGTTTAAATAAATAATTTAATAATTTAATAAAAAACTATCATCTATCTTTTCAACTCTCATTCTATTCTACCAAATTATATAAAACATTACTATAATTCTTTCCATTCTTTTTTAACTCTTTTCATCTCTCTAATTAAACAGATCCTAAGACAAAAAGGGGGAAAATAAAAAAAGTGAATATGATCACATTGATTAGGCCCTACCCAACGAGAACATTGTGACGTAAGCCCAACAATTAATGAAATGCACTATCTGCAGTAGTTGTGGAAGGGCCCGATTGATAGAGTTTTTTATTTTTCTTTTGATTAGTAACGAAAGAGAAGTAAAAGCTTGAACTTTTCGATTAGTGTTTCTAAGCTATATTTATAAAAGTGCTTAAATGAGTTTATATGGTTTTTAAATTATCTAATAAGCAATAAAATTGGTATAATGAAGTTTATATAAATGTCTTATTTAAACTCTACTATAAATTTTAAAGTCTATTTAGAAGATTTTTTGAGAAATCATATTCCGTAGCTTTTATTGTAAGCTCTTTTGGAGATAAAATCACTTTTAATTGAATGTCCAAACACTTAGAAGCAACTTTTGTTCTCAAGAAGCCCATTGTGTGTTTAGGGCTCATTTAGATGGGCTTAAAAAAGCTACTTTTAACTTATTTAGTCCAAAAGTCGTTTTTAACTTATTTGAATAGACAATCTTAAAGAATTTTTTTTTTTTTTAAGTATTTTTAGAGAATAAGTCTATCTCTTTAGTATTATGAAAAAAGTATTTATAAAAAGCGTTTTTATTTACATTTTTAATCTTTTATTTGTCAATAATAAATTAAATATCATATTTATGTCTTTTTATAAAAATACGTGTTTTTAACTTTTTTATCCAAACAAGTTTAGAAACTCTTCTTAGATATACAATCACTTTTTTAGATATCATCCAAACACTAATTAAAAAACTCCAATTTATGTTTATTTTCTTTTACTGCTTAAAAATATAAACACAAACTATTTCAAACAGACCTTAGTCATCATCACTATTTTGGTTGCGTGGATAAAGATTAATGGATAGACTCAACATTTTAATGTTTAACTATATATGAAAATCGAACATATGTATTAACTACTCTACAAATTAAGAAGAGGAAGAAGATTGTTATGTAAGCTGTATAATCGATAAGTTCTAAAATTAACATGTAAATTTGTTATCAATAATTTAAAAGATGTGATAATGATTGATTCAAAGGTTGATATTGATGATCTTCGCCAAGTAATTTATAGCATCTCTATTGAAAAAACAGCAATTCTCTCTTAACTGTAGAACATATATAAGAAATTATTTATCTAAAGAAAACAGAGTATTGAAATCAAGGTGGCGAATTTTGCGGAAAAAAAACCACTAAAACGGACGTTTATTTTTTTCAAAAAAAAAAAAGTAAAAAAAAGAGGTTATTCACTGGTTCTACGTTCTGTTTATGCTAGCTAGCTACCAATATGGCAATATCCAACAGAGGCATTGTCCCTGTGTAGATGGAATGTCATCATGTTGTTAAGACGTATTGTATGCGAGGCGACTTGTGGCACAAGATAAAGGAAACTTTATGGTAAATACCGATAAAATCTGTAGTAAATGTCAAACGACATGTCGTTCGTGGAAGCAGCATGTTATGAGTAGTGACAATTTTGTAGGTCTAGAATTCACGAGATCGATCAACCCATACAAGACAAACTAGTGTATTATGAGTTGAGAAAATATAAATTAAAACCAAAGTTTTTAGTTAGTTTATTTATGGATTGTAATGTTGTGGATGAATCGTCATGTTGCCTTAATTTAGTTAATTTTTTAGTTCAATTAGGTTATAATTGTTTTATTATACACTCATTCGTATAATGATATATTTATTTTAGTATTATTATCATTTATGCATCTTAAATTTTAGGATCATCTCTACTTTGCCCACTGAACCTTAAAAATTCTCACTTTATTACGTTAAATTTTTAAGAACTTCCACTTTGCTCCTTCCGTTTAAATTTATGTTTTAAAAGGGACGGAAAACATCTCACTTACACTCACATACACGGTATTTAAGGGTAAATTCATAATTAAATTTTTAGTGATTTGCACCTATGCCTCTTAAACTTTTGTGTCACTTCCACTTTATCTCTTGAACTTTAGAGATGCCCCCACTTTAACCCTTGATCTTTTCCATAACTTCTACCGTACTACCACAAACTTTACATCTTTCTCACTTTACTCCATCTACTTGATTAAGATTGGTACCCGCTCACTCGCCTTTGTAATAATCTGATCACTAAATTTGACTTTTCTTCTTTTCTCTGATTTTCTAAACACGGTTTGATGTTCCTTTTATCATTTTGTTTTCTATTTGAATAATTTTCATTTATTTGCTCTGAAAATATCGATTAAAGTTAACCTAAAATATACAAATTCATCCTAGAACACTTCGTCAACTTTTTGTTGATAACTGCAAAAAATTTTCGCTAAAAATTTCATCATTTAATACTACACTTTTTAAAATGAGAGAAATTCAATGTTTGAAGTAGAATAAGGGGAACAATGAAAAAGTACATGTGGCAAAGTGGAGGCAACGTCAAAATTTAGGGGGCAAAGTGGAGGGGACCTTAAAGTTTATGGGGCAAAGTGGGGGCAACTCTAAGGTTAGGGGGCAAAGTGCAGTGACTCTAAAGTTTAGGGAGCATAGATGCAAATCACTAAAAATTCAATTACGATTTTACCTTCAAATGCTATGCACATGAGTACAAGCTAGATTTTTTCCTTCTCTTTTAAACATAAATTTAAATAGAAGGAGCAAAGTAGAAGTTCATGAAAGTTTAAGGTAGTAAAGTAGAAATTTTCAAAGTTTAAGAATAAAGTAAGGGTGATCTTAAAGTACAAGAGATATAAATGATAATAATCCTTATTTTTATTATCATATAACTTATAAAATCTTGTTCTTTTATGATATTAATTAATGCTAAAATGAGCTTTTATGGGGCAAAATTTTAGAGGCCCAAATTTGACGTCTAAATTGCAGAAACCACGTCCAATTAAAAAAAAACAAAACAAAACAAAACAAAAAAAAAAAAAACAAAACAAAACAAAATTGCAGAAACCACAAAAATCAACCCGTCAAAACAAATACTTTTGGTTTAGGTTGAGTTGGGTTTGGCTGGATTTTTGGTTTAGTTTAGAGTAGAGGAAATCTCAAACCAGTATTTTTAGTTTTTTTGACTGAAAAAAAAAAACAATATTTTTAGTTTAGTTTGCGATTAGACCTCCAAACCGTAAAAACTAATTCCCAAACAGTCACATTTAATTTTTTTACTATAATAAAAAATTCACATAAAATCACATTTCAATTTAAATTAAAAATTTAAATCAGTGAACTAAATGAGCCTAAATCGTGTAACCGGAAGTATGTATAAATTGTGTAAAATATGAAGGTAACTTATTATAAAACGACTCGTCGTTTTATAGGTTTCATGTCTTATTTTTGCATGTTCATTGACATATTTGTTATCTGTTAATCATCTCCAATAGTTTCCGTGTTAGGGATCCTCTCTGTGATCTCTTTCTTTCTCTCTTGCCAAAAACATTCCTTGTGGTCAACAAACGCATCTTTTTAATCAAATTTTCTCGAAAAAGATTGACTTTATTTTTTCTGAATATTTCACGTCATACATACCTTGTCAAAACATTTTGGGGATTCATTACCATACACATTGTTACTAGGAGCCGCAGACTCCGGACGATGATTCTAGCTGTTAGAAAGACACAATTGATCAATACACAATAATTAGCAAAAAATTGAGAAAAAGAAAATTAATTAAGTTCTAATTACAAAACAAACTTGTCAAAATATTAGTTAATAAATTTCAGGGAAGAATCAATTCTATATTTACCATGCATGCATGTATGTCATCACATCCACACAATAGCTTCCCATTAAGCGTATCTACAGCTTGAAATGCTCCTCCTCCTTCACTCCTCTGCTTATAAGCCAGCAATTATTTGAACCCAAAAAAAAAAAAAAGTATCATGTACTTTATAAAGAAATTTAAATACACAACTTAAAAAAAAAAAAAAAAAAAAAAAACAACAACAACGAAGATAAAACCTTGTAAAAATCGACGGCGACGAAATTAGCCCACCGGTTGCCAGCAGAGCCATAACAAGTTTGGAGCATTTTAATGAGATCAGCAGAATTATTTTCGCAAATCAGTTGCTTAATGGGAGCAGAATTAAAATGGTTAACCAAAACCAAAGATTTGCTTTTGTCATCAAGTGGTGACGATTCTTCTCTATTGGAACAACTTCCGGCTTCCATTCCTTTATCCCCATCTACAAATTTAATGGAAAATTAAGCTAAAAAAAAAAAAACATATTAGAGCTATAATGCCTGAGCCTAAGATTTAAAAAAAAAAAAAAAAAAAAAAAAAAAAAAAAAAACAGAGATTCTTACAGTGATTTTCAACCATGTAGTTCCATTGGTATGCAATTCCTTCGGTTTCTTCTTTGGATTTGATGGAAGTGAACACGATTAGCCTTTGGTTTTTAGCAACCATATCACTGACCAGTGGCCAGTCTTGTCCACTTTTGGGCATGTTTGTCACTGGAAACCAATATTTCATTAGCCCCGCTTGTGTGAACACCTTTGTCAATCCGTTTGGGGCTTTGACATAATCTTCCAAGATCAATGTCACAATTTCTGTCGGATTTGCTGATAGGAATGCTTCAACTTCCTTGAGTGTTTCTATAGCCGGTCTCTACACACGTACATTTTAAAAAATAATAGTATAGTTGCAAATGTGTGTACTGAAATAGTGAATTTTTTATTCACTAAAGGGCATATATGGAATTTCACAAATGGATTACTTTAGGTCCCGTTCATTTCACCGATTCGAGTTTAAAATTCGAGGTTTGCTACAGTAAAAATCTTTCAGAAACAGTCGTATCTAATTTTTTTATTACAATAAAAAGCTCTCATATAAAATCATATCTCAACCCGAATTAAAAACTTAAATCAATAAACTAAACGAGTTCTTAATTTTACGTACAAAAGCAGTGTAGATATGGCATTTTCCCCCAAAAGAATGGCACAACCAAACATCTCCTTGAAAATCATAGGTATCGAGCATTAAGCCCCGAACTCCGTTCTGTACATGAATGGTAAAAGTTATATGTTGATGTAGAAAAATCTTACTAAGGAATAAAATTAAAAGTAAATAAATTGAAAATGAATTAGAAGAAAACAGTTAATAATCTTCCAGATCTTGTGACGGGGTATATAATTTAAATATTTTGTTTTTATCTTATATTTACTTACTGTAGCTCTAGTATTATTTAGAGATTAGATAAGTATTTATCTTATTATTAGATTAGTATTAGATTAAATTCAAACTACTCATATAGCTCTATATATATTGCATTATTACCGATAGAAAAGTTGTATCATCATTCTTCAAAGTCTAGAACTATAAATATTATACCGTACGTTTAGCTGTTGAGAGACGCTATCTTCTTGATTTGTCACGGTTAATCGAGGTGCTCCATCATCAATAGCGAAAGCGTTGTGGGTTGTCAAGAATGCATATTTGTTGAAAGGTAGAGAATTGTTCTATTCAAAATCCAAAAAAAAAAAAAAAAAGGTGAACCACTCACAATCAATAATGCAACACAATTAGTAGTATAATGATATGAATAAATAATAGAGAAATGTTCAAGCCACAAAAAAAAAAAAAAAAAAAAAAAAAAAAAAAAGGACAACCCCGGGTGAGGTACTTAAGGGTAGAATCTACTTTATAATAATCGAATAATGAATTCGTCAACCTTGCACACAAGACAGGCCTGTGTCTCTTGGGATGCTGGGCCCCATAATTCAAAATGGCCCGTATTCTTTCAAACTTATCGGACTTTCATCCCAAATTATAGATAAAAATCGAATTATTTGATAACTTATTTATGATTCAAAATGTGATTTAAATAAAAATAATAATTTAACCTATTTATTAAAATATTAAATTATTAACTATTTTAATTCTTACCTTTTCTCTCCCTTATAAAAAATAATGGTGAATTTTCAACCTTGCACACAAGGACAGGCCTGCGTCTCTTGGGATGCTGGGCCCTAGCCCTTAAAATGGCCCGTATTCTCTCGGACTTCTCCCATGTTAGTGTCGTTTATGGGAATTGCAGAAAAGAAAACCCACTCTTTCTCTCTACACTTGTTTTGAACTAAAAAAGCAGGTTTTAATATATTTTACAACCATGTGAATCAATCGCCAATAAACAAGACAATTTTCTCGAAGCAAAAAGATTGACAAGAAAATTTTCATTAATGAAAGAATCTTTCTAATTGTGATGCTCAAAATATGTGCACATATAATCACTCATGGAATGATTCGAATTTGACTTTTGAAAAAAAAAAAAAAAAACACAGACGCACATAAGACTCATTTAGTTTAATAATTTGAATTAAAATGTATTTTTTATGTAAAAATTTTTTACTGTAATAAAAAAATTAAATATAACTATTTTTTAAAATTTTTTATTATAATAAAATTTAAAATTTAAATTCAAATCGATAAAGGAGCATATTCTTTTGGTTGACACATTATTTAAAAAAGAAAGAAAATAAATATTAAATTTTATTGAATGATGACAATTAATATAATTTAATTACTAATTGAGTATAGATATAATTATATAAATTATATAAAAGGACACAACGGGAAATATCTTATAAAAATCTGGAAGACAAAAGTCAATTTTCAGAACCTGTACTGCCTACCTGTCTCCGCCGCTGGGGCCATTGTCTTGAGTGGTGACAAGTAGCTACTAACTAAAAGCCTCCTAAAAAAAAACTGCCTAAGCGTCAAGTTCGTTTGTTTTACAGATGAGAGAACGTCACTAATTTGGTTAGTTTGTCTCGTCTGATTTGTGAAGATCACCGTCCCATCCCATTGGGCCTCATTGCTTTTGGGCCCAATCGGCTAATCCTTCGTTTGGCAAGAGAGCGGAAAAAACAAGAAAAAAAATTTTTTTGATTTATGGTTGGTTAGTAAAGAAAAACGAATCATTTTGAGTTATGAAAAATTTTAATTTTAATCTCTCTCATTATGTAGAGCCTTTCAAGGTATTCCTCCTTTTTTCTCTTTATTTTCTTCACCTGTATGTTTGATTATACCTTTATTTTCTTTCTATAATATACTCTCTCTTACTAAACATAACCTTTGCGAGAAAAATGGAGAGAGATTAAAGAACTTATAATCCTCTTTTTGTGTATTCTCTTATCTGATCTCTCTATATTTTTATAGATTTAAAATTCGAGTTTTGAAGAACTTATAATCCTTTATTCAATTTATTCTCCTATTTTTCTATTCTAATACGAGTTTTGAGAAGAGATGAGAAGCAAAATAAGAAAAATAATTGCACTTTATAAAATAGTGAACTTTCGCCTTAAAAAATTAACCTGTTTAAGATGATTTAATATCTTTAATTATATTTGTATTCAGACGATATAAGACTAAGCGAACATTTTACTCTTAACAGTACCAAACAACCAAACAACCATGGATCCAAAATCCTTCTCCTGATCTTATCCTTCTCCCTCCTACACTTTTTTCCCTTACCAAACGGAGTCTTCTTTCTCTTCCCTTGTGCAATATAAAAATCAAATATATCAAATGGATTTTCTAAACTAAAAAAGGTATATCAAATAATGATTTGATATATTCTGAAAAAAAAAAAAAAAAAGAGAGAGAATTACCACGAGCTTGAATTGGTTTGTAGCTGTTGATCTCACACACCTAGTGCCTGAAAATCCTTGTGGACAAGAAAAACAATACAGCCCAGATTCGCAATCTCCATCATTTGAACATTCATCTAGAAGCTGCACGTACAATATCATATATAATGAAACTACGTAAGAGCAAACTTTTTTCCGATATATGTATATGTTTCATTTCATAACTTATTCATAGAATTGAAAAAAAAAAAACCATCCAATAAGTGATCCTGAAATGAGAGAGAGAGAGAGAGAGAGAGAGAGAGATGACTAATTACCCGGCACTTCCCATTGGAGCAAGATGTGGCAACGCTGAAAAGCACACAAACTGTGACCAAAACGCAGCTCGGAAGAAAACCCATTTCAAGTAAATGAAAATGGTGAACTATAATTATATTTAGGACTGGTTTCTGGAGGGTTTTTTTTATATATATAGGGATGATCGTGGGGATTTTAGGGGAAAATCTCTAAGGTTCCGGTTTTCTCAGTTTCGGCTGAGAAAACAAAGAGGGAAACTCCATAGGGAAAACAGACAGGAATAAAATTGAGAACATTATATCCGAATGGCAGGAACTACATAAGGAGAGTTTTGGCTCATCCAATTACTATTCATTATTATTTAACGACAATGACGTGGGGGACTACTAGAAGCCAAACGACGAAGTTTCAGATATAAGGTTGGTAACTGTAGGATTGACTCGGAGCCCTTTCACGCACCATATTATTGTGTACTTTTGCTTGCGCAAACACTCCATCAGATATATATATATATATATATATATGTATATGTATATGTATATATACACACACGCACACAAACACACACACATATCCATGAAAACCGTGGCTCATCGTGGCCTTAAACGATTGATTTTAAAAAACCTTGGAATATACAGAATAATTTTAGGCTACTTTATCCATTATTTTTAATTGGCTTTTGTGTTGCTGTGAAGTACCATTAGGTGGTTGAAGTACCACTAGGTGGTTCATCCACTGCTTCGCCACAATTATTCCTTGATTAAGAAACACGAATGTGGCCCAAAAAAGTGACACAATCCATTACCATTCTCTCTCTCTATCTCTCTATTAATATTATGACAAACTGACAGTTTAGCACTCTTTCTTCTTTTATTTGCAGACAGCTCGCAGGATGGAGTTATAAAATTTACATAAAAATTGAAATTTTCAGAAAAAAAAAAAGGGGGCAAACATAAGAAAAGGTGTAGAGAAATTCATGTGGCAAAATAAGAAAAACTAGGGTGAAAATTATAACTTCATAAAAAATATATAATGAGGCCAAACTTAAAATTTTACATATAACCAATCACGCACTATATGTTCTCATCAAGTGCCATGAGGATTGTTATGGTCAAAATCAGCACCACAATTATCACCATACACGTAAATAATATATTTAAAGAAATTGTTTAACTCTAATCGATTGAAATCAACTAAAAATCAGATCGGCTCGAAACGACTAGAGAAGACTGACAACAGGATGAGTGTGGGGATTACAACTAATATTTCGAGAAATGAGATTCCTTAGAGGCCATGAAAATTATCTCAATCAAATCCTACATTAAAGGCATAAATCTAATCAATATAAAAGAGGAAAGATAGTAGAGAACAAATATGGAAAGAATGAAAGGGAAAGTTAACTAAAGAAAAGAAAAACTATCCAACCTAAGCGAAAAGAAAAATAAAAGACCTTATCTTATAAATAAAAAATGGAGATCACAATTAGGACATTTTGAAACCCTCACATCACACCCAAATTCTCTTTCTCTAGATTATCTCTCCAAAACCCCTCTTCCTTCTTCTCTCCTTATTCTCCATTGTAATTGTACTTTTTATAAAAAAAAAAAATAGTAAAACATTCGAAGCCCTACAATGGACATACTATGTATTATTAGAGGAACTACTATAAATTTGTGCAATCATTTATTTTTTTCGCATTTTACGTTCTCGTTTTAGCGCTCTATCGACTCAAATCGACTCGAATCGACTCACCAACGTGATTGACTACTGGAAATAGCCATCAGCCAATGGCCCTCTACACAACTTAAATTGTAAATCTGACTTCTACAAGAATCTTCAAAAATTAAAATATTTGTGTGTTTCATATGACCTGCATATTGTATTATTAAAAGTTATTAATTGATTGGTACATGACTAGTTTCATTAAATTTTAAAAATCCATCATCAATTTTAAAGTTACAGATAAAAAGTTTCAGAAAATATTAAGTTCAAAGACTCGCTCATACAAAAGAAAAAAAAAAAGTGTAATAGAACTGTCATTCACATAAAAGTTCCGGACAAGAGCGTCAAACTATGTATATATTATTATTATTTTTTTAATTTACTTTGATTTATGTTTAAGAAGTAGTCATATATAAGTATAGTTTCCCATCATATAATTATATAAAAAAGCCTTCATAAAATTAAAATCAAAATAGGATTTAAATTAAAAAACAGAGTTTTTCGATATACCAGGGGGTAAAAAATCTTCAAGTAGCCAGGTTCTAAATTGTCAGAATTTCATTAAAATTGTCATATTTTTTTTATTAATCTGATTTGATTCTGATGTTGCCTCCTTATTGCCAATACACGATAACGCTTTTTTTTTTTTTATTACATTAAATGAATTAAAAAAGAAACGAAAGAAAATATTAGAAGGACGCTCGAAAATGAAATGGAAACCCAACCTCAGGCCATCTCTCCTTAACGAATTGCGAGCTCTATTCGGAACTCTTTTTGTGTATACAATTTTTTTTATTTTTCCCTCAAATATCTTGTTGTACACAATAACCGCGTTTTATCATAACCGTGTTTGATAACATACTGATTTAATTCTATTGTTTAATTTTCATGTTTTAATTGATATTTAACTAATTAAATTATATCATGTTATGTAAAAAATTTAAATTACTTTTTATTTATTATAAGGTGATATAATATAATTTAATTGATTAAACATCAATTAAGATATTATAAATTAGACAACATATTTGAATCCTATTCTGCACATACACTTCCATAAATACAAATTCAAAAATTAAAAAGGAAATCAAACTAACAAAGATCATGTAACCAACTCAATGTCGACCATTTATAGCAACAAAAACCACAGGTACAATACAAGAATACAATTAATTATGATAACATATTTTGTTTAATTTATTCTTTTGATTTGATAAATTATACAACAAATTATTAATTTATTTATCTTGCGATGAGAAGAAGTGGTTGACTGAAGGCATGACCTCCGGTGGGCGAGTCCTAAGGAACTTGCGGAGGCTGTGCTCTGCGTACTTCTCTCCCTCCTCTTTGTTCTCAAGCACTCCCATGCTCCTATGAGCTTTGTTAATCCTGCAAAATTAACATACATATGTATATATAAACCATTATATTTGATAATTAAAAACATTTACCACAAAAATTACTTTCTTTTTAATTAATGAGATTGTTTTGGTTAATAGTACTTTAGCTGTGTATGTAATATGTACCTGACATCAGGGTTCAAGAACATATTCCTTGTAAGCTGGAAGACACACATGCTTGTCACAAATGTCATGGCAGCCATTAACGGATAAACCTAATTACATATGCCCACAAAATGCATTAATCAAAAAAGTGACTGATATAATGACGCTAATATTTTTCTTAATCTAATTAATCAAAAAAATAAAGAAGAAGAAGAGAGACGAAAAAAGTGCTTAGTGTAAATAGGGGTGTTTATTACTTAAAATAAAAAATAAAAAAAAAAAACCGATTGCTCACCTCTGGCCTAATCCAACGGCCCATGATATACTGCTATTGCTTCTCTAAACTTAAGAAAAATATGATTCACCAAACAGCTTTGAAGGGCCTTAGGCAAATATATTTTCTTATGTGTATTGAAATCTTTTAACTGTTTATATATTGAAATTTTGTGTGCCTAGACATATATATAGACGTGAAGATATACGTGTAATGATTTAGAAAAAGAACAATTTAATTACGGTGGGCTGTGCTAAGCATTTGACTCGACCCAAAACCAGGGGCTCAGCCACTTGTTTTCTTTCTTTTCTTATCTAAACTCTTTTGATGGCCCAATAGCCTTTCCCGTTATTTACTTAGAATGTTCCTTATTTTCCTTGAGAAGAGAATTGACTCTTCTTTTGGATATGACTTTGATCTCGTTTTCTTTAATCCAAAATTTCAAATTTTGATTCGACGAAAAACAAAAGGTAAAGACTTTAATGTGTAACCATGTTTATCTGGTCAAGTTTAGTAACGGATTGCTTTGTTTGAATTGGTAAGACAATGATTATTCTTTGAATAGAAAAACCAAACTATAACTTTGCCTGCAAAAAGAGGTTTCTAGGTTTGAGATACTAACTTAATCCAATTGGATGATATAACGAATCTGTTATAACTTTTTTTTTTCTCTTTAAAGGAAACAAATCTTATATCATACTGTTATATCTGTTTTTTCATGTCTGGTGTTCTAGATGGTGTTATAACACAGTCTATGGCATGTCTTAATTAATTAAGATTTGAATTAATTATGTTTAGTTTATGGAGCAAAATAAAGTGTAAAAATAAAAAGAACGTGTAATATGGCATCGCAGTTCGGTGCCGATACTTACATTTGTGGGGTCATGCCCAAACAACAAACAACTCACTATGTTCAGAAATTACAGACACTAATGGACTTACTCACATAGGACTCCCTCATAAACAATGACGTCGTTATGACGAATCTCCACAGTGATGTTGTTTAGTGTACACCCCATGTATTCTATTCACTCGGTGAACTCCCTTCGACTAATAGAGCTCTTTCCTGAAAGCAATAAGCCTCTCTCTCGAAAGGCGTAATGATTAACACTCAAAGGCTCTTAAAAGCATAGATGTTTATCTGAATATTTATTTGTAAAAGCTCTCAAACTCACATGTTTTTTCTCTTAATATTTTCTCTATTAAATCCATACACTTTGTGAGTAAAATGAGACCTTTAAATAGAACAACTAAGACTTCCTGAGAATCTTCTCAAACTCTATGGTTTTCTCTCAATAATATCTTGCACTTTTACTTCTTTAGTGAAGCTGTACAATATCTTCACAAAATATCCTTTCAAAGTAATTCCACAAGAAAATCTCTCTAGAAAATCTTCCACAATTTTCTCTCAAAATAAAATCTCCACAATTCTTTCTCCTAAAAAATATCTGAAATATCTTCACGATATTTTCTCAACGAATCTGCACAACCTTTGATTCGAGATCACCATATATGTTGCACATAATCCGTAGCATAATCCTGAATTTTGAATCGCGTAGCTAATTTGAGTTGAGATGTAATTTTATATGAGAGATTTTTACTGTAGTAAAAAAATTAAATGTGACTGTTTCTGAGAATTTTTTATCATAATAAAATTCAAATCGGTAAAATAAATGAGACCTTAATCTTCACAAAGCCAACCTTACCAACTTGGCACTGAATCCAACTAGGTCTTGCAAGCAATATCTTCATACGATCATGTCCTTTATCCGCACACTTTTCTAATTTCAAAAATCAAACCATGTACTGCACTTATAAAGCAATTTTAACTTCTTGCTTATCACACCTACGCAATTAGCTTTTAATCACCAAGAATCCATATCTGAATTTTAAAACCAAGCATATATTCTCACGCAAAATCAACTTTAAACCTCATAATCTGCATCAAGATGGGTCTGCAACAACACAAAAGTATATATTTTTTTTTCAAATTTGAATTCAAATATAACTTAAATTTTAAAATCAAATCAAATTAAGTCGAATCTGCCAGAACAATCCGGATAAAATCAAATTCAAATACTCTATGAAAATCTCTGCTCTAAATATACTACGATACTCAATTCTTAATCTAAATCTGCACCTGAACATCTAGAACCTATTTTTGAATTTTTTTAGAGACAATTATCAAATCATGCCAACTAGGTAAAATACCTAACAAAAACATAACTCGGCAGAACGAATATGTGTATCTATACATCAATCAAAAAAAAATATCTCCCTACTGATTTTGTACGTCTCTTTTTCTCGTGCAAAATCATTGTGTTCGTGATATAGCGGCCAGGACTTATATGCATACAAAAGTTTAGCCTCTGACATCTTCACCATTTCAATGGAACTTACGGATAAATCATAGTGTCTAATATGAGAAAACGACAACAAATCTGAAAACAATGAAAAAACGACAAAATAAAATAAAAATAACGGGTGCGTTTAAAATTCATTTTAAAATAATTTTATTTTTTTGTATGAAAATAGAAATAAAAACGTTTTCAATCTCAGATATAAATCATTTTTGAAAATACGTTTAGTAGTTTTATCAAGAGATTATTTTCAATATAAAAAAACTCATTAATGTCTCTCTCTCTGCTCGAGAGAGGAGAAAATTAAAATAAAAAATAAAAAATAACTAAATCATTTTTTATTTTTCTCTCATTTTACACTAAATTAAAAAATTATTTTTAATTCCATTTTTTATTTTTAATTATGTCAACCGCCGTTTTGAAATTATTTTTATTTTTTTCTCAAAAAATATGAAAAAAAATAAAAATAATTCTAAACACGACAAATAATTCTCTTAAATAAAAAAGAAAAATGAAAAATGACAATGAAAAAACCCGGCAAATCAATTAGACATTGAAACGACAACATCAATAAGAAATGAAAAAAAAAATGACAACATCAATAAGAAATTCGAAAAAAAAAAGCTGCCAATCACAATTTTTCTAACATAAAATTAAATAAACCAATTAAAAACTCCAATCAAAAAACCAAATAAAAAACCAAAAAACCAAATAAATTGTAAGCAAAATAAAAAAATAAAAAATACTAAATCGAAAGGAATAGAAAAAAAAATAATTGAAAAACAAAAACGCAAGGAAATCTAAAAATGAGTACGGACAATAATGAAATTTGCTGTAAAGATTGGCTGACATTCAGGAAAAGTCAAGAGGGTGATGTGGCAATGCACTATTGGTGTACAGAAGATTAAGGAGAACAGCAATGCAGAGGATCAAGAAAACTAAGGCCTCATTCACTTCACCGATTTGAGTTTAGAATTTGACATTTATCGAAACAGTCACATCTACCTTTTTGGATAATTCACATAAAATCACATCTCAACTCAAATTTAAATTCAAATCAAAGAAATTTTAGATGACGCGTTTGGTTGGATAATTCAAACTATGATTTAAATCATAATTTATTTTTATAGTGTTTTTTCTCATAAAAAATACACATAAATTAAAAATAATTCTAATCACATGATTTTAATTTATAAACTAAACATCTTCTAAGAGCCTGTTTCATTCTATGACGGGAACTCATCATTCAAATTCTACTCATAAAAAATTGAGAAAAAAAAAAATCTCATCAATAGATTTTCTTACAATCTTTGAATTCCTGGCCATGAGGCACTTAGACAGTTAGGAATTAGCCGTTAGTGATTAGCCAATCACCTATTTTAAGCTGATAAAAAATAAGTCTTGATTTACTTGATATATTGCATGGTACTACTGTACGATTGATTTATTGCAGTTGCTAATAAAAATTATAGTCTTATTCTTTCTTCTGAGTTCGATTAGTGTTGTGAATTGTTTCCAGTGAATTGCTCTTGAGAGAATTGAAGAATTTTTCTGACAAAAATGTGCCAGAAAAAACGAAAACAAAAGTTAAAACGTCATTCAGAAGGAAACGACATCCTATGAAAAAGTCAATGACTTTGAAAAGGCAATTGAACGTTAAAACGATACATCATGAGAAACGACAACAAAAAGTTATTTAAACGACAATAAGATAAAAAAAACACAAAAAGATAAAAAAAAAAAAAAGACAAAAACGACAGAAACTGTAATGACAAGAAAATCGATCAGACATTTTAAAACGACAACATCCATAAATAACGAATATAAAGAAAATGTCATAAAAATGAGAAAGCGACAAAGATTAAAGAACATTGAGATGATACTTTAAGAAAAATGAAAGGAATAACAGCAAGAAAAAATGATAAGCACAATAAAAACTTTGAGGAGATTAGCATTAGCACTATAAGAAATGTTGTGTGGGAAAATGTGACGAACACATGGACGAACGATAATGCGACACGTGGCCTTAACTACTCTCCGCCAAGTAACAACCCTCGACGTCTACGGCTCCCTCCTATTCCGCTAACAAGCCCAAACACGAAGTCTAAATTAGGGCAACGATTCCTTATAAAAATTAAGGATCGCCTAAGCGACAAAGATTAACAAGAACATTGGGGAGATGATTAATTTAAGCTCTCAAACCGAAAGGAGAGTATTAAAGGAAGCACAGAGCCGTATAGAAAACTAATTGGCCGAGTGAAACAACGATTAGTGAGCTATGCCTGGGCCTAAAAGGAAACCCACACAGTGAAGGAAGCCCAAGTATAAAAGAAGAAAGACCCCCAATAGGGAGGGGTCCAGATTTCAGAAGAGAAAAAAGAGAGAGCAATTGTTGTAAATTATAATATTCTCAAAAAGAAATACAAAATAAATGAAGAAATTAAAAAGAGCAATTGTTGTAAATTATAATATTCTCAAAAGAAATACAAAATCACAGTGGATGTAGCTCTCATTTTATAGAGTGGACCATTATAAAATTTCTTTGTTATTTGTCTATGCATGTCTTAGTTAACACACAAACACACTCATTCAACAAATCCTCACACGTTCACTACACACAAGTCAGTAATCCAAAAGGAGACCAAGAGATAACCCGGTCAGTTTTTGTTGGTAAAATTTGACCGTCAACAAGAAACGATTCCATAATAGTAGAATATCACAACGTGCAAGAGCGATCCAGTTTTGAAGACAACAATATCAGTGAAAAACGGGCACTAGGCCCGCCTAATGAATTTGCAATGTTGTACACGGTGATGGAAAATATAAAGGAAGACAAGAATTAACAGAAATGGAGATTTATTTATTTTTTATTTAAAAGGGAGAGAATGTGGGGTAAACAACAAAAATAAAATAAAGAACCAATAAAAAAAAACGGCGGATATTCAGGGATTTAGAAACTATAGCCCAGGTGAAAATGGTGCGTGAAAAAGAAGTGAAAAAGAAGCTAATAACCTGTTTGTTTCGTATACTTAGACTTAAATTATTAATTTTATTATATTATTTTTCTCTTATTAAAAATTTATATTTTAAACATCATAATAAAAAATTATAATTTAAGTATACTTACTAAACGAGCCCAAAAATTATGAAGATTTTAACTGCAAAATACAATCGTTAAGTTGAAAACGACAAGAAGCACACAACACCAGTAAAACGACAATTAAAAAACAAAATGACTTGACTGAAACAACAATAACCTAATAAATGCAACAATAACGTAGGAAAGACAAAACGAATGATGAAAAACGAGAAGCGATAATAAAAATAAAAATATTAAAAAAATGACGATAAACTGGAAGAAACACAGTTTCAAGTTTCAACACGATAAATATGAAATAAGGACAATAAAATGGAAAACGACAGAAACTAAAAACTAAGGTAAAACGACAAAAAATTAAAGAAATGATAATCATGTTCAATAGTTATGCTTTGGAAACGAAAAAGTCTGGAATGCGAATAAGCATTAAAAAGTTCAAAAAAAATCCGCAAAAGCGAAAAGAAAAGTAAAAGATGACATTAAAACCCAAGAACCGAGAATGAATAACCTTCTTTAAAAAAATAAATAACAATAAAACAACTTCAAGAAAAAACAAAAGGATAAAAAAACCCAAACAACATAAATATATGACAACTAGACGAACAACAGAATGAAAATCTGCAACCGACATTAACGGAATTTGACAGCAAGAAAAAAACGACAAAAAATCATAACAGGGAAAACGACAATAAGTTCAAAAAACGACAGCAAGAAGACCGCGTAACTCGTGAGAAAAGTTATTGAAAAGGGAAATGCCAAGCTAATTTAAGAAAATAAAATAAAATATTGAAACGGAGAAATTTGGAAAAAAAAAAAAAAAAATGAGGGGATGCAATTAAAAACGACATTAAATGGAAAAGCACAAAAACTAGGAAAATAAACAAAATGAAGACGAAACGTGAAAAACGACAAACACAAGAAAATCGACAAAAAAAAAAAAAAAAAAAAAAAAATCACGAGAAAACCGAGCAGCGAGAAAACTACCCCAAAAAAAAAAAAAAAAAAAGTTACGAAGAAAAGCAAGAAAAGTGAACAAACATTAAAAGGGAAAATAACCACATAGGCGACTACAAAAGGAAAACGACATAAGAACAGGCCAAAAAAAAAAGCGCACACACACAAAAAGTTAGACATTGAATCCCCTATTATTGAGAAATGGAAACATAAAAGATCTATAAACGCCAATAATTGGAAAAGACAAGAAAAAAAAAAAAAAAAAAAACGACAATGAGCAGGCTACTTATTTTTATTTTTATTTTTATTTTTTTGCTTATGAATCAGGCTACTTAATAAAAACGACGTCGAAGCCAGGAAACGAGAACTGAAAAGAACGACACTGGAAACGACATAAAACATTGAAACCTCAAAACTTGGAATAGTAAACGACAATGGCAATGAAAGCAGCAAAAAAAAAAAAAAAAAAAAAAATCTAGAATCAACAAGCATTTTAAAACTACAATAAGATTATGCTACTATGACATGAAAATGACTAGACAACCAAAATTAAAGATAATATTAAATTGAGCGAAAAAATCGAAATTAGCATTTAAAAAAAAAAAAAAGATTAATGGTGAGTAATAAACAAGATTATCATGATCCACATGATAAGGAGATCACAACTGAATGGTAATTATGCAGAATTACGTTGCTGGTAAGGATTCAAAAGCTGAAACTGTATTTTTCTTACCAAGTCCCCAAAAAAAAAAAAAAAAAAAAAAAAAAAAAAAAAATCCCTCAGAATATACAAATATATATTATATTGACAGCTGACATCTCCTGCTTTTTGTTACAAATTTATCATTGATCAAAATCAATAACTGATGCCTTAAAGCCCCAACATATTGATACTACGACTGACCACCCGCTCAATAACTATGGGTTCAGCCTTGACTCTTGAGGAAGGGCTAAATCAAATTTAATGAGCCATTTGAAAGCGATCATAACTTCATACTCTTTTTCTTCAAAACCATACTAGAGAAGAAAAACCTTTTTCATTGTACTTTGGTTTGTGTAGAAAGTTCATAATTGAGTGAAGCTTTGAATTAATAAAAAAAATAAATAAAAAATAAAAAAGAAGAAAGAAAACAAAAAAGAGACTTCATAACTCTCTGAGTGCAAAGGAGGGCCATAGGAGGCACGATAAGCAAAGACTCAGCAGAAGGAGAGATGAGTATTTATTTTGAGACTTTTGCCGTGGAAGCAATTCGATTATTTCTGTTCAATCCAAGCAGTTGGGAGGTCTTTTTAATATTTGCTATCTCTGACGTCTTTTTTTTGTAAATTTAAAGATCTACTAATAAAACGTAAAGAAATCAACCCAATTCTATTAAAAAATAAAAGAGGCCCTAATTTTCACTTATATCACCACAAACCCACTACAAATGAGGTTGGTGCCACTTGTTGTTTATTTTGTCCCTACTTTCTGTCGTTCGCTTGCTTTAAACTCATTCTTTCTTCTGACTCAAAAAACGTGTGTGAGAGAGAGACACCCAAAAGCAGAGAAAAATGTTTTTAAGAAGCTGAGTTTTGATATATGCCACGTTCACGTTGGTTGGCAACACAGTCTATGATATCCCTACTCAAAATGACTATAATACCCTCATAGGGAGTGGAAGAATAAAGGAATGATCACGGGTATAAAAGTGATTTCCGAGCGTGCACCACCAAAGTTCATTACCTGTCATCTTCACCTCCAACCAGTAGGTTGGAATGTAGTTCTCATTCTACACATATCTCCCGCCTAAGTCCAACTTAACCGTTGCTTTAAGATATGGAAAGTACTGTAACTCTCTTCATCGAGAAATAGAGATCTAGAGACTCGAGAATTGAACATGGAATAAGTTGTAACAACCATTAGGTAAGCCATCCGAAAAAAAAAAAAAAAAGAAAAGAAACCCCACAAAGGAATTTTCTTTTCTCTCTTCAAAGTCTCTATCTTTTCTTAAATACACGCCCATTTATGATTTGAATCTCTTGAGTTGTTAGGCATTGAACATTACTAACAATAACCTGAAAAAACCCAAGTCCCAAATACTGCATAACCTCTTTTCCAACAAGGACTTGGCAAAGACTTGGCGAAGATGAGAGTTTTCATCTCAGCTTTCTTCTTTATTGCCATCTTTTCTTATGCAGGTAAGCTTGTAATCTCTTCTATTATAAATTATAATTAGAACTTTATTTATGTATTCATATAATCTTGATATTGTATACTTTTTCTCTATGCAGTTGCATATGATCCTTTGGATCCCAATGGAAACATAACAATCAAATGGGATGTAATGTCTTGGACAGCAGATGGCTATGTGGTAAGAGCCTTTTTTTTTTATTATTATTTTCTTTATTTTCACAAATTTTTTTTTTTCATTTTCATGTCACCAGTTAATTCAGATATGTGTTTGCACTTGCAGGCAGTTGTTACAATGAACAACTTTCAAATGTACAGGCACATTATGACCCCAGGATGGACCTTGGGATGGACATGGGCTAAAAAGGATGTGATATGGTCCATTGTGGGAGCTCAAACCACTGAGCAAGGAGACTGCTCAAAGTTCAAAGGCAACGTACCTCACTGCTGTAAGAAAGACCCAACGGTGGTCGACTTGTTGCCCGGCGTTCCTTACAACCAGCAATTCTCAAACTGCTGCAAAGGCGGCGTCCTCTCCTCATGGGGCCAAGACCCTGCAGCCTCTGTCTCAGCCTTCCAGGTCAGTGTTGGCCTAGCAGGTACTTCTAACAAGACGGTGAAACTCCCCCGCAACTTCACTTTGCTCGGTCCCGGACCTGGCTACACCTGTGGCGGGGCCAAAATTGTGCCTCCTACCACTTTTCTCACCCCCGATCACCGCAGAAAGACTCAAGCTCTGAGTAGGTTTTTGTTCCCTTTCTTTTAGATGATCATGATCCAACTTTTTTCAAATTTTCTATGCAGACATGATCTCATCTTCGCTATTATATATGCAGTGACATGGAATGTGACCTGCACATACTCACAGATTCTGGCGAGGAAAAATCCTAGCTGTTGTGTCTCTCTATCATCCTTCTATAATGATACAATCACTTCTTGTCCTCATTGTGCTTGTGGTTGCCAAGACAAGCGAAATTGTGTCAAGTAAGTTTCCAATTCCAAACATCTCCAATTTTAGTATCTGTAACAAAGTGTTAGAACCGTGATGAAAATAATATTGTTTTTCAGACCTGACTCGAAAATTCTTAAATCGGTGGGAATAAACACTCCGAAGAAGAGCAACGCCCCGCTGCTGCAGTGCACCCACCACATGTGCCCGATTCGAGTCCACTGGCATGTGAAGGTCAACTACAAGGACTATTGGCGGGTGAAGGTCGCCATCACAAACTTCAACTATAGGCTGAACTACACGCTTTGGACACTGGCTATTCAGCATCCCAACCTTGACAATGTCACGCAAGTCTTCAGCTTTGACTACAAGCCTCTTGTTCCTTACGGAAACATAAGTGAGTCTCCATAAAAAAATTCTTCATCTAGTTTTGAACTATTTTTCAGATGGTAATAATGTTTATATGTGTCCACCAAATTTTATGCAGATGATACGGGTATGTTCTATGGCTTGAAATTCTACAATGATTTGCTAATGGAAGCTGGGCCATCTGGGAATGTTCAGTCTGAGATTCTTCTTCAAAAGGACAAGAAGACTTTTACTTTGAAGAATGGATGGGCATTTCCTCGCAAGGTCTACTTCAATGGCGAGGAATGCTTGATGCCTCCACCTGATGCATACCCTTATCTGCCCAATTCTGCCCATAAAAACCTCCTGATTTCCTTCTCAAAACTGATTTCCTCTTTGCTTTTCCTGTTGATAGTTCTTCAGTGATTGGTTATATACTTTTGCTATATTCTTTGTATGTGTTCAAAAATTTTGAAGATATGGTGCACAGAGTATAAAGTACTAATACATGCCTTGAGAGAAAACGAGACCCTTTTTTGGATAAGTCATGAAAGGACAATACTTCAGTTGTATTTTGATTTGTGCCTTGTGAATAGAGAGATTA
Organism: Morus alba; assembly: GCA_012066045.3. NCBI lineage: Eukaryota > Viridiplantae > Streptophyta > Magnoliopsida > Rosales > Moraceae > Morus > Morus alba. The sequence continues at coordinate 5,295,767 of CP050233.2, read as the reverse complement.
ATCCATTTGTAGAACAGAGATTATAAATTGGTAGAACAAAGCAGCAAAATGAGAACTAATAATAAATAAATAAATAAAAATTTATTGTACTATCAAAACCCCAACTCACATTAGTTGTTATTTATCCTTGTATCTGTTACATATACAAAGCAAAAACTACGAGTAACAAAATGGCAGTGAATTCACCATCCAAGATGCTACAAGGAATAAGATCAGCACCACCTCAATTCATTAAATATTTAGCTCAAAATTCAAATCACCCACGTTCAAGAACAACTCGGTTGCTAGACCGAACTATCGGGGGTGAACTAGTCCACTTGAGAATTTAATTGCTTACACATTTACAAGAACACTGACTTAAGCAAACGCAAATATGAATGCGAAGGTCAACATGGAAGTTATAAATAAAGTGAGCAGCGAGATGTACTTTCTTGAGCCGGCGTTCGGCAACATTGGATAGGCGTCGGGGGGTGGCATGACACAATTATCACCATTGAAATAAATCCTTTGAGGGAAAGCCCAACCTTTCTCGAAACTAAAAGTCGATTTATCCTTCCGGAAGAGAAGCTCCGACTGCACGTTGCCCTTAGGTCCAGCTTGCATGAGCAAATCATTGTAGAACTTTATCCCCCATAGCATGGCAGTATCATCTGTTAAAAGAAGAACGTTACAAGACATCATAAAAGAGACACACAGCAATTAACATGACAACAGAATACACAGACAAAGGAGATTATCCAATAAGTTAGGATGGACTTACTTATCGATGCATAAGGTGTTAATGACTTGTACTTAAAACTGAAAATCTGGGTCAGATTTTCAAAGTTGGGGTGTTGGGCGACTAAGTTCCATTGCGAGTAGTTCGACGCGTAGTTGAAGTTTGTAATCGTGACTTTTACCCGCCAATATTCCTTGTAGTTTACTTTAACATGCCAGTGAACTCGGATAGGGCACATATGACTGGTACATTGCACCAGAGGTGTAATACCATTCCTGTTAGAACCTTGGACAACTGAAGCTATATGTGGCGCCTTTCCCCTGTAAATTATGCAAATATTTGAGAAAATAACCTCTTTTTTTTTCTATCTTTAAAAGGTGACATTGTTTCTAGATGAGAAAACTTACTCCACACAGCCTCCCGTCGTGTTACTTTTACAGCCACATGAACAAGTAGGGCAGGAAACTATTGTATCATTGTAAAATGATGAGAGAGAAACACAGCAGGTTGGGGTTTTGGAAGCCAGAAATTGTGAATATGTACAAGTAATGTTCCATGTCACTGCCATTAAAAAATAGAGGTGGATTAGTCCAAAATCTCAGCAACCTTACAGATTTATTAGCATCCAACAACATATTATGTTTAACTTCTTACTCAAAGCTTGTGTGACTCTCCGTTTATCCGAGGTAATGAATCTGCTCGGCTTGACAATGCTTGCACGTCCACAAGTATAGCCAGGCCCCGGTGCTTTGAGAGTCACGTTTTTCGGCGCCCTGACTGTCTTGTTGGTTGTTCCTGAGCTACCAACACTTATCTGGAATGAGCCTACAGCGTTAGCTGGATCTTGCGCCCATGAACTGAGCACGCCCCCTTTGCAGCAATTTGCAACCTGTTGATTGTAAGGAGTCCCAGGCAATAAATCGACGACTGTCGGGTTCTTCTTACAGCAATGTGGGATATTCCCTTTGAATTTCGAGCAATCTCCTTGCTCTGTGGCTTGGCCTCCCACCATGCTCCATATAACCTCCTTCTTTGTCCATGTCCATCCCAGTTGCCATCCTGGGGTTTCGATGTGACGGTATTGCTGGAAGTTGTAAAGTGTAACAGTAGCCTATTGAAGAAAATTAAGACCCGAATTAAGTATTTAATCACTCCAATCCGTGGATAAACAGGTCTCAAGTGAACAATATCAAAATGTTGCTATTGGTAATTACCAAAACAATTCTTATTGGTTATTTGACTAATAAATTAAAATAAACATATTAAAGCTCTAAGAAAAAAATCATATAAATTTCATTTGGTCTAGGATATTCAACAATCAGCTCAAAAAAGCAAAAATTAGTAACTATTTCTTTTCACGTATTCTTTATTTCATACAACCTAATAAGTGAAATATAAAGTGATATAACATGAAAAATCAATCTCAATGTTGTAAATAAGTTAATTATATAACAAATTAGTACTTACAACATAGCCATCAGTGGTCCAGGACATGATGTCCCATTTGATTGTAATATTTCCATTCGGGTCAAGTGCATCATAGGCTTCTGGAGAAGAGTAAAAATAAAATTGTTAAAAACCTTTGTGGTAAATAATGTAACTTTCCATTAAATGAAAACAGATTTATATGCACAATTAATTAAAAATAAGAAACGGGTGAAATTCTATTATCAAACAAAGCTAGTAAAACAGAGGAAGGACTAATGGATTTCGATTATTGACCATGAACATAAATTCACTGTAGAACTTGGGGGGAATGCAAAAGGAAAAACAAAAAAGTAAATTGTACTTCAACAAATATAAGAGCGAATTTTCTGAATTTTCTGAATTTGTTAAGGGCGAATATAAGAGAAATTTTATTTAATATGAAATTTATATCTCCATTCGTGCACTAATTATACAGGCTCTGCTTCCAGGGGAGAACATCATTACACCATCACCAAAAGCATTAATTTTTTTTTTAAATATTTTTTATTTAATTATTTTCACAAAAGAAAAAGAGCCTTCTGGAAACAGGAGCACTTGGGCAAGAGAAATTTAAAAAAAAAAGCTTTTGAATTTCTACTTTCTTTAAAATGAAAAAACACAATACAATCCTATTCCTATCAGACCAAAATTCCTTATCCAACTACCTCGGTAATAATTCATAATAATTAAAAACATATCAAAACAAAAAAAGATAAATAAATAATCATAAAGAAGGACGAAATGCAGGAATGCCAAGTTTTTTTACGCCAAAACAAAGTATTAAAAAAAAATTACAATCGCCATGGAAAGAGACCAAAACGATTCCAGCTTATGAAAGAACACGTCAAAACATTAGATACATTTTGCAATCAAAAGCTAACGGAGAAAAAGAAGAAGAAAAACAATAATAAAAAGATTCTAGGTTGAAAGATTGAACAATATATATTTCGTGTGTGTGTGTGTGTGTGTATATATATATATATATTTATTTATATACATATACTAACCTGTTGAAATGAAGATAGAAGAAAGCAGAAAAACGAACAAAGTGATGTAAGTAGTAAATTTGGAGTCCCAAGTCGTCGTAGATATGAAAAGAGAAGCCATTTTCTGACAGTGAGTGAGTTTTCTTCTCGATAGAATGTTTTGTTTTTCCTGCTCTGGTTTCTAGAGAGAGAAAGAGGAGAGAGAGAGATAGAGAATAACGCGGAGGAGACCAGAAAGAGAGGTTCTTGCCTCGTGAATAAGGTCAGTTTTAAGCTATGAAAGTGTAGTGGTGGACTTTTAAGCCCAATCTAATATATAAAGTAATAAACGTGTAATATAAGATTCCGCAGTTTAAATTAAAAAAAAAAAAAAAAAAAAAAAAAGAAAGAAAAACAGCTAGAACAGAAAATGAAAGGTGTTAATATATTGGAAAATTGGAATATTTTATTGCGGTGTAATGAACATGAGAGTTTGTATTAGACTGAAGGGGTTTTTTTTTTTTTTTTCCAATGTGCATTCCTTGTATAAAAGGCGAGATAAATACGGCTGAGACAATGGATTGCGAGACAGTTGTGATGATCGGAATAAAAGAGTATTAACGACCTTCTAGAAAATCCACATGTGTTGTGTTTGACTGTGCCTTGGATTTTTTTTTTTTTTTTCCTGAATGGGCCTTGGATTTAGGTTAGAACTAGAACAACACTTTCACCCACATTACACATATTCTCTTTATATATATATATATATATATATATATATATATATATATATATATTTTTAGAATGAATTAGTAAATTAATATAGTATTAGAATGAGAGGTCTCTGAGTTTAAATTTCTATAATTGTACTTTTTATTCTTATTTAAAATTATCATTATGTGTTGAGTTTTTAATATATTTTAAATTTAAATATTCACGTGTTAAGTTTTTTAATTAATTTATTTACTCATATAATTATTTATTGTTCAGTCTATACGTGAAAAAAAATATTAAAATATAAAATTATTATTAATTCATATCTCATCAGCTTAAGTTTTTGAAATAAATTGATAAACTAAATTTTTTTTTTTTTTTTTTTTTTATTTACTGTCTCGTTTTACAATTGTAACACGTAATTCTCTTACCCTTTTTCACAAAAACGCCTTTTCGTCGCTTGTGTTTTATGGACATTCCTTGGCACACACGACACGAACGGTGAAGAAAAAGAGAAAAATAGGAACAATCTCCACTAGGCAAGATTTCATGGGGTTGAAAAAATTTGCTCTTTTTTCTTTTTCCTTTTTTTACTTCAATTGAGATTGATATTTGGTGTTTCCAACTTTTTAAGGGGATAATATTGTTTCTTTTTTTTGAACAATTACATTTAATTTTTTTATTACAGTAAAAAAATTTTACATAAAATTACATCTTAACTCAAATTAAAAATTTAAATTAGTGAACTAAACTCTTAAATAGTGCATTGATTTTGTTAATTTTCCTGACCTTGTTCATTGGATGTCTCTCATCTCTATGCCAATGTAGACGTAATAATTCCTTTTGAAAAACGCCTAAACTTCCTTTTTTTTTTTTTTTTTTTTGAAGATAGAATTTGTCATTAGATATCATAATGTTTGCCAGATGGGAGTTGTGGAATTTTTTTTTTTTTGGTTTTCTAATCCTTCTTTCGGTGGGTTTTATTGATAGAAAGTCAAGTGCTTGTAGATTTTATTTACAAATTAAAAAAATACGTGGGTCATTTTCTCTAAAGTCTTTGCTTTGGTGATTTTCTCTCTCTTGTTTTTTTGTTTGACTCGACCTTTTTTTATGAATTGTGTGGGTCATAAAAAAGAAAATTAGCCAATGAAAAAGGTGAAGAGTTTGTTAGAAAAAAAAAATAAAGTTTCGTTCATTTAATCGATTTAATTTTTTAATTTTAAATTTTTATAATAAAAAAATTTAAAAAATATCACATTTTATTTTTTTTTATAATAAAAAATTCTTAAAAAATATCATATCTTAACTCAAATTAAAAATTTAAATTCGTAAATTCTCAAAATATTTATATATATATATATATATATATATATAGCAACGTAGCACCCCGTTTTGCCGTTTTAGGAGGGCTTTTTTTTTTTTTTTTTTTTTTTTTTTTGCTGAAGCATTTTTTAGAGGTTGAATGCCTGACAGACCACAAACGGTATAAGGACAGCTCATTTTAATGGCGTGTGAGCGTGAATTCGTCGCTTAAATCCGCGTTCCAGGTCCACGTGTCAGTCATTCATTGCCTATCTGTATAGAAAGTGAATTCCATTTCACTTTTTTTTTGCTCGGACTTTTTTTTTTTTTTTTTTTTGTTAATGTACACTGTACAGTTGTGAACTCGCCTGGATCTTTCTCTGTCAGCTTCTCATCTCACGCACGTATCTGTTTTCTTTTTCTTTTTCTATTTTTTGGTTTCTTTTGATGGGATTTTCCGAATAATTGACCATAAAAACTCCTTTTATCTTTTTACAAATTATATTTTAACATTGACCCGTTTAATTCGTTAATTTGAGTTTTTAATTTGAGTTAAGATGTAATATTATGTGAGAATTTTTTACTATAGCAAAAAAATTAGATTTAATTGTTTTTAAGAGTTTTTTACTGTAATAAAACTCAAATTCTAAACTCAAATCAGCGAAATGAACGAGGTCAATTTTCCTTTTATCTCTATACAAATTATTTTCCTATTCATGTCAGCTTCTCAACTCATGCACGCATTTTTTTCTCTTTCATCTTTTTTTTTTTCTGTTTCCTTACCAAAATTATTTTTTTTATCTTTTTGATTATAAATTTAGGCCATATTCACTTCACTAATTCGAGTTTAGAGTTTGAGTTTTTTTACAGTAAAAATTTTTCAGAAACAATCACATCTAATTTTTTTGTTACAGTAAAAAATTCTTATATAAAATCACATCTCAACTAGAATTATAAATTTAAATTAACAAAGTGAACGTGTTCTTAAATTTTATGAGAAAATTCATTAATGTTAATTTTTTTATTTAAATTTTTATGAAAAAAACTGTAATAGAACTAAATTATGAGTTCAACCGCAATAACTAAATTAATCCAATCATTCCTTTAGCAAAAATTTATTACCCAAACAAAAGAAGGGAGAACAAAAAAGGAGAAAAAAAGGAAAAAAAAAAAAAAGGTCCATAGAAGAGAACTAAAAAATAGAGAATTTATTCTTAAAAATATATGAATTTAAATATTTATTTTTTATTTTTAATAAATATTATTTTATTAATATAATTATTTAATTAAAAAATTATAAATTAATAATAAAAAATAAAAATTATGACTACACTTTTAAAAAATATTTATCAAAATTATGGGAAAAACAGTAACCAGAAGGCCCAATTTGAAAGAAGAAAGTATAGTTCAATGCGACACCGGATTAGGCAAGCATTCACATTCACCCTTGGGCAAATTATTATATAATTCTCTCAAAATTAATCTCGTAGATATTTCTTTTTGAAAGTGTCCATTTCTTCCCTTCAATTAGACAGAGGCATTCAAAATAAACTATAATTTTATATTAAAAGAAGGTATAAATAATAGATTTATGAAATTAAATTAAAAAAATAAAAATTTTAGATATAACAATTTATTATGTAAATGTTTTATTTAAATCTATTACAAATATTTTTTAACATTTTTTTTTACAATTAGTAAAATATTTTTTACTACATAAATAAAGATTTTTTGATCGATAGTAAAAGAAAACATTCAAATAAACTATTATTCATGTAAAATGTCATTTATACCCTCTCATTAATTAAATAAAGGTCAACAAATTTTAAAACAGATTGTGAAATTATTTTTAAACATTTAAAAATTAACAAAAAGAAAAACTTCTCTCTCAAGCAAACTCTCTCTTCCCTGTTCCTCCCTCCAGCGAGTCCAACCGACGCTTTTGGTTCCCGAGATTTCTCACTATTTCTCTTCCAAAATCTCGATCATACCCTATTTGGTTCTCGTGATTTCTCACTCTTTCTCCTCCAACCAGCTTCAGCAATGGCTGATCAGCTCACCGATGACTAGAACTCCAAGTTCAAGGATGGCAGTGGTCTTTCTCTCTTATATCTCTCTTTTGTTAATTTTTTATTTTCATTTACTAATCTCGGATTTCCAAATCTGCTTGTGTATATATTTTTAAAGATTATTTTCATAATTACTCCTGAAATATGTATCCTAATTCAAAATGCACCGTAACATTTTAAAATGATTTAAAACACCTCTTAATTTATAAAAAATATTCAAAACACCCATTTCGTCCAATTTTGTATATAACACTAACAGTGGCATTATATTATCATATTAAAACTTAATTAATCAGAAAACAATATGAATTAATCTATAAGAAATGAATTAATTACTAAAAAGATTAAAATTATTTTCTAAAACTAATTTTGAATATTAAAAAAATCATTTAAAAACAAAATAAAAATTTTCTCAAATCTGAGATCTGAAAAAACCAGCCGCTTGAGCACCAACCTCCGGTGCCCAGCCCTTCTACGCCCCTCTCATCCTCCGGTACCACAAGTCCAAAATCATCGCCAAGTTTCTTCACCAACAACCTCTGCCATCCACCTCCAATATTCACTCTCAATCGAGTCCCCCAACTCCATCCACCCCACAACCTTCAAGATCTGTTACCACCCACCTCGCATTCCAGCCAGCCCTGACCAAATCCGATGACGACCTCTAGAATGTGAGGTTTCGTAACAAGTTCGGCGAGAGAGAAGAGAAAGGGAGAAAGGTTTTCCTTTTCATTTTTTTGTTTTGATCTTAAGTGTATTTTTTTTAAAGGAAACTCGTGAGATTTCAATGAAAGGGAGAAAAGTCATTACAGACAATATTGGTAATCCAATTTGCAATCTTATCAATCCAACAATAGGATGAGCCTAACAGGAGACCAAACTTTGCAATCTCAAATTGGCCAATCTGGGCACATGAGATATTCATATCAGAAGAGAGAGAGAGAGAGCAAATATCTGCAATAATAGGACCACTAAGACCCAACACCTCATTCTTCGTGACACTTTTAATCACTAATGCAACGCCGGATTCGGCGGTATCAATCTTCCATCCCTGCTCTGTTGCAAAACTAAGGATGCCTTTGGAATTAATTTTAGGTTGAAAATGTTTTTGTATGTCTTCCAAGGTACGAAAATGAAAATATTTTGTAAATTGTATTTGTTTAATAAATATTTTGAAAATGAAAATAAAAATAAAAAACAATAAAAATGATTTTTATAAAAAAATTAGAAAACGGTTGAAAATTATTTTTCTTTTTTCTGTTTTTATTTTCTAGTACTTATATAATGATCGAGAAAATCCTGATGTTAATTAGTGTAATTTACGTAATTAAATCATGAATTTTCTAGATAATGACATATTTTGTAATGAAAGATTTATGGAGTTTATAATATTATTCTAAAATTATAGTACTTATATAATGATCCAAAAAATCTTGATGTTAATTAGTGTAATTTATGTAATTAAATCATAGATTTCTTAGATAATGATATATTTTGTAATGAATGATTTATGGAGTTAATAATATTATTCTAAAATTCTACATATAAAATTTTATGTCGAAAATTTTTATGTTATGACTCGTTGATAATCCTCAGTTCCTCACCGCGAATTAAGACGGGAAAATTTTTTTATTTGACTATAACTCGTAATTCTGTTTATAAGAATTTATGAGTATTGTACAGTGTTAATAATGCTTCGAGAAACACTCTAACATTTAAATAAATCCTTAATTACCAATTAGTAAAATCAAAGTTATGTGAGTCGCGTTTTCGGTAAAACTGTAAAGTTGGGCTTAGAAATCGTTACTGTCGGTTATCATATTTTACTGAGAGGTTTAAGAGATGGCTTCTTAGATTAAGGTTGTCTCAACTTATTAATAATATTATAATATATTAATTAATAATTATAATCAAACACAATTTTATTTTTTTGTTATACTCAAAATAATTTCTTAAAAAATTAATCAAATACAATTTCAGAATTAGTCCTAACATGATTTTTAAAATAATCTCATTTTCACATTTATATTGAAAGAAAAAATATTTTAAAAACATTACTAAATGGGCCCACAAGTTTTCTTTTTCTATTTAAAATAAGTTTTTGTATCGTCATTTTTTAATAGTTAATTATTTTGATATATTATGTCCGACTTTAATATTTTTTAAGTAATAGTTAAGACGTGACATGTCAACAAATTAAACATGTATATAAATGGAAAGAGACATTTTGAATCTTTTTTTTTTTTTTTTATAGATAGAGTGTTTTGAATAATTTTAAAAACTTGAAGGACGCTTTGAATTAGAAGGTATTTATGAAAATAATTCTATTTTTAATTTAGGACTTATTATCTTCGATTTGCTTGTGATGCGTTCTTTAATTTGAGAGATTTTGATGGATTGAATTTTCCCTTTGACTTGGTTTCTGTAATATGGTTTTTAATTTGGAAAATGATGAACTCAGCCTTTTTGGGATGGTGGTGATGGAGCCGGCAACGGCGTAATGAGCTCAGATGCGTTAACCACAAACTCAAAGCCCTTCACTCTTTATATGTGTTATTTATTGTAGATTTTGTATGGTTGGTTTAATATTGGTGGGGAAAAAAATGAAGAAAATCTTATCTGGGTTAGAGAAAAGAAGAGAGAGAAATGCAGAGTAAGAGAGATAGAGAGACGTATATTTTTTTTTTCTACGGTACAAAATTTTATTATTATAGTATTTTTTTATAAAAATTTAAATTTAAATTTTTTATTATAATATTTTTCTCTTATATACATAATTTAAATTTTTAATTTGAGTTATGAAACAACCATACTCTTAAAATGTATTAATTTTAATATTATTAAAAATGTAAAGTGGTAAATGCATGATTTTTATCTTTTACAAAATTATAAATCTTTAAGGAAGTATTTAGTATGAGAATTTATGTGATGGATCAAATTATAATTCATGACTTATTATAATATTTTTTCTCATAAAGAATATACAAAATTAGAATAATTCTCAGTCCGAACCAAATTTTAACTAATTTATTAATGACTCATTTAGTTCGTTAATTTGAGTTGAGATATAATTTTATGTAAAATTTTTTTATTATAATAAAAAAATTAAATATATCTGTTTTTAAAATTTTTTTATTGTAATAAAACTTAAATTTTAATCTCGAATTAATAAAATAAACTGGGTATAAAACATGCCACAGATTTAGGCTCTTAACAAGACCTGATTTTAACCAAAAAAACGTTTCACCTCCAGGCAGCAAGCCTTCAATTCAACCGCCGAACGAGCGCCCATCAAAGAAAACTCCATAAAAAAAAGTAAGAACAAAAAAAGAAAAAACAAAAATCAAACGAAAATCATAGAGAGTGGATTCAGCTCCAAGCAATCCAAAAAGTGCCAAACCTGGAGAAAAAACTCATTCTCGGCGGTTTCGAAGTTTAACAAGCTTTAAGAAATCTGTTCTTCATAGAGAGGCGCCGTTTCGGAGATCTTCAAGATTCTGGTTCGTCTTCCGAGAAGAATGCATTGTTGATATATTTTTAATTTTTCGTTCAAGATTTGGCGGATTCCATGGCTGCATCAAACGCTCGCACCCAGTCATTTGGTCAGACCGAGATTAACTGGGACAAGTACGGTTTCCATTTCCACTTTATGTTCATTTCTTTGTTTAATTAAGTTCGCCTCTTTTGTTTTGAGTATAATATAATCGCTGTCTTATTCACCTCTATAGTTTTAAAGATCGCAATTTGTTATGTATTTTTCCCTCTTTTTATGGTTTGCGGATATGGAATTTATGTATTGTCATTTTGTTTGATTCCTGAGAATTGGGATCTGTGGAAGAGTTGGACGGAAACTATTGGAAAATTGTAAAATATTAGGGTTGACGAAAGAGTGACGAAAGGAAATTTTTGTATTTGTATATAAGTGGGCATTTTCGCAAACAACTGGAATTAAAAGAGGATTTTTTTTTAAAAAAATGTATTTTTGTTATTTGGATTGGTTTTCGGGGCATTACATCATCCTAGGGATTTGAATGCTAAGATTTCGCTATACGTGCGTCTGTGTGTTTGTTTCATACTTCCATTCAATAATTAGTATTGTGGGATTCTGTTGAAAAGGTTGTTTGATTCTTTATTTGGTTGTTTCCCATTTGGCACTTCAGTTTGATGTGTTATATTGTGATTGTTGAAGAAAATGTCTATGAAAATGGAGATAGAGAAGGGTTGAGAGTACTTGAGGGAGAAGTTGTTAGCTACATCATAGATTCTGTCTTGTTTCGATTATATTCATCTTAAGCACGGTAGTGAAATTTTATTTGAATGACGAGTTTTGCCGTTGGAGTTTATGAAAAACTCAGGTTTCATAAATTGGCTACCTCTATGTTTGTTTTGTTTATTTATTGTCCTTGTATTTAAGCGTCTCCTCAAGTTTGGCGTCATTGTTTTTATCCTCTTACTATTGGTTCAGCCTCTTATGCAATTGGTTAATGCTTTGGCTTTCTATTGGATTATATGAATGTCTAAATCTTTGTTTCTCTTTATCCAACTCTGCAGGCTTGATAAAACTAAATTTTATGTCCTAGGAGCTGGCCTCTTTACGGGAGTTACAGTAGCACTATACCCAGTTTCTGTTGTGAAAACCAGGCTACAGGTTGCTTCAAAGGATGCTGCTGAGAGAAATGCATTCTCTGTCGTCCGTGGCTTACTTAGAACAGATGGGATTCCTGGACTCTATAAAGGGTTTGGCACAGTAATTACTGGTGCTGTTCCTGCCAGGATCATATTCCTTACTGCTTTAGAGACTACTAAAGTTGCAGCCTTCAAGATGGTGGAACCATTAAAATTATCTGAGCCCACACAGGCAGCTGTTGCAAATGGCTTAGGTGGCATGACTGCATCTCTTTTCTCTCAGGCTGTCTTTGTTCCGATTGATGTGGTATGGAAACTCTAATCCTTGTTCTATGTTTGAATGCCGTCATCATCTAATTTTGGATGCCAACTAATATAACTCATACAATTAAAAAGGCAAAAAGTAAAATGAAATAAAAATTAGAAAGAAGAATTAAATAAGGAAGTTTGTGATGTATATGTAATTATGTATATGGATTTTGAGGAATGCGAGTTTGTGGTTTCTCATGTTGACATATGGTTGAAGTGTCGGATAAAATTTTAGTAAAATGCTTGTTTTGGGTTTCTTCAATCTCTTAGCAATTATGTATGTGTGTGTGTGTGTGTGTGTGTGTGTGTGTATTGCTATAACTTTGTAATCCTGGGTTATTTACATTCATAGACACACATGTAATTTATGAATTGGATCTTTCTTATCATCTAGTTTTGAATCCATTAGGAAGAAAATAAATGAAGAGGAGAAAACATGCTAATACTCTTTTGTTTGTGGATCCTCGTTAGGTTAGTCAAAAGTTGATGGTACAAGGGTACTCGGGCCACACAAAATATAGTGGAGGCTTGGATGTTGTTCGTAAGGTTTTGAGGACTGATGGCATCTGGGGATTATATAGGGGTTTTGGCCTATCAGTTATGACTTACTCCCCTTCAAGTGCAGTTTGGTGGGCAAGTTATGGTTCAAGCCAACGGTTCATCTGGAGGTGAGAAATGATTATCTTTATCTATGAACTTTAAGTGTGTTGAGCGAGCTAGGTTAGCGTAGACTGAGCTAGAATTGATAATCCTTTGATTTATAAAATCACAAGTTCAGAAATTGAATATGATGACAATGTATCATTAGCATAAATGGTCCTAGCTAGCAAGTAGTAACCAATGATTCATTGTATGTTTTGATGTCAACAATCAGGTTGTCTAGTATATGATTTGTGATCTGTACTGCAGGATCTTGGACAATGGAAATTCAGAAAAAGCTCCTGGCGAGGGAAGTTAATGTTAGTCCAAGCCGCTGGAGGAATTATTGCAGGTGCAACAGCATCCTGCATAACAACCCCACTGGACACCATCAAGACACGCTTACAGGTATGTGGTATTCATGGAACATAGTTGATGTAAAACCATCTTAATTTGTCATCAGTTGCATTGCCCTGGTTTCTCGATTTCATCTTAATGAGTCTTATATTCACATATAGTCAATATGCACACAGCAATTTTCCTGTAGATTATGTTGCATAGATACTTTTTTTTTAATTATATTTTAATTGGCTCTTGCTGCACCAAAGGTGATGGGACATGAAAGGGGGCACAATGCTAGGCAAGTTATTAAAAGCTTGATCAAGGATGAGGGCTGGAAAGGCTTCTACAGAGGCCTGGGTCCAAGATTTTTCAGCATGTCAGCTTGGGGAACCTCAATGATACTGACTTATGAATATCTGAGTATGGACTATAACATTCATTTTCTCCGTGTTATCCTTTTTCTTTGGCACAGTTTTTCCGTCTCTTAACGTGGTTATTTTGTTGATGTTGTACAATGGAAGCTTAATTCTTTACTCATGTACCACTTTTTGTGTACATTTAATTCTTATACAGAGCGCTTATGTGCCAAAGAATGATCGATTCGAGCAAGAAGTCCTCCATGACATTAGTTTCTAGCTTTGCAAGGGTTAGATTCGGTTCTTTTAACTAGGTAGGATCAACATCTTTTGGACGATGGCTGTTTTTGATATACACCAGAATTTATTACACTGCAACTGACTTCCAGAGCCAGGAATGCTGATTTTGAAGCCCATGGTAATTTGGAGGCCGATAATGTGTTTTCATAATTCATTTACTTTACATTTTTGGAAAAAGGACTTGAGATCCTTACCGAGGTTTTTGAAGTTAAATTTTGTTGTATCGCTCCATCAATTGAAATTTTTTTCTTTCTCCTATAGCAAGTGTATATCACTGTGCAAAGAAATTTTATTAATTACTCTGGAATAAAGGAGTATTCCATCGTTGTTTACTCTTTTCCCATGTATACTATGTTATGATGTCATTTTTTTTTTTTTTATTATGATGTGTTATACTATGCTATGATGTTATTCTTCAAAACTATCCACAAAATTTGCAAGATAATTTATGAACAATAGATGGCGTGGCGATTTCTTTTTCAACACTGGAAGGTCCAGCTCCTCAGCAGGAATTGAAGAAAAGAAAAAGAAAAGATAAAACATTGACATTCTGTGTCAATGTATGTGTAGAGTATCACAATGTTTAGAATCGCCCACCATGGTCACAACAATAATAACTGAATATAATATATATATATATATATATTGGATATAGGTAAATAACTTTCGTTAAGGGTACATATATAAAGCGTGGTTACACTAACTTCTGATGGGATTTTCGAGAACTGCCGTGAAGAAAAGCTCATCCCCAAGCTTATCCATCTTGGGGACTACCCTCCATATAGTAAAGGTCTATAGCCGAGGCTCTTGAACCCATCCAAATATCCCTCCATATCTTCTTTCCTACAAAAGAAACGGTCTATCCAAAGAATCCCTTTCGGCCGAAGGACACGGTCCCGATCAAACAACACAAACTGAAGAAGTTCCATTCCTATCCAACCATCCAAGAACAGAGTGGAATATATCATATCAAGGGTGTTGTCCAAAAAAAGGCAACCTTGAACCAACCGATATGTAGAGAGGAAGAAGACCTCTTAAGGCAATGACTTCGAAAGGAGCCCCAAGTTCAAAGTAGCCGATGCAATGGTGACATTTCGCTCCTTCATTATAGCAGCAAACGTTCCGGTACTAGGGCTAAAATCAAGACCGATCAGGATCTCTCCTGGCTTCAAGCTCAGAACTTTGTCAATGGTGAATTCCGCAGAGACGGACTCATTCTTTGGAATATCCCACCTTTGTTTTGAGAGGTTGAAACAATCGTCCACTGTCTCATTAGAAACAAGACAAGGGTAGTCCTTGCACTTGTAATGGCTCCACAAGATGTTACCATCACTCGGTTGAGTCCATAGAGAGGAGTTTATAGGAAATGGCTTAGTGTAGTGAGCTGGTGTTCTTGTGAAGCATCTTCTTTGCAATGGGTCGTGCCCGTTGGCTATCAGCTTCTGAGCCATATCCCAATCGTCAGGGCATGTCCCGTGGAGCTTGTAACTCGTGTATCAGTCTAAATGAGAAGCCATACTTCGACATGATAATCAAATTGATGGGTTCACAGTCTCCAACCCAAAAAAGGTTTTCTTCCCAATTAGCCAGCTGGGTTTAGGAGAAGTGTAGTTATGAAACTCACCTGAATTGAAGATCTTCGGCGTCATTGAACATTCTTCTTCAGCATCAGCTTCATCTTCATCGGGTTCACTTAAATCTCAATCCATATGACTTACCACCTCATTTCTTTCATCCTCATTGTTGCTGCATAGACTGGATATGCTATTTGAAAGCTTGTCCAAAGAAAGGGCAATGTGAAGAAGTAGATCAGAAACTTTGGCAAGGTTTTTAGATTCTGAACTCTCATCATGCAGTTGCTTGAGACTCCTACTTGGGTTTGCAGGGGGGATATTTGGCTGTGAAGTGAATAAGGTAGGCAGCCACTTTGACTGTAGAACTTGTGGTGGCCACGAAAACACGCGGATATGCAACAGTGGACCCGATTGTTATCATGGCAAGGAGGCTGGCAAGAAGAAGAGTGCATAACATGAAGGGAAGAATGCCTCCACGAAGGCATTTCCAGGGCTTTGGTGTTTTTTTTTTTTTTTTTTTTTTTTTTTTTTTTTTTTTTTTGCGGCATTGTCTAAAATTGAACTTTTCATGGAATGACTTTTAGTAAAGCCTTGATCCAATCCTGCTGGAGTTGACTTCATAAACAAGATCAGTGACTTTATTAAAAAAATAAAAATAAATAATAATAATTTCATGTTTCAGGCTTCCCGATTTCGTAGGTGCTCAGACGTCTTTCTTTATAGTTATTTGCCATGAATGTGATGCTTAAGAGACAAGCATCTTCTTACTGAATTGAACATTCCGAAATCCATGCAATCAACCGAAAAAACATGTTTTTTCGCATTGAAATCTTGATTAACTTGCACGTTATGGATCGCTCATCCATGGACAAGAAGAGTTTAATACTCGGGATGGGAATCATAGAACATATTACTGCCGATACAAAGTGTGAAGGCTCCAAGTTTTCAACAAGTTGGGTCCAATAAACGAACATAAAATAACCTTTTCTATTCATTAGTACATTGCAGTCAGTACTAATTACCAATAACAAAATTATTGGAGATCCTGTTTCAAGGATCGTAAAGAGCAAGATAAGTAGAGTTACTACTACTACTAGTCCTATTATTTTTTAAATAATAATAATCCTCATCTTCTTGCAATAAGTCGGGGAAAAAAAAAATTTCTTAGTCGGAATAAATATTGCATTCCCATATTTAGGCGTTCTTCATATTGTTGAAAAACAACACGATGCATGCTAATGCTATCAAGGGGCGAATTTCATGCTCAGCACAACTACTTAAACTCTGTTTCGACCTTTCTTAGTTACAAAACTCGCCCTTCATCATTGTCATCTTCATCATCATCTCTGCTCAATTCTGCATAGTCTTCAAGAGTTGCCGATGGAAATAACTCCCCAACCTTGTTTATACTCTCGATTGTAGTTTCAGCTGAATCATTCGATTTCCCTTTGTTCATCTGTTCCAGTAGGATGGAAAGCGAATAAGAGTGAACATGACACATTCTATAAGCTATACTATATGACAGACATGAATACAACGTGCTCACCCAATAGCAAAGAATGGTAACATGGACAAAACAGTTTCATATTGCATATAAGAAGAGTACAAAAGTTAAAAACATACGTTCTCATAAATTTCAGATTCATATTGCTGACTATAAATGAAAATTCACAACTGCACACATAAAAGAGCCAACTTGGAAGAAGAGGAAAATGAGGTAATACTCATAAATTACCACCAACACTTTATAGAAAATACACTGACATATACACATAAATCATCAAATGGGAACTTATAAAATGAAACAAATATAGAGAAAAACAATTCCAACAATTCGAATTCATTCGCAGACATTTATTTCAGAAGAACAAGTGAAAGAAAGTAAACAGAAAAACAGAGAAAATGGAAGCTTACAGCACGAAGTAGAGACCTCCTGTCCCTTTCTCGAGCATTCTTGATAGCCTGATAGCAAAACCAACAAATCCCATCAACATTCAATTCAAAACCAACCTTTTACATTCCACCAAATTTCAGAATCTCAAATAACAGACAAACCTCCTCAAGCATCTTCTGCTCAGCTTCTACTTCAGTCAAATCCCTAAGACATTTTAATAAAAGTTGAAACGAAAATTCAACGTAAATTAGAAAACTTTCCAACACAATATAATTTGCAGATGAAATAACATGAACATTTGTGAAGCAAACCTCCCAACCGTCTGGCTCACATGGCAACAACACTTTGCACATAAACCATGCTCCTTGGCACAACCTAACAACAAAACCCAAAATAACAAAAACATTATAAACAACTGTACTATCAGTTTCAGAGCAAAGCATTAAAACAAAAAAAAAAAAAGGGTAAAAAAAGCCTGTAATTTGAAGCTAACCGTGACAGAGATTATGGTAAGCCTGACGGACATTGCGTTTAGAACAACGTTGGCTGAAAACGTTTCAGTTGTTACTTACAAAACTAAACCAATCAATACAAAAAATAAAAAAGAAAAAGAAAAAAAAAATACCATTTAGCAGGCTCGGAGAGAGGCTTGTACTTGCCGTAACGGCGTTTCCATTCGATCTGCTCCTTACAGCGATGGCATACGCCGGTGACCTCCGACAGCGGCCTGAACCTCCCTCCAACTTCCTAAACATTCACAGCCGAAGAGTTTTCTTTCTTCAATATCTTAAACAGATTTAATTCAGAAAATTGGGAAAAAAAATCGAATTCTGATTGTGGATTGAAATAATCACCGTCTCGTTGATTTTGCGACCGGCGTTGGGTTTCCAAGCGAACTTGTTCTGGTGCTTGGGAGGGCCGTGCTTATTGCTCATCTTCTTCCTTCCTTGCTTCTATCGTTCAGAGCTCGACTGATTCTGATTGTGATTCTTCAGTTGATTCTTTTGGGATTCGGAACGAAAGAAGTGCGAGTCTCCGTTTTGAAGGTTTTGTTCCCAGGTTTTAGGCCATTCGAACGAGGGGGAGGATTCTGGGGTTTAAAGGGGTTTGGGCTCTCTGTGGTGACTGACTGATCAGGTTGAGCCCATTAGGATTTGGCCACTTTCGGTTGGTGGATAGTGAAAGAGAAATCTTAACAAATATTCGTTTAAAATACATAAGTCTTAATTTTTATTTTTTTACATTAAATTAATATTTGTTTTAGTTAAATAATTACCTAGTAACAAATAGTACTTATCAAGAGTGGAAAATAAAAATTTAGATTTATGTATTTTTAAAGTATACTAGTCTTGAGCTTTATCTCCTATTCTTGATTAATACATTTTTATTCAAATAACTATATTAGTTAAAGAGATATTAATCAAGAGTAAAAGATAAAATTCCTGACGTATACACTTTAATAGTAAGCTCAACAAATTTCTCAAAAGAGATAGAGACAATCACGTAGTAAACCACAAAAATTTAAGATCATTTTCAATGTAAATGCTAATGTCAATTAGATATTTAACACCAAAAAATATGATAGCGCAGTACTATTTTTATTTGTACTCTATTGTATAATACTATTTGAAATGCTAAATCTATTTTTTTATCATCATTAAAATTTTAAAAGTTGTAAAAGTAAACTTTTAAAATAATTTAAAAATGTAAAATATGCAATGATTAAATGAAAAAAGTAAACATATAAGCCAATAAGAATCAAATGCTAAATTTGTCAAATCCTAGACTTAGTGGGAAATTTACAACAAAGTATAACATATAGAAAATTTAGCACAATAAATAGCATTGCATTGAAGAGTGTTTTTTTTTTTTAGCAGTAAAATGTTAATTTGTAATTGACACATCAAATATAACATTATATTGAAGTTGCTCTAATAGCTTTAAACTCCTAATTATTTGCATATATATATATATATATATATATATATATATTATTATGCAAGAGATGAAAAAATGAATGTTCACAAAGTTGTGATATTTACACATAAATCTATAAATCCGTAATAATATTCTTAACTTTTGTTAACCACCCGTAATCACCCATAAAAAAGAGTATTCAAAATAAGATTATATTAATAACTATAAAATAGACAGATTAATAATATTATTAGATTAAATATTTGTTATAAATATAGCGTATAAAAGTGATCATTTTGTATAAATATTTTAAATATACCGTAAAAAAGTTGCTTTATTTATTTATTTATTTTTATTTTGATATTACTTAAATACGCCCATTTAAGTCGTTGATTCGAGTTTTTAATTCGAATTGAGATGTAATTTTATGTGAAAATTTTTTACTGTAATAAAAAAATTAAATGTGATTATTTATAAGAACTTTTTACTATAATAAAATTTAAATTCTAAATTTGAATTAATAAAATGAACGGAGCCTTTGCAGACTGAATTCGGAGAAATCAGATCATTTTTATAGTGGGGAACGATCATGTCCGAATTCAAATCATCTTTATAGTGGGAAATGATGATGAAAATCTTATAGTGGTTAAAAGAGGACACGAGTCTAGACGCATTTCTCTAGATTTTCTCTCTCTCTTTTTTTCTTTATTAAGAAAACAAGAGTATTTTTTCGTTTGCTCTAAAAAAAAAAAAAAAACTCATTGAATAAAAATAGTGATCTGCAAAACTATATTGAATTATTAATAAAATATATGTCTTATTTGTTGGACTCACGCCCTTTTTTTTTCTTAATATTTCTGTAATGTAATCGGCATTTACCACTCTATTACTTGGAGCTGTGTTATTTATACATCATATATCTTCATCTTCTGCTCGTCATTGCTTTTAAATTCATTTTGTAAAATTTGTTTGTCCTTTTCGCCAAAACATACTAATAAAACATTAAGATTTATAGAAATAAAAGTTGAAAACAAATCGAAAATAAACTTTCCAAATTCAAAATATGAATTGAGTACATTCTTTGGATCAAACATTAGCAAACCATATATATTGTCTATCTTTTTTGAATGATTAGCATATCATACACCTGGACATATTACAAATCCATTCACGTACTCCACTGCATGTGTACGGCTTTATGCTGGAAGACCTATAAACCTAGCTAGTAACACCAAAGTTCTTGCTATATATATATATATATATATATATATATATATATATATATATATACGAATATATATTTAGCTCCCAACTATCCTAGCTCTCCGACAAGAAGCGTTCGGAACCAGACGTCACTCTCCCCACTCTCTTCCCATCACTACTAAACACCGACGTTTCAGTGCTGTTTTCCTCCGATGACTTCCCTTTCCCGGAATCCGACTCCACATCATGACTTTCTCGCGAACCAAACAACCTCCTATCTTTCCCATCAGCCATCTCAAATCCAACGAATTCATCGACTTTCTCATCGCTCTCTTGAAGCTCCATCACAAACTCAAGCCCTCCTACCACATCCGCCATCGACGGCCGCAAAATTCCGTCGTCGGCAACGCACCGTACGGCGATCTCCGCAAACTTCTTTAAACACACCGCCGCAATCTCGCCCTCCAGATTCGGGTCCACTATCTGCTCAATCAACCCGTTCTTGTAACACTTCTGGGCCCAATTTGCCAGGCCCACTTGCTCCTTCGGTAAGGCCCGGCCCATCGCCGGCCTACCGCACAGCACCTCCAACAACACCACGCCGAATGAGTACACGTCGGATTTCTCTGTCAACTGGTGCCTCCGGCAATACTCCGGGTCCAAATACCCAAAACTTCCCTTGACCTCGGTACTGACGTGGGAATCCAAAGCCGAAGTGGGGCCCATTCTAGAAAGCCCGAAGTCCGAAACCTTCGCGACCCACTTCTCGTCCAAGAGTATGTTCGTTGACTTGACGTCTCGGTGGATGATCACGTGGTTTGCACCCGTGTGGAGGTAGTGAAGTCCACGCGCAGCCTCGACGCAGATCTGCAGCCGCTGCTTCCACGGCAGTGCGGGATTCTCGGTGGGACCGCTGTACAGGTGGTCGCGGAGGGTCCCGCGCGACATGTATTCGTAGACAAGGATCATCTCGGTCCGGTCGTCGCAGTAGCCGATGAGGGACACAAGGTGAACGTGTCGGAGCTTGGAAAGCATCTCGATCTCCGTCCTGAACTCCCGAGCACCCTGCTTTGACCTCGGGTTCAAACGTTTGACCGCCACGTGGATTTGGTTGGGTCCGGCGAGGCGTCCTCTGTACACGTTACCGAAGCCGCCGACGCCGATGATGAGCCTCTCGTCGAAGTCGCACGTGGCCGCTTTGATTTCGTTGATCGTGAAGTGACGGCAGAGATCAGACGGCAGCGTTGAACCTTCCTTCCTCCTCTTCTTTGAGGATATTATGATTCTCTTGTAGAAGAATATAAGCAAGCATACGAAGAGACCTAGCACAAAGCTAAAAACAGCTATGCAGATTATAGTGACCTCCAAGATTGATGACTTCTTTTTGTTTCCTTTTGGCCATGGCTTTGGTTGAGAAACTGTGACGGAGTTTGCTGGATCCGGGTTCGGTCCGGCGAGATTTCCATTAGATTGGTTCAATTTAAATATCTCAACACCGTTTAGCATTGCGTTGTAGTACTCTGGCTTTGACCTATTGTTGGGGTGAAGTTCAAGCAATAGATATCCCTCTTGATTGTGGCTTTCTTTTTCTACAAAGACGATGTAGTCTCTGTACACAGGGATTTTGGAGCCGCGGCTGTAGTAAATGACGTCCATTTGTTCCTCAGCTATCATGCTATTCATGTATATAGAGAACACCCTTTGATTCTCAACGGTAACCTCCAGTAGAGTCTCGCAGAAGTGAAGCCTAGCGAGGTAAGAAAAGCCGGCGTCGAGCGGAAATTTCCACGTGAGGTTGTACTTGGTGTTGTTAAGACCCTTTGGATCCATTTGGCGAAATGTTGTGTAAACGTCCTCGGGTGCAGTGTAAGCTGGCGTATTGGAGTTGTACTCGATTGTGACGTTAGACAGGTAAGGAGTTGAACCCGCTTTGTAACCATACAAGTAATTCAGGTCCTGAATCCAGGTTCGCAACATTCCGGTGTCGTTTATGCTGAAAACAGCTCTTCCGCCTACGTTTAGTCTGTACACATTCTCAAGAGCGGTGCCGTTCGTGAACAAGAACGGGGTTTCCTTGCTGTTGACGAAGGGGATCGGGTTGTCTGTTGGGGCTGTGTAGAGATTTTCCGGCATGGAAACAATTTCGATGCCGTTGATGAACGCATAAGAGTTTGGAGATGGATTGAAGGTTAATTTGAATAGGTTGAACTGGTTGTGATTATTGGCAACGCTGATGATGAATTCTTTTACAAAATAAGGTGAGGTCGGAGAGGGAGCAAAAAGAGAAGCGCTGAAGTTGTTTAAGAGAATGAAATTATCGGCGGTGACAGAGAAGAAAGAATCGGATTTATTGAGGCCAGAGTATGTGGCGGAATAGAAGTAGAGACGGACAAACTTCGGCCCCCGTGACAAGAGATGAAAAGAGTACGTGAATTTGGAGTGAAATATGCGAGCGGTCTTGTAAGGGACTTTGGGGGCAGAATTATAGTCTTGTTCCGAGGCAGTGGACTCTGAGGATGAGCTTTGTATGTTTTGTGAAGAGAAATGTTGTGAGTGAGAATCGCTTTCCCAGAGACGGCCTTGCTCATCATAATAAGTTTGGTTCGAAGATGAGCCACAATTAAGGAGAAAAGAGTCGGTGGGATTGTAAAGTGGTTGATCGGTTTCAGTTGCACCAGTGGGAAGAAGGAGAAGGATAGTTGAGATGCAGATAGCTATGGCGTGCATGGTTGAAAATCTATTAGCTAGGGTTTGAAGGGAGTCTCCAATACTTTTATGGCAGATAAATAGTTTTACTTTTATTAACATTGATTGAAATATATATATATATATATATATATGTACACACACACACACACACACACACACACACACACACACATATATATATATATATTGATCAAGGTGTTTGTTTTGTGGTCTTTGGATTGACATGATCATTTTGGTCTAGTGTCCTAATGGTGTGGGTCCTTGTAATTTTTCCAACGATGTCTACTTCCATGATGGCGTCTAAAATCGTGCTCTTTTTTATTAAAATAATATAAAAAGGAAAACAGAACCTACTTGCACAGTTGCACTAGATATTTTGGCACTTGTAAATTAACGTGAGGCCTAGAAATGTCATTTGCTTATTTAATGCTCGCGTTACAATTACTTAATCAAATATGGTTAAAACAGATTGTAAACGGGTCTATTTAAAAAGATCTGAAAAAAAAAAAATCTCGCTCTGGATATGCAAATGCTAACTGTATAACTAACCATTGTTAATTAACTATAATATTTTATTAAAACTTCTAACCGTACAGATACATATACAATATATATATATATATATATATATATATAATCACACACACACACACACACACACACACACACACACACACATATTTATATATATTCCACCTTACATGATTAGATATTCATCCGCTTCTTGATTCTTCCCTTACGGATATCAAAAGTGATTAATTAATGTGCATAAACCAAAAAATCAATAATAAGTGAAAACTAACTTTTATTTATCTCATTGTGAGTAATATATATATATATATATATATATATATATAGAAACTTTTACCCTTTTCATAGCTAGCATATACACGTAGAGACACATATACTAAACACCAAGACAATACAATTTTGCAAGTTCTCCTGATCATTATAAATAAACACATCACACATATATAATCTTATGCACTATATAATATACCCCAAAGCAGCTCCTCGGACAACCACTGGAATTTTTAAATTTAGTAAAAACAAAAAAAAGAAAAAGCTCCTCGGACGACCACCTCGGCCTCGCCCTTAGGATCCTTGTCCTCCACGATCGCACTTATTGTAGATGGTACATGGCCGACTTTGCTTATTACTTTGCAGAAGGCATGAACCGTATATAAGGGCATTACAAACTGGTCCTTTCTTATTTTTAACGTCAAAAACGATATACTTTTTCTGCTCAGCTAGGTTCCGTTGCATCAAAAACTCACCCAATTCTTCTCTGTTGCAGTCATCGATTGTGGCGTTGAACAGCCGGGCTCCGCTGGTGCCGTCAATGGACAGAGCCTCAACTTTATGAGCAATATTTGCTCCAGCAAGTGAACTCAGAACTAATATTACTAAGACGGCATAAGAGACCGTCATGAAATATTCTCTCTTCAGTTTCATTCTCATCTCTCTCTCTTGTATTACAAATCAGTTCATAAATACTGGCGTCCTACACACACACACATATATATATATGCAAATACAATAAACATGCAGTTTTATGTTTTTTCTTAAAGCTATATATAAATCCAAGAATGTTGATTGATAACACGTCTCTCCTACTTTTGTTCCTTGTTGCAATGGGACCGCGATCCACTATTGCTGAATAATGGGGCAATATTGATGAAGAAATGAACGGTGTCCTTACTTGTGTTGGCTGCGATCCACTAGTGCTGAATAATGGGGCAATATTGATAAAGAAATGAATGGTGTCCTTACTTGTGTTGGCTCTACTTTTTTGTTGAACAAGTGGGAGTAGGGAGACAACGACCAGTTTTGGACCCGTGAAAATCTCAAACCAAACATTAATTATATATAGTAAAAATATCCGTGAAGCGAGTGTTCTTAATTCATTGGATCGGTTACATAAAACTTATATTTCAAATAACTTTTTTCTTTTTTATCTGATTTCTTTCTGTAATATCATTATACAACTGAGCTTCAATCCAATTTACAAGCTGAGTTCGTGAGTGGACAGTGGAGATCCACATTCTCGTAATTAAGGGGACGTTCAGTTCTTAAATTTAAAATTATGATCTATGATTTTAATTTTTAAAATTTAAATTTTTTATAAGAAAAAAATATTATAGCAGAACCAAAAAGCATAATTCTAAACTAACCAGAAGCTTTGAAACAAAACAAATGTACTTAAGTGGTTAAATAGTGCTACTTCAAAAGAACGTTTACAGATGCAATCAACGCGTCAGGAAAAATCACTAGGTATCGGTAGACTTTTCTCTAACGCCAAAAACATCTTTTTGAAGGTTTAAACGATTGGATTTTGTTGAAACACGTCACATATCGTCGCTTCGTGACGAGTTTTGTTTAATGGTCTATTTCCACCAAAAACCACATTTTCTTGGTCCAAATCCAGCACCAGCTATAGATCTAACACTGGAGAAAATACCTTATTTAATCTTGAAGTGATCCCAAAGCGATAACAACTAGATCTTTCTGTATCGCATCATTAATATATGTAAAATATAAATTTTAATTTTCACTAATTTGGATATATAATTGAATTATAAAAGTTTTATTTATGCTAATAGTAACAAAGTAGTATACAAAATAGTCTTAAGCATATTACAAACACGAATACGAAAGGGATATTTATCCTAGATGGCGTAGAATACATAATAGGGTCTTGCTGATAGAGAGTCCTTGAATCTCATATAGTTTCACAAATTTAGAAATATATACCAAGTGAACCAAGAGCTTACAAGAATACATAATAAACACATTGATTTCATGAGCTCATAGCCACAAATTATATAACCCTTAAAGCCGGTAAGCCAGCTCTATTGCATATCAATTTTAATCCATAGTACGATCTTAAGTTGCTCCCTACATCTTTCATTGGTCCTTTCCCAGACATTTCTAAAGACATTAAAAATGCGATTATCTCTGAAGAAGCCACGTATGATATGATGCAGAAATTTTCTTCTGATGGTAATCCAAAAGCTCGGGATTTCCATGAATATTTCTTTCATTCCAAAAGGTAAATTGCTAGCTGGGTTAAATTTTTTTTGGAGGAAATCGGTTCAATCTAGACGTTCCTTCACTATTTAGGAGGCGCTTCGTGTGGCCGTCTTGCAATGGAGTACTTTTTGGAAAATGAGGGATTTTTGCTTCCTTCATGGTGATGCTTCTGCTATTTTGCTAAAGAAGATGTTGAGCTCATTTTCATTCCAATTTTGCCAATTCTATATGATCACGATCATAGAAGTTTCTGTACATGATGTTTTGCTTAGTTGAACTCACGTGCTATGCACGTGGGGAGTAATCCA
Source organism: Morus alba (assembly GCA_012066045.3). Lineage (NCBI taxonomy): Eukaryota > Viridiplantae > Streptophyta > Magnoliopsida > Rosales > Moraceae > Morus > Morus alba. The sequence continues at coordinate 5,269,322 of CP050233.2, read as the reverse complement.
ACATCTTTATACGTATCAAAATTCAAATAAAAAGGATAACATAGGAAAAAATTAAATAAGGACACCCCTAAAGAAATATATTTAAATGAAAACACTTGAGAACAAATTATTTAAAAGAATTACATTAAAAAAGATTACATTGTAAGAATCTTTTGAAAAAAGAAAAAAGACAAAAAATTAAGCACAAGCACATATGAAAAAACTATGTTAATATGAGTAAAGTAAGAGAAAAAATGCTTTTTAAAATCATCCAACATAAACAAATTAGAAAGAATGCATGTGTTAAAAAAATAATAGTTGCAATTAAATAAGACATAGAGAAAGAGAAATACATGTCACAATAAAGTTTTCTAAAATAATATGTTAGAAGCGAGACAAATTTAAAAGCATATAAAATTGGAATATAAAGTAAAAAAGGAACCAAAATAAAAAAAAAATTAAAATTTTAGAGCAAGGAGCAAAGAAAAAGGACCAAAATTAAGAAATAAATAAGTTTTAGGACAAGATGAACCAAAATGAAAAAAAAAAAACTTCAGGGCAAAAAATGGACGGAAAAGAACCAAATGAAGAAATAAATAATTTTTAGGGGAAAAGAAAAACAAAATAGAAGACTAATAAATTTTAGGACAAAAAGAAAAAAAGGGGAAAAAAATAAAGTTTTAGGGTAAAAGTTTAAACAAAAAATGAAAAGAGGGCCAAAATAATAAAATAATTAAATTTTAGAGTAAAAAGCAAAATAAAATAAAATAAAGAGCTTGAAAAAAAAAAGTGGGAGAGGTTTCGATCCAAACGACACAGTTTTTGACCAGAACCGCGTGGCTATAATATGATTATTGACGCTTCTTATATATGTAGTTTCTTCATGTATGTTTAAAGCTGAGCTTATGGGTATTATTAACTTGTTACTGCTAATGAGTTTGCTAATCACTTCAATTAGAGTTTTCTCTAGTTTGAATGCGGCTACGCTAATTAAGTTGTTGATTTTTTTTTTCCTTTTTTTGGCTAAAGCGCTTAAGTTGTTGCTTCGTTGCTCTCTAAGAATCGTTATATTCCTTGGAGATTTCTTTCAAGATGATGGGATCATGCTTTAAACTACTTAGATAAAATCGCCATTTGAGAATTCTTAACAATTTTTTTTAGGAGCGAAAGTATGGTGCTGAAAAATTTGCTTCTCATATGGTCTACCCGGATTCTTTGTGGTTCTCTAGCCCTGAATTTTGCATATTGACGGTCTGCGGAGATATGGTAGGATTTTCTTGCTTTAGATTTTGTAAAAAAATCGACCTATATAATAAAATAAATATGCCATACTTTTCCCGTTGGATTTTGCCTATTTGGCTGGAGAGTTTTCAGCGAAGCATATTTGTAGGCTTTTTCTATATGCAAGTCAATAGTCTATCCTTCGCAGCTAGCATTCGGTCTTCAACTTTGCTTTTGTTTGTTTCGGACCCGTTTGATATTATTTTTAGAAGCTTCTTTTAGTTTTCCTTAAATATTTACAGTAAGTTAGGGTGTTTAGTAAATTTTATTTTTATCTAACAGCTTCTAAAAACTGTTAACCTTAGTAATAATTTTTTATCTACCCATTTTATTTTTATCCGTATGAAATTTAAACAAACATTTTTTTTAGATATTTATTTAAAAATTGAAAATCTTTAATAAGTATACTATGCTAAATTTCACGCAAATATTTTTGATAATTATTAACATGTTCAAAACCAACAATAATAAATAATAAATAAGAAATTTAATAATTTTTTTTAGAAATACTTTTAATAATAAATTAAAATAACATATATTTTTATTGTATTTTTGTGTAATATATTATGAATATTAACCTTAAAAATATAAATGAAATTAATTAAAAATCTGTGCGATAAAGTATGTCTATTTTAGTCATTATACATCTCAAAGCAATTTTATACATAGTTTACCAAACACTTAAATTTTCGCTTCTGATATTCACAGCAATTTTGAAAAAAAATTTACCAAACACCTACATGTTTCTATAAATTTAATTTATATTAATGCTCTATCAGGAAGTCAGTACCAAATATGAGAGGAGGTATCTATAAGTTAACTCTTTTGTGGGGTTTTATTTATTCATCAATCTGAAAGTACAATACACAACAGAAACTTGTTCTGCTTACTTAGCTTATTACGTTGCACTACGCTTACTATAAACCAAGGAAATTCTAATACATAATTATCATCATCTTTAACATATCTCATGCGCTCAGAGCACCTGGTCGGACGTCGCGGCCACGGCGTCTCCCGGCCCATAGGATCCGTGTCGTCCACGATCACAGAAGTTGTAGAGGGTACAGGGACGATTTTGTGCATTGCTTTGTTGTATGCATGACAAGTATATCAGCGCATTGCAGAAAGGCCCTCTCTTATTTTTAGCATCAAAAGTGATATACTTTTTCTCACCCTTGCATTCCGCGGTTGTGGTGGCGTTGCATGGCGGCGTTGTGGTGCCATTAGTGGACTGAGCTTCAACTTTGTGAACAAAATTTGCTCCACAAAGTGAAACCAAAATTAGAACTAAGGCCGCATAAGAGACCGCCATGCAATGTTCTCTCTTCAGTTTCATTTTCATTGCTATATTAATTAAGTGATCAGTTAAACGTAGCGTCCTATGTATATATAACAGAAAATAATACGTATATATCTATAAATACAATTGTAGTTAAAACGATATATAAATATGAGGATATTGATTGAACGGCTTTCCTACGTTGTGTTTTCCCGGTCTACTTACTCAATGATGAGGCAATATTTATTATGATGAATAATTGAATGGTGTTCCTTTGAGTGTTGGGTCTACTTTTTTGTTGGACTTAATTAGGAAGTTGGGACTTCGGGAGACTGCGACCTGTTTTTGATCCGTGAAAATTTCAAACCAAATTAAGTCACATGGTAAAGAATCCGTGAAGAAAGTGTACTTTATTGGTCATTTGAGGACTCAAATAGAGTTCAATGACTTTTTTTTTATCTGATTTCTTTTTTTTTTTTTTCTTTTCTTGAAGCGTTTTATTATCTGATTTCTAAAATCAATATTATGAAACATGAAACCTCAATTCTAATGGAGCTTGACACCAGTATAAGGACGCGTTTAGAGTTCATTTAGATTAAACAAAAAAAAAAAACCCAATTTTCACCTCCAGTGCCAAGTGAGGATTTCATTCAATTATTCATCTAGAATCTAGTCGTAGTCAACATGGATAGCGTTGTTTTGTAGACTAAATTTGCCCTAAATAGGGTCTGCAACAAGTAATGTGGACAAATCAATAATTCTATTTCAAACTCTTTTTTTTTTCCCTGAAATTCCTATTTCTAATTCATTTTTGGTATAGGTGTGTTTCTCACTCATTTCATCCGGTACTTAGAATTTGAATTTCCAGAAATATGTCTACTTAATTTTTTTTTTCCCAAACTTCATGATTTACGAAACAGGAACCAATATAACAGATTTTACTGTGTCCAGAAAAATATTAAAATATAAAATAGGGATTTGCCTGATTACAATGTATGCGTATGTATATGTGCTATATTTTTTTTTATGAGAACTTACCCTTAAAATGTATTGGATTTAAATTTTTACTGTTTACTTAATTAATACTATTTTTAACTAATATAATTATTTAATTAAAAATTTATTAATAAAAGTAAAAGAAAACACAAAAATTCAAACTCCTACACTCAAATGTATTTGTCTGGCCCAATTAAACATAAGCATGATTTTCATTTATCAAAAAGAGATTTTTACAACTACCTCTCAAAGTAGTACAATAAATTATTATTAAAGGTCCGTTTGGTTTAGGGATTCGAATCATGTGATTTGAACCATTTTTAATTTATGTGTATTTTTTGTGAGAGAAATTACTGTAGCGAACCACGAATCATGATTCGAATCGGGAGACGAATCCCCCAACCAAACGGACCCTAACTCTCAAATATTACTCTTTTTTTTTTTTTTTTGCCTACCCCTTTAGATTAGATCTAATCAAATATTAGTCAAAGGCCCAATATATAGATTACCAAAATACCCTTAAAGTAAAATTTTAATTTACAAAATGTTGGCAGCCTTCAATTGTCAACCAGCAGCAGGCCGGGGGCGGGCTCAGGCGGCCAACCGGCCGGCGGTGAGTCTCCAGTCGCCGGCCGATCGTAATTTGTCAGGCTATAATTCATAGTCCACCAGGTTATGACCCATAGCTTGCGAGGCTATGATCTATAATTTATCAGGCTATGACTCATAGTCTGTTAACTCAAGAAGGTTGGTGGGTCTTCGGTCACCGGACGGTCATAGTTTGTCAGATTATGACCCATAGTTTGACAGGTTATACCAGTGGCCAGTATCGGGTCGTCTGCGCCAATCATAGTCTGTCAGACTATGACCCTATAGTCTGTCAGACTATGACCCCATAGTTTGCCAGACTATGATCCATAATCTCTCATAATCTGACAAGTTATGCTGGCTGCCAATTTTCGGTCACCGATGTTAGCCATAATCTGTCATATTATCATTCATAGTCTGTCATACTATGATTCATAGTCTGTCAGACTATGAATCATAGTCTGATAGATTATGAATCCTAAAACCAACATCAAACATCATATTATTTAATTATAATAAAATATTTAAACAAAAAAATCAAAATTACTCTTACAAATTACACATATTCTATATTGAAAACAACATATCACTAAAAAATTATTTCACAAACTAAAAACAAAACTTCAACAGTAAGTTTCTTGCAGAACATGTGGGGTGTTGTTGTCTTTGTAGTAGCTTCAATATCCCTCCTTCAACATTCCGATTAAACAGAAACCAACCTAAATTAAACCATTGTAAAACTAAAAAAATTAAAGTTAAAGAAATTTTAACCTACAGATTAACACTCCAAAATCAACAAGAAGCACAAAATTATCAAATTATACAAATGAAATCCAAGCAAAACCATAAAAAGATAAGCAACATATATCAAATTCAGCCGAGAAAAAGATGTAACAACATTATCAGAAAGCTAAGCTTTACCCTTAATTATGACATGCACCAAATGTGAAGATCAACAAAAATGACCCTAAAAGAAAAGTAAGAGAAACACCCAAAAAAAAAAAAAAAACTGCAAATGCACGACATAGGACTGCACAGCAACAAAAGCTTGTTTGAAAATTTTGAAAGAGAAAGCCTCTGTAGGAATATCATATGGACATTACTGAAGAGGCAAATAAAGAAACAAAATTATGTCATAACTTGTTGAAAAACAAAAAGGTCATTCATTAGCCAGAAAACATAATTCAGTCGAGTGTAACCTTAAAAAGAGACCCAGCCATAAACCATAAGGTTTCAAGCTCATTATATTCCCTTTCGATTCCTTCATCTCTTTCAAGCACTTCAGCCTGACATAACAGAAAGGCAAGAGTCTTACGTATTCAAACCACAGGCATCCTTTCAATTTACAAAAGTGAACAAAGACAACGTAGAAATTGGCATAGAAGCATTGATCTTACAATGGTAAAGAAAATACAATTACAATGGCAAAGAAAATACAACTGCAAGAATAAGTACCTTAGTAGGGCTGCCTGTCGAGTAATCAATTTGTAATTAGTTTGATTTGCATTTCACCTAAAAAGCAGAAGACCCTTCAAATTGTATGTATGATTTCTTGCATCTTTGCACAACATTATTTCTACATACACAAAACTAGTGATATTCACGTAAGCCACTAAGCCAGAAGTAATATCCATGTACTCCACTAAGCGAAAACAAGTAACATCCTCGTAATCCACAGAACCAGAACAAGTAATATCCAAAGCAATTTGCTAATTTTGATTCCTCATAACATCTCTGCAACTTGACATGTATAGTAACAAAAGTAATCAAGTCCATCCCTATTACGTTCCTCAGAAACACCCAAAGCCTTCAAATCTTTTTACAGAACAAACAATGCCTTCTGTAAAAACAAATCACCACTAAGCTTATCAGGCAGAAAGGCAACCATAAATCAATACTAAAAGTAAATGACAATCTTTTTCGTTTCTTAACAAAAAAAGTAAAATGACCATTCATCAGAACATGACCAATGAATCCCAGGCAGAAACTTTATACATATAATTAAATACAATTTATCACAGTGATAATGCAATCCCCATATATGTATATTGAATCTTTCATGCATGAGGTGACGGATACCTCTTAGATGTCAATATATATACATAACAAATCTTTTAGTGCACGGTAAGCAATAAGAAAAAAAAAATATTTTCACGAAATATGTAAAAATAATGGGTGCGTTTGAAATTAGTTTTAAAATGATTTTATTTTTAATAAAAAGTAAAAATGAGATTGTTTTGAGAATTATTTTGAGATTAATTCTAAAATTACGATTGGTTAATTTTTTAAGAAATTATTTTGAATAGAATAAAAAAGCAAAATTGTGTTTATTAATTAATATATTATAATATTATTGATAAATATTACAAAATAAAAACAGTAAAGTGAAAATAATTTTTAATTATTTTTTAATTTCTTTATAAAAATTATTTTTTTTATTTTTATTTTTATTTTCATTTTAAAAATATTTATTAAATAAACGTAATTTTAATTTTAATTTTATTTTTTATATTTTAAAATACGTAAAAACCGTTTTTAAAAACGGTTCTAAACCCGCACTTTCATCTCAATGAATATTTTTAAAAAATAAAAAGAAATTGAAAAAGCGTCAGATTCAACAAAAAGCATCCCTAAATTACTCTTCATAATACCAAATTAAAACCATGGGAACTAAATTACCAGAAAAAATGCAAAAATAAAATGAAACCATGAAGATCAAAGCAAAACTAAGAAATGAAATTACCTCAATGTTGACGATTGCAGAACCTAATGGCCGATTTCTACGGCGATCTCACACCGAAACCATTTCAGCATCGAAGAAGCGATTGCAATGCCGGATTTCCATGGCTGCCAAGTGCTAGAAGATAGCGGCATCAAACTTGTAAACGGTGGTAGATGGAACCGTCGATCTCGTCGCCACCAGATCGAGTGAAGGTGCAAAACGTCGGAGATCTCTCAACACATCGAAATCGATGGAGATGCAGGGGGAGAGAGAGAAAGAGGAGCGCTGGCTACTGACTAGGAGAGAGAGAGAGAGAGAGAGACAAGCGCCGTCAAATGGTCGGGAAAGAGACATAAGCGCCGGCGATGCGCTGGGAGAGAGAGATGAAATATTGTCGGCTCAAAAAGCGAGGGGAGAGAGATCTCACAGTGAACAAGGAGATTCACCGAGATCAATGTGTTTGTTAAGCATATCTAATAACATTGTGTTTGTTGAGTTCTATGCTGATTCGTGTTTTGTTAAGGACAAGGTAACAAAGAAGGTGGTGCTGCAAGGGAAGCTTGAGAATGGCTTATATCAACTCCAAATACCAGATAATGTTGCTGTAGCAGATCAGTCTCATAGTCTTTTGCAAAGTTTTTTGTCTACTTCAAGTCTGTTCAAGAGTCCGTGTAACTCAAATGTGAATAATCCAGTGTTTGTCAAGTTGTATGACAAATTCTGAGTCTGTAGTTAATTCTGAGTCTACTTGTAATAGTGTGTCTTCTACTATTGATTTGTGGCATAAGAAACTTGGACATTCATCTCGCTTAGTACTTAACAAAGTACTTAAATCTTGTAATTCCAAGTTTAATATCAATAAAACTCCTAGTTTTTGTGATGCTTATCAGCTTGGTAAAATCCATGCCTTGCCTTTTAAACGTTCTGTCACTGTTTCTAAGTTTCCTTTACAACTAATCCATGCTGATTTGTGGGGACCTGCCCTCTTTTATTCGGGTTCAGGTTATAAATACTATCTTAGTCTTCTTGATGATTTTACACGCTTCACCTGGATCTATCCTCTTCTAACTAAATCTGAAGCATTCAATGTGTATGTTCAGTTTAAAGTGTTTGTTGAAAATCAGTTTAAGGCATTCAATGGGCCTTTTGCTCATTTTTTTGGCCAAACATGGCATTCATTTTCGTCATCCTTGCCCTGCTATTCATGAACAAATGGAAAGATAGAGAGAAAACATAGACACATAGTTGAATTAGGATCGACACTTCTTGCTCAAGCTGTCATGCCACTCAAATTTTGGTGGGAAGCGTTTCAAACTGCTGTTTTTCTTATCCATGTTCTTCCTAGTTCTGTTCTAAATTTTGTGTCTCCTTGAGAAAAATTTTTTGGTCAAGTTCCAAATTACTAAAATCTCAAGAGTTTTTGGGTGTGCCTGTTTTCCATATTAATGACCATACCAAACTACAAAGTTTCAGTTTCACTCTTCTAATGTGTCTTCTTGGGGTACAGTGACAAACACAAGGGTTACAAAAGTCTTCATTCCTCTGGTCGCATCTATGTTACACCTCACGTGTCTTACGGCTTTAGCTAATCCCAGATTTCAGTTTCTCAAGGGCAAGCTCAATGTGTGTTTGCCACCTTTTGGCTTGAAGGGACGTGTGAAGATAATTAGTGAGAATAAGCAACAGGTTGTAAAGCCTTGTAAGAATTCATCTGAACCATTAGATCTTAGATAATAACAAATGATCCTAATGGTTAGCTAGAGAGAATGGCACGGATTGCCAACGTGTAAGAGTTAGCTGAACATTCTGTTGTATAACAAACTCATTACAGAGCAAGTTGTAACTTAATATAAAAGATTAATAAAATTCTCTCTCTGATCCATTGAGACAGAGAGCCAAGTTTCTCTCACTTTCTTTGATCACTAGAATTTTCTTTTCCTGAGTTTTCTTGAGTCGGCCATTGAGAAATAACGACACAGATCTTATGGTAAGGACGGGCCTGCTGTACTCTACGTGGATTTGGTGGTAGAAAGACGAAAAAGGGCCCACCCTGCATACTATAAGTACCCAAGAAATTATACCAGCGTTGGTGCCGATAATTGTTAATGTTCGCTCATTCTTCCCCTCCACATGTGTTGTGGGCGATTCTATATGTGAAGAACGATGACTAGTTGGGTCAGGATTTGGACCGGAAAGGTTACCATCTGAGTGGTTCAATTTAAAGATCTCTAGGCCATTCAAGATTGCATCGAGATAGGCAGAAATCGCAACGTCTGGAATAGTTTGCAGAGCGACAGAGAGGTTTAACTTTTTTCTCGCCTCGTTGCGAGACTGTCAAGACGACGTAGTCCCGAAAAAAAGGCACGTATTGACCACCACTGAAATAGATGACGTCGAATGCAGTCTCGGCTGTTTCATTTGTGATGAAAATAAGAAGGACCCGGTCACCGCTTTTATTAAACGCCGGTTCCATCTCAGCAAAAGTGCAATCTTAACATGCAGGTAAATCCGGAGTCCATTGGGAATTCCCAGGTAGATTGTAGCTCCTTATTAAAGTAATATTGGGATCATTCCCCGTAGATCTAGCTGTTTGATACACACTGACTGGTGCAGCATACGAGGAAATATTATCTCTGAACTCAATATTATGGGTGGTAATTGGCAGAACTCTTACTCCCGGTATTTTTAGATAGTCGTCTTCCTCGTCCCATTTCTGAAACATGCCGGAGTCCGAGACGAAAACTTCCACCAATGTTTATTTAATACATCGTTTCCAGAGTGGCGTCGTTCCTTAAGGGATACTCGACTTTCTGTCCCACCAAATGTGACCATGATCCTCAGGATCCATGAAATATAGATCCGCAGGTGTTGATACAACTTCATTTCCGTTTACGAACGCAAACGAGTCCAGAACAGAATACTCAAGGGTGAAAGTTACGTTTAGAATTAAATCTTGGACGGGGAATGTAAAATTCTCTCAATGTCTTTCTTACTTCAGCGTTAAGAAAAACGCTAAAGTTTCTTAGGACGTTAAATTGCTCGGCTTTGACGGAGAAGAAGAGCTTGGAGTTATCAAAGTTTTCATATGTGGACGAGTAGAGTACAACCGAATAAACTTTGGGCCATGGATACTTACTGGTATCGTGTACATGAATTCCGAGTGTGCGAGCCGAGTAGTTCTGTAAGGGACAGGATCGGCTTCCATTAGTGGCTCAACCGCCGTCGAGGAGATTGGAGCTTTATTTTCGCCCTTTAAGGGAAAAAAAAATGTTGAGTTTATGTCTCCGCTCCAGCTCCGAAGGTCGCGCGCGGTGTCATTTCCCAGAAGAGCCACAATCGATGGTTATGGCGTCCTGTGTAATATAAGGAAGTACGTCGGTGATAATTATGAAAGTGAACATGTGGGAGATGACACAGAGACAATTAAAGGCAAGGAAATTTTTCGGGAGTTTTTTGTTGCAGGCGCTCGTCATACTCATCATAGGCACACATAAAGATTGAAAGATTGAGAGAATGTTACTTGTATATTTGTAGACGTTGCAAATGTTAAAGAATAATATATACTATTTTAGGGTCCGTTTGGTTCAGGGATTCGAATCATGTGATTTGAACCATTTTCGATTTACGTGTATTTTTTGTGAGATAAATTACTGTAGCGAACCACGAATCATGATTCGAATCATGGGACGAATCCTCCAACCAAACAGACCCTTAATATTCAGTAGAGCAGGACACCACGTCATCATGCATATATGATACGAGTATCTAATAAAAACTTAACATTCGGAAGGTTTTGTCTACATTAATTCCTTGTAATTAATCTTATTTCTCTTTCTTAATATATTTAACATTAACGATCTGCTCAACATTATGATAAATATTTTACCTAAATCTGTTAAATTAATTAACTTTAATGATATTATTTTATTCCTTTAAAAAAATATTTTCTACATTTTAAGTAACGTGAAAAATTAATCAGTTTATTACTGTATTCTTGAATATATATATATATATATATATGTATATATCTGTGTGTGTGTGTGTGTGTGTGTGTGTGTGTGTAATATGCATATATCATAGCTAACCTGTTCGAAAGTATAAAGGAAAATAAGTACAAAAGTCAGTTTCATAATCTATATTTTACGAGAGAGTATATTCATATTTCACATTATTTATTTGTTTTTATACTCAAGTGGAAGTGTATTTCATAATAAGTTGAAGGTTCAATGGGTTAATATTATTGTAATTTTGAAGTAACTAAAAAGAAGTTTCCTTTGATGGGGTAAAAAAAATTCTGCAACACATTGCTGTTTTCTCTCTATAACTTTTCTTCAATTTCCACGTTTTGGGTTATCCTAAAGAAAAATTTGTTAGTAGTGATCGGTAAAATGAAGTTTTTATCCTAAAGAAAAATTCATAATTTGATGTTTTAGTGGTTTACGTGTCGGTTTAGAACCATTAATTAATTTGAACGTAAAAATAAATTTTAAGTTAAAAATAATATCCCTATGAAGTTAGTAAAATTTAGAGAATTTAGTAAGGTATTTATGGTGTTCACCAAACAATTAAAGTGAAACACATTAGGAAAGAGAATAAAATTACATAAAAAATTAACATAAATAAATAATCTAAAAGTTAATTTTTTATTAGACGGGTGTACACATATGCATAATGACATAGTACATAATTCCTTTATGAGCCAAATGGACCCTTACATGCCTGCATTTGGGTTCTCATATGTCATATGTCAAGACAGGTCTACATACAGTATTTTCTCTCATAAAAAATACATATAAATTAAAAATAATTTTAATCACATAATTTAAATTTATAAACTAAACGGACCTTATATGTTTCAAACATACTCCAGCCGAACCCGCGAAGAGAAAGGGAGATTATTTTTAAGTCCATGACATGCCTGCATTTTGGGTTCTCATCTAGAAACTTCCTTGCCGAAGCCCAATCCACATTAATTGAAACTGAAACCAAAACCATACAGTGGAAGAATATGCCTAGAGGACTTGGCAGATCGCAAAATTTGTAAGTATTTTGTAGCCCGTGCTTGTGATGTAGGAATAATTTAGTTCCATTTAACTTATGAAGTAGATTAATTATATAAAAAAAAATCTTTTGAACTAAAGAAAAACATATCCCGGAAAAATATATCTCTATTTTGCAATAATCTAATACCCAAAAAAAAAAAAAAAATGTAAAGATCCCAAGAATGGTCCTCGTTATATTTGCTATAAGACATGCAATATTGAAACCTTTGACCATCGCACCTCCCTTGTGCATAGTAAGCTTGGCTTATATGCAAGCAATTCAAATACACCGTTTAGATATAATAATAATAATTGTTGTATCTTCAAAAAAAAAAAAATGAAGTTTAAGTTATTTTTGTTATTTACCAGAAAAGCACAGGACTTCTTCACTGCTTGATGAAATTATTGTTCTTGACATCAAGGCAAAAATAAAGAAGAGGGTAGGTAGGAAAATGAGAGATGCGACCAAAATCAATTGATATCTTATTGTCCTTGTCAAAGAAACAGGTTGATGAATTGCATTCATACCTTAAGATAGAGCACTGTCAATCATCATGTGCAAATGTGAAATCAGGATCATTTTTTAGCGCCTGAACTAACATAAAGTGGTGAGATTAATCAAGTTCGTTATATATCTTCAAAAGAAAATTTATCCTTAAAAAAAAAAAAAAACGCTCTCAATTTAAACTAAATACCTTCGAAATCACTAGTTTGAATAATTATCATTTATGACTGCTAATTATTCAATAGCCACCATTAGGCTTTCACAGCTCGTCTGCTCCATGAGATCCCCAGCACAACTTTTTTGGCTCCGACTGTTACTCACCTACAAGTACTAAACTTTCCACGTTGTTATTGTTGTTGTTGTTGATGTTGATGTTATTATTATTACTGTTATTATTATTATTTTATTTTAAAATTAAGGTCTCGTTTACTTTGTAGATTCAAGTTGAGATGTGATATTGTTTTAGAGCTTTTAACTGTAGTAGAAAAAGTTAAATGTGACATTTTCTGAAAACTTTTTACTGTAAAAACTTAAAACTGAAAACTCAAATCGGTGAAATGAATGAGACCTAAATTACTTCATCATCCAATCGTTGTTGTTATTATTATTATTACTACTGTCGTTATTGTTATTTTATTTTGAAATTAAGTTACTTCATCATCCAATCCATCAACACACAATAGCGAGATCATCATGAAAATTTAGTCCGATTAATAATGTCTGAGTGGGATAAAAGGATCTACAACTTCAACTCTGGGAGGCTAGATAAGTCCCTTTCTGACGTATCATTAATGAAATGGGGTATGTAGACAGTAGACACAGATATCTCTTGCGTTCTTCGATCAATAATTTTGAACTTAATCAATTTCCAGAGAGAAAAAAATGGAAAAGAAAAGAAAGCGGAAAATTTAATTAGAGACATGGACGCAGTCCTGTCGAACCAACATTTCACTCTGCTTTAATGGAGTTTAATGCCCAATAAACTTGAGTGAGTTCCATTACAAATTTTATCTATGTATTGCGCTGGCTGAAATAATTTGGGTCCTTCAAGTTCTCCTTCCATGCCTCATCTAATAATTATTTATTTAGAGCTATTTATAAATCCATATTATTATTAACTAGCAGCCAAAAAAAAAAAAAAAACTAGCAGTCTTGTTTCCAGCAAAAAACAACACTCCTAGAGTTTATTTTTCAGCCAAAACAATGATATAATGTATAACATACATATTGTTATAATAATGAGAAGAGAGAACTTGTAATATGCGGGAAGTTTGTAAAAGCATCCCAAGTACTATGTTGACGCAGCTTTTAAGACTTTTCATCCTCTACTGAACTCCTCATACTCAAACTTATTAGATAAAAGAGAAAAATAAATTTAAAATATACCGAGCTTAAATTAACAACAATAACAATAGTAATAGAGGGAATACTTTGTGTCAAACAAAGAAAAAAAAAAATCTTCTTTTTATTTTTATGACTACGAATAAAGTCAAGACTCAAGGGATAACTAGAAATGTTGTACACATAGGGAATAACTACGAACTTTCTTAAGCTCCTTTTTTTTTTTTTCCTAATTATTATCGCTTTTCTTTCCTTTTTCTTTTCTTTAAAAAGGAAAAGTTTAATGCGGTCCAGCGGTAGGAACATTCTCAAGTTGGTTGTCTGATTTGTATATCCACTCACTTAAAAATGCTGCTGCAAATATGTAATTTTAAGCCCGGTGGTGGGGCAAATTACTCTATTTTGATTGGGTATTCTCCTTACATTATTTATATAAACAAGAAAAAACAAAATCGTGAAATAATTAGTTCAAGTTGGTCTACAATGAGACATGCTTTCAACATCATTGTTTATCTCGAAATTTTAAGACCCATTTGCAGCCAACAACCATTTATCCTCTTTATTATTATTATTATTTTTTTTTAAACACATTTGTTTGAACGTAAGAAAAGTATATTGTCCAGACTCAAGGTACATATATTTATATTTCTTTAAAAGATTCTCTTTCGAAAGCGAATGGCAGGTGATTGATATTGACCAATTTAATATGAGAAGTTTTTGCAATACTATTCCACTTTTGATTCGTGAATGATTTTCCTTTGTGATTTGTCATCATCTCCTTGGTAGCATTTCTAGGACGAGTAGAATTCTAGTTCACCTTTTTTTTTTTTTTTTTTGGAAATTTGTTTTATTGCTAAAGAAGACAAAGACTTGACTTTGAGACGTAGAACTAGTCTACGGGCATGCAATAAATTAGGAAGATGCCCCGGAAGACAAGTAATAATATATGGCCACTTACAAAAAGTTAATATATAGCCTTTAATATTTTCTTTTTAAGCTTAAACTTTGGGGCACTTATATATTACTTCTCGTGGAGTAATCTGTTCTCAATATTAACATTTTGTATTTTTGTAAATTGTTGCTCTTTAAGAATATAATCTTTAAATTCGTGCAATTTCTTTAACCAAATTAAAAAACTTACTTTTGCGATTTAAGTACCAAATTAACAAACATACATGCGTGACTATGCTAAAAAAACGCATGGTGCAAGGCCGAATAGAGACATTATTTTTTTTTTCCCTTATTACAGTTTTTTTAAAAAAACCCCATGGATGTATTTCATGTACGTACGTGTCTAATACAACACAAATAATATAATACGCTACGTATATTTCAAGATCTTACAACTTAACTTATTTCATAGTAAATATTCATGAATTATACATCTACTTTCTGTCATGTAGACCTCTGATGATCTCTGGGACGCTCTAAAGTACAAAGCGATCAAGTTGATAGGACACTGATTACTACCGAAGATAATTTGAAAAAACTTATGTTACTACTTATATACTTATGTTCATCTTCCCTTTGGATCCTTGATCTCAGAGAAGACAGCCCCAGACATTCCTTTCATGGACTCGACCGTAGTGGATCCCTGCTCAGAGCTACTGATTTTAGTCATCACACTACTTTTCAACTCCAATGACTCTTCCCAGGTACAAGTGAACGTTCCGTCACTGTTGTTATTATTCAAGAAAGCAACTTCGTTCTCACCCTTAGCCTCCATTATTGTCCCACCAATCCCGTCGTTGTCCTCCGCGTTTTGCTGTAATTGCATTGCAAATTCCAGGCCCCACACGACGTCGTTCATCGACGGTCTCTCTGTCCCATTATCACGCATACAATTCACCGCGATCTCACTGTATTTCTTCAAGCACTCTGGCGCAATCTTACCCGTCAGATTACGATCTATGATCTGATGAAGCGTCCCGTTGCGGTAACAGTGTTGGGCCCACTCGGCTAGGCTTACTTGTCTCTTCTCGGCGTTGCGCATTATCGGTGGCCTACCGCAAAGAACCTCGCACAAAACGACGCCGAATGAGTACACGTCAGATTTTTCCGACAGTTGCTGACGTCTGTAGTACTCCGGGTCTAAATACCCGATACTGCCCTTGACGACTGTGCTGACGTGGGCTTTAGACATGGTAGTGGGTCCTGTTTTTGAAAGCCCGAAATCGGAGACCTTGGCCACCCATTTCTCATCCAGTAAAATGTTTGTTGTCTTCACGTCGCGGTGAATGATCGTGTACTTCGCGCCTGTGTGGAGATAGTGCAGCCCGCGCGCGGCTCCGATGCAAATCTCGAGGCGTTGTTTCCACGTTAGTGGTGAGTTTTCGGTGTTGTAGAGATGGCCTCGGAGAGTGCCACGTGCCATGTAGTCGTAGACGAGGATCATCTCACGGTCCTCGTTGCAGTAGCCGATTAGAGAGACGAGATGGCGGTGACGGAGATGAGAGAGCATCTCGATCTCGGTCTTGAACTCATGGGCCCCTTGGGATGACTCGGACTTTAGTCGTTTGATGGCGACGGGATTGGTCCCATTATCGATGTACCCTTTATACACGTTTCCAAACCCACCCACTCCGATGATGAAAATATCTTCGAAGTTGTTAGTGGCGGCTTTGATCTCAGCCAACGAAAAGTAACGACAAAGATCGGACGGTAAGGATGACGAGCCTCGAGTTTTGCTTGACTTGGTTGTGACAAAAGAAAGAGGGCCCCACCAAGTAGTTCCTTCAGTAGAGGCTGAGTCTTTGACTTTTCTTGCTCGTCGGAGAGTAAAGAATCCGAGGACGGCGAGTAAAACTACGCCGGAAACTACACCGGAGAGGATTGCTATGATTGTTGTTCGATTACTCTTCTTTGCCACGTTCTCCTCTTGCTGGCTAGGGGAGGGATCTTGAGGAATCGGATCAGGATTTGGACCAGCGAGGTTGCCTTTTGTGTCGTTCAATTTGAAGATCTCCACCCCATTCAAAATTGCATCAGCATAACCACTGAGCCAGCCACCGTATGCTTGTAGAGCGACAGAGAGGTTTAATTTCTTCTCACCTCCGTACATCGGAACGATGTAGTCTCTAAAGTAAGGTATAAAATTACCACCAGTCCAGTAGACCACATCGGCAGATTCCTCCGCGATTTGATTTGCTATAAAAATGCGGAACTTTCGATTATAGGTTGAGTTTACCTTCTCAAGAATCTCACAAAAGTGCAACCTTACCATGTACTTAAATCCCGAATCTACGGGGAACTCCCAGGTGAGATTGTACTTCTTGTTACGGTCTGCATCGTTCCCCATCGTGCGGGCGCTCTGATAAACCTGGACCGGTGCAATATAATCTGGAATTTTTGTGAACTTAAACTTAGCGTAATCGGCCGCAACAGGCAGAAGACTCGATCCCGGTATCGTCAAATATAAAGCATCTTCGCCCTCCCAACTTCGAAAAAAACCAGTATCCTCATTTGGAGAGATAAAGCGTCCACCAATGTTAACTCTATACATCATCTGAAGAGCGGTGTTGTTGCTAAAGGAGTAAAGGAAATTTTCTCCCACAAATGTAATGCCATCATGGGCGCCCTTCAAGTAATAGAGATCAGTGGGCATGGACACGACTTCAATTCCATTGATAAACGCAAAAGCATCTGGAATTAAAGAACTAGGAGAAAACTTTATCTTCAGACTTGACCTGAATGCTGTCACGCAGAATTCCTTCATTAAGTCTTTTCTTCCAAGGGCGCCAGCAGTAAGATCAACGCTGAAGTTACTTAAGAGGGTGTATTCATCGGCTTCGACGGAGAAGAAGGCCTTGGAGCTGTTATAGTTTTCGTATCTAGCCGATAAGAAATACAACCGTATGAACTTCGGCCCGGGGGTCACGGGTATGTCATACGTGAATTCAGATAGGGAAAGCCGCGCTGTTGTGTAAGGAACTTCCGTGAATTCAAAAGTCGCTGATGAGGCGATTGATTCTTTATTTTCGCCTTCCGAGGGAAAAAACTTGGAGCTGATGTCTCCCGCCCAGCTTCGAGTGTCACCTTGCCTCGTGCCGTTTCCTGAAGAGCCACAGTCGAGGGTTATGTCGTCCTTAGGCATGTAGGATTGCCCGCCGGCGATGACATATGTGAGTATGTGAAGGGTGAAGAAGAGATAAAAGCTCATCTCTTCGTTTTGAAGAGAAAAGATGTTGCAGGTGTAATTATTCGTACAAGGAGAACGAGTTATATATTCAAGACACAGTGCTACAACCAGAAGAGAAATATTGAATCAGGGCCGGCTAATGAAGAAGGAAATCAAGCGCGCTTGACTTTAGAGAGTCAAGTACTGTTCGCGTTACTAGTGATTTTCAACCTTTTTTTTCATGGAAATTAATTGTTCTGACTTTGTCAGGATACAACGACCTTTATGCTTATTTTTGTGTGCATTTTTTTTTATTTTTTTATGTTTTTTTAATAATATTGTGACGCGTCATAATACAATAATTTAAACAATGTTGATGCCTCATCGAGAACAATAAAAACCCACCTGCATCGTCACGCCCAAGTAGTCCCACCACCTCCACTAAATAGTTTGTTTCGATGCAATAATTTAAAATCTTACCGAAGGAGTGATATTGCACGTGAAAATTTTCTTTGTAACTACTAAAACATGTTAGAAAGTTACACTATTTTTGCACTTAGTGTAATTATTTTTGTAAAATTTTTAATTTTTAAAAGATAATATTATAATTACCTATTTAAATTTTAAAAATCATACATTAATTTTATGTCATTGACTAAAATTATCAAAAATCGAAAATTTATCGAATAATATGTCAAAATTATAAATTAAGAGAACAAAATATTATTATGGTTAAAGTTTATGAACTAAAGTACTAATAATCCTTATAGAAAAAAAAAAAAAAAACCGTGAAGCGTGGTATTTAGCTGAAATTGACAGGATTTTTTTTCTTTTTTGGATTTTTAGAAAAGTAAGGTCATATCTAGATCTATAAGTATGTGAGTCCGTATGTGTACAGCCACCATAGCGAGGCCGACGAAAAGCAGAAAGCAAGAAGCCCACTATACCGATGAATTTCTCTTTGACCCTTTCACTAATGACGGCAATGGCGGTCATGACTATACTCAAACCAAGTTGCTGCGAAGCTAGTGGTACAATTTCTCTTCAGAGCACCAACGGCAGTACTAGTACCACCTCCATGGTGTGCGACAGCCGCCGCAAGGAAGAATGCCTGATTGGTCCGCTGGATGACGACCTGGAGTTCCAGATGCCTTCCGAAATTAGTCGCAGGATTCTTGCTCAGCCGCTTAAATTTTCGCAGAGAGCCCTAAATCGTGGACGGGTTTGCGATCGTAAGGGACGGGTTACACAGAACTGCCTTCCGAATCCCGACAAGAAGAACAAGGAAACTTGCGATCCATACAAACGTAAAGGTTGCTAGTTTATATATATATATATATATATATATATATATATATATATAGTATGAAAATTTGTGCTAGCTTCTTCCTTAATTATCTGGGTATTATCTCTTTGTACTGTTATTGTCTTTAATTTGCAATATTGCTCATCGCGGGCTCTTTTGTGGTTTCGTGTAAGCAAATAATCTGCAAGTGTTGCTGAAAAGGAAAGCTTATTTTAATTTTCAATTATTAAATAAAAATCCTTGGCATTGGAAGGATTTCTTCACCGCTTCTCCCGGTATACTTTTTTCTTGGAAGAATTTTTCAGTTCTTGTTCTCAAGCAAAAACGAAGCCTCTTTCCGTTCTTTATTATTATTATTATTATTATTATTATTATTATTATTATTATTATTATTATCATTTTTGTTTCTGAAAAAAAAAAAAAGCTGGGTCTCTAAATAATGTCTCTAGCATTATTCCTTGGTTTTTCGGCATTGATTAATTTATGTAATTTAAACAACACGTTATCAACTTTGTGGAGAAGTTCTGTTATTTTATTTTTCTTATTTTTCTTTTTTTTTTTTTTTTTTTTCCTCTCCATTTCTAATCTTCTGGTCCCCCAGGAGCTTCAAGCCTATTGCTAATTTTTCTTCTTCTTTTTTTTTTTTTTTATTAACTAAAAGATGAAGGAACAACTAATTGTAAGGTTTACATTTATATCTCAACTGAATTGGCCGGGCACCAATATGAACACTCGTTATTCTCTGCTAAGCTCTCTCTACTCACATATTTATTGATATAATAATAATATGTATTCAATAAAAAACGAGGACAGAATAGGTTCAAGAGTTCTTCTAAGCAAAGCAGATCTATCCTCTAAAAGCAGAGAAGCCTCATACTAGTTCTTCCCTCTTCTTGATCGTACTAGTTTTTCCTTCTTTATCAATATCAGCGGCTTATCTCTCGTTTCTTGTCCAACAAAACATCATCATGACGGCATAAATAAAAATAGCGCATATTCAGTGTAATAATACAAAAAATAAAATAAAAAGAGCACATGACTCTGCCAGCCCGACATCACATACGACATTGATTAATCTGTCTGGTATTGGTCACGAATTGTATAATAGTATATTATATGGGTTTAATAAAAGAGTGGCTGACTCTTAAACTATTCCAATTTTGTAGAAATATTCTATTTTTTATTTTATAAAATATTTTTTTTTCAAATAAGTATATTCGTATACATTTAAGATAGTAAACCATACGCTATAAAAAACTCACTCTGTTGGAATTTAATTTCCAAGAAAACATACCTACCAAATTATGCAATGGAGTTGTTAATTTCAAATTATTAAATATAATTACTTTTATATATACATTATAAAATTAAAAATAATTACATATTCATCTAATAAATTACTTAAAATCCCTTAAATGTATGAGACAATAGTAATTAGAGTGCCATCCAAAAGAAAAAAAGAAAAAGGGTAAATAGCGAGTGTTGACGGTGATTTCTCACCAACAAAAACAGGCCGGGTTACTTCTTGGTTTTCTGTCGGATTACCGGCCTAAGTATAGAATATGTGTGAGAATTTATTGAAAGAGTGTACAGTATGTTAATCGAATATGTGCACAAATAAAGAACACAAGAGTTTTTATAGTGGTTCACTCTATGAAATCAGAGGTACATTCACTGTGGTTGTATATTTCTTTTTGTGGAGATTACAATTTACATCAATTGTTCCCTCTCCCTCTTCTTTTCTTCTCAGAATTCTCCACCTCTCTTCCTGTATGGGGTCTCACCCTTTTTATATTCGGGCTTCCTTCGTTGGGTTGATTTCCTTTGTAGGCTGAAGCACTCAAGTGCTCTCACCTTTTTAGGCCCAGATATAGCCCACTAATCAGCACTGTTCACTCAGCTAATTAGTCTTCTATTACGGCTCTGTGCGTCCCTGTAACACTCTTCTCTCCCCTGTGGGGTGGTTTAAGGGCTCACAATTAATGCCTGCAGTCATCCCCCACTTTTGTACGCAACTTGCCACGTCAGGTTTTCCCCCAAAGAACATTCCCTTCTTCACCAGCGTTGCTTAACCCAATTGCCTTCTTGGCGGTTGATTCTACGGTCGAGGGATCTTTGTGCCTTAAGCTCGATGGCACGATCTGCCGACGCCAGAAGGAATTGTCGCCCTAAGTTGGACTTCGTGCTTGGGCTCTTTATAACAGAACAGGAGGGAGTCGCAGACGCCGAGGGTTGTTGCTTGGCGGGGAGTAATTAAGGTCACGTATCGTATTATCATCCTTCCACGTGTTCGTCACATTTTCCCACACAACAGTGAGATATTTTAGAATAATTACTTTAGTGGAATAATTAAAACAATTTTTAGAATGGTTATTTTTGATAAAATAATAATTTAAAGTGTTATAAGAATATATCTGTAAGTTTGGGCCGGCCGAAGCCCCACTACTGTTAGTTCAGGTCGAGATTTTGAGCCCAAAGTTAATTCATGTTAGCCTGACTCGGCCCAAACATCACATTTTTAATTTATTTAAATACTCTATAAAATTTTGGGCTGGCCTTTTGAGTTTTAGGGCCAGGCTGAACCTACTTGTTGGTTTTTGAAACATTTTCAAGTGCATAAGTGTGGTAGTGCATATCGTGTATAACAAAAATTTTCATAAACTTTTAAATACTCTATAGTTTTTATTGATTTACATAATAATAAATTAATCATATTAATTTATATACATAAATACCTAGCAACTAATCATGCGGATAAGTTAAGGTCTTTGACCACGATTAGTTCAAGCTCTATGCTTTCACAGAAAATCTGAATCTTCCTCTTCTAGGATTTAGGATCTCAAAATTTGTGTTGAGTAAGTCAAAAAATAGGAATCCATAAATAGAAGTCTACTAATAACTCATGATTAAAATTATTCTATATATGACCATCGACAGAATCAAATTTCATTTTCTATACTTAATTTTTTTTAAATATTATCCTTTCCTATATAATACTTATATATAATATTTAAGGTCATATGAATAATCACAGAATTTTCAATGATATTCATAAAGTATTTAATAATACATGCACATATATAATGAATAAACTATTTTATTAATTAAATTATTAGCATCATTATTATATCTCATGCTTTAAGGACACTATTCCTAACACAACTCTATCTTTTAGGGCGGGGTGGGCCAGTTGGAAATTTTTCTTCGTACCTGGCGGTCTGAACTTACACCTCTATTAATATGAATAAGAATATAGACATAAGGCAACTAAGCAATCTAGCAAATATAACATTTTTTTAATATTATCGTATAAAATTGTTTGTGTGCATATACAATATTTAGTTTGCTTAAGCGTAACACTCAATATTGCATGTGTTCGGTTACATTTTTTGAATATTACACATAAATAAATTGAGTGTTATAAACACGAACGATGTTACATGGAACATGAAAAAAGTTACATGTGCTGGACTAGTTCAGATGTCCGACTTAAGATTCTTAAACCCAAAAATTTTAAATTAGTCCGACCCGACTTGAAATTTTGTAAAGTATTTTGTAAATATTTTTTACTCGAGGCATAAGTCAATTTAAGCCATGAATTTGTCGTCATGTTGGAGAGAGCGCACCTCAACCATGTGGCTCCGTCCTTTTGCTGACATGAATTCGAAAACAATCCAAAGTTGTGTAGTCCTTTAGTGCACTTGCTATATCCACTAATGCTCATACGTGAGTTTTCTTTTTCTTTTCTTTTGTTGTTTTTTTTTTTTTTTTTTTTCAATGTAAAGTAATCAATTATTTTTGTTCATACGTTATTTAATTTGTAAACCTGATGCGTGCTTCTCGAATGATATTTTCGAGTAAAACAAATTTACGGGACCATTATGTTTGTATACAAACAATATATGACTAATATGTAAGAAAATTCTTGTATTCTGAAGTTTGGAGCAGGAAATACAAGTGATATAAAGTGAAGAAACCTTACCTTAGATACCGGACAAAAGGGTAATGACAAAAGTATAGTGCTAAATTATTTGTTTTAGCTTCCAACTACCACCGAGTTGTCCAGCACGTTTTATAGTGGACTAGATTTAGCTTATGAAAACAAATATTAATTTTCTATTTTATGTACGTTCTCCATTTTGAAATGAAATCAAACTTTACCAAACGTTTATTCATCAAAAGACTTTACTAAAGGATTTTTTTTTTTTTTTCCAATTAAAAGGATGACTTGAAATGATCTGTGTATGCCTTTAGTCTAAAAAGTAATAAAAAAACAAAAATATGTTTTGAAGATGATTTAAATTTTAAAAAATTATTTCAATTTCACCACTCATGCACATTTTGAATCCACCACCTATCCCCCACACCTTACAACATATATAGGTGTAGGGTTTGACTAGGCGGATTATTTGGGCATGGGGTAATTGGTTGCTAGACATCGAATGCAATAATTTGTATTATGCTACCATGACCCAAAGAGAAAAGACCTCCAAACAAGAAATTGGGATGCCCTGCCGCCTCACAATTATTTGTTTCACAGAAAGACCCAATCAAGAGATTTTCAATCTTCTCGAAAGAAAAGTCGATGTGTAGCATCAAAACAAAAATCGGGATTTGCATAGTTATGAGGTTCCTGGTAAGTTTAACTAACACTAATTGAAGCTAACCGGAAGGCGCTTTCTTATCATGCGACTCTTGGATTGAAAAGAGGCTGCTGGACTGGAGCAAGGCTTAAACTACCAGGCATGTTAGAGCTAGTTGGGAAAAAAAATTAAACCTAAAATTACCACAAATAATTAAGATAATCAAAACTAAAATTTAACATAATTATCTTAAATAATAAATCAATCCATTCAAATGTAATCAATTAAGCAGGATAGGGATAAAAAATTTGTTTAAAAAAGTTGGATCAAAGTTTTACTCTTGGGCTTCGTTCGTTTCGCTAGTTAGAATTTTCAATTCGAGTTGAAAAGTGAATTTATTGAGAGAAAATACTGAAGCACTAAACGTTAAAATTGAATTTTTTTTTGAGAGAAAACACTGTAGTAAAAACTTGAGTTGTAATTCGAATTAACGAAACGAATGGAGCCTTGATTTATAAAAGAACTAATTAATCTGCCTGATGAAATGTAATGAAGTTGGAACTAGCAATACAATATGCATGCTCAGGTTTTCTTTTTTGGCGGAAAATTAGGAAATTTGTGAATTTTCTTTTTGTGTCATTCTCCTAAATTAATATATGAAAGAAGAAAGTTAGTGCAAAATTTTTTTAATGTTTTAAAAGGTATGTATAAATCTTCATGTCCCATAAATAGATTTTAAAAGATATGTATAAATCTTTATGTCCCATAAATAGACATCCCTCTAAATTTTCTCTAGGTTGTTTTGAGAGCTTGTCTTATTCGTTCTGCTTTTTGAATAATCCATAATCTAATTCGATATCATCAGCATGTGAAGTAATTGGAAATTGAATTAAAAAATAGAGAAAAAGAAAAGAAAAGAAAGATGAGCAAATTTTTCAATGGTAAGAAAGATGAGGGAACATATTTTAATTTAGACCCTCACCATGACGGTTCTTTTGTATACACGAACACGTGAAACATAAAGCTATCAGAGCTCGGGATGTAGATTGGGTGGCCCATTTCAGCCCCACCTTATCGCTAAAGAATCTCAAAAGCGTTCTTTGAGAATTACTTTTTGGCCATAATATCGTTGAACAAGAATGCAACACGACATTTTTGTACTGTGATCTCACAAGCAATTGATCTCCACCTCTCCAACATGAAATGTTCTCATCACTCTTATTTTGCACACCAATTTCTATCCCCTCCTCCACGGCTGCATCAGCACCTTCCTCCAGCTTCAGTATAAACTCAAGGGCCCTCAACACATCATCCATCTTGGGCCGTCGTTTTCTATCTCTTCTCAAGCACCGATCTGCTACTTTTCCATACACCTTCAAACACTCCGGCGTAATCTGACCCTTCAGATTCTCATCTACGATGTGATCAAGCGTCCCTTTCTTCACGTTAAATCGAGCCCATTGGACCAAACTCTGTTGCTCCTCCTCCAGGCCCATATCCACGGCAGGCCTACCACATAACACCTCAAACATCACCATATAAAGATGCTAAAAACTCATAAAAACACTAAAAATCCAAAAAAACTCAAAAAACTTAAAAAAAGACTAAAATACCCTAAAAAGCCGAAAAAACCATAAAAACCAATAAAAAACGTTAAAAACCCATAAAAACACAAAAAACTCAAAAAACTTAAAAAAAAAAAATCGTAAAATACCCTAAAAAACCTAAAAAATCCAAAAAACCATAAAAAGATGCTAAAAACACAAAAACACAAAAAACCTAAAAAAAATCCTAAAATACCCTAAAAAGCCTAAAAAAGGGGACGCGAGAACGGAGACTAGCTGGGCTATTGGCTCTTTTTCTTACTCTTTCTCTCTCTCCCTCTTTCTTCATCCGGTTAATATACCAATTAGAAAAGAGTATTGGGGTCAAAAGTGCCATGTAAAAGAAATTCCACGACGCCACTTCAGTTTGTGAAGAACAAGAGTGAACGTATTCCTTTGTTTGTTCTTTTTTGTGAATTCATGAAAAAGAAAAGAATAGGATCGTATGAACACCGAGGCATACTTCAATTTTTCTTTTCTAATAACCAATGAAGTAGTTTCATCAATAATTAAAAAATCTACTTAAGAAGTACTATGTTTTTATTCGGGTATGTTGATCCAAAAGGCTATAATTATTGATCAAAGGTGCAACTAGATCATATGATCAAATATCTGAGCTTGAAACTTAAAATATGAAGTAGGAAATGATTTTCCATCCCCATTCCTGCCTAAGAAGAGAAGGGGTCAGAGTCGGGAATTTTTTCCGTTGTGGGAGTCTTTTCTATATATTACCACCACATTTTTTTGTCTAATTAATATAACAATGTATGTTAAAAATAGACCAATTTAAAGACAATTGAAGAAAAAATTCAATAAAAATTTAAGCAAAAACCAAAGGTTAACAAAAGAAAGGCACAAAAGTACTGGTTATATTTAAAAGGCATAGATCATATATTTGTATAATGTGCATATATTTATATGAATATTGGCCACGGAGAGTGTTCTCTGCACGTACAACCTACTCTAATATTCAAACAATAAATCCCTTATGTATATAATTCAAAAGTTGTAACTATTTCCCCCTCAACAATCAAGTTGCTATAACGAAAATGTGATGTCACAAAAAAAAAAAGAAGCAGAATTTATATGATAATTCGAAAGATCTATCCTACTAATTACTTTTGTGTGTGTGTTTATGTGTGATCGTAATTTGTACTCTCTTATGTAGTACTGGTTTATCATCACCAGTAAACTGAACCGGAAAAACCGGAAAATAGACCTCTAAGTCAAGATTACACCAAACAATTAGTTTCTTTTTTCAAAGCAGGTCTTTATTTACTAATTTATATAGGGATAAAATCATTTTGGTAATCTGTATCATAGCGAAATATAATTTTAATATCTTGTGTTTTTTTATGGTATTAAAATAGTATCTCGACGTTCTAAAAAACGTTTTGTTAATACCTTCGGACTAAAAAGGATAAAAAAGATAAAATATTAAAAAGGCTAAAACAAAAATAATAGATATTAAATCATATAATTGGGCAACACTTTCTTTAATTTATATTCAATCTAAAACATAACTCAGATCAAAGACAGATTCAAAAAAAATTATGAACAAACTCATATTCAAGAAATTATGAACAATCTCAGATTCGAAACCCCAGCTAAATTAGAACAAAATATTATCTGATTGAAAACTTTCTTGGAAAAAAAAAAATCTCAGGAAGCTCAAGATTACTCCCGCCCCTTCAAATCTTTGCGGCATTCCTAGATCTAACGATCCAGTCTAAAAAAAGTCACCAAATTTGAATGTCCACTCTGTAAGAAATCTAAAGATGAAATCAAGAATATAAACATTATATCCCAACGACTCAAAGCTCAAATCACGAAACTAACTTTTCCACTTTGTGGTTCAACTTTCAGATCTGAAACAATCAAATGTATATCAAATTAAACATCCCAATACTTAGAAACAGTTTACATCAAGAGCACCACAAGTCCACAACCACGACATCAATAGCATCCCAAAAAATTATGGCGAGCCTTGTCGGCGAAGTCTACATCAAGAACACCTCGCCGGTGACGTCCCTTACGCTAGCTTATATATATAGTATGAAAATTTGTGCTAGCTTCTTCCTTAAATATCTGGGTATTTTCTCTTTGTACTGTTATTGTCTTTAATTTGCAATATTGCCCATCGCGGGCTCTTGTGTGGTTATGTGTATGCAAATAATCTACAAGTGTTGCTGAAAAGGAAAGCTTATTTCAATTTCCATTTATTAAATCAAAATCCCTGGCAATGCAGGATGCAATTTCCTCTCTAATTTCTTCACCGCTTCTCCCGGTATACTTTTTTCTTTGAAGAATTTTTCAGTTCTTCTCAAGTAAAAACGAAGCCTCTTTCCGTCCTTTATTATTATTATTATTATTATTATTATTATTATTATTATTATTATTATTATTATTATTATTATTATTATTATTATTATTTTTTTTTTAAAAAAAAATTAGCTCGATCTCTAAATAATGACTCTAGCGTTATTCTTTGGTTATTGAGCATTGATTAATTTATGTAATTTAAACAATACGTTATCAAGTTTGTGGAGAGATGCTGTTATTTTATTTTTCTCTTTTCTGTTTTTTTTTTTTTTTTTTTTTTTTTTTTTTTCTCCTGTCCTTTGTTAATCTTCCGGTCCCCCAGCAGCTTCAAGCCTATTGCTGAAGGAACAACTGAATTGGCCGGACACCGATATGAAAACTCGTTATTCTCTGCTAAGCTCTCTTTACTCACATATTTATTGATATAATAATAATAAGTATTCAACGAAAAACGAGGACAGAATAGGTTCAAGAGTTCTTCTAAGCAAAACAGATCTATCCTCCAAAGTAGAAACCTCATACTAGTTCTTCCCTCTTCTCGATCGTACTTGTTTTTCCTTCTTTATCAATATCAGCGGTGTATCCCTCGTTTCTTATCCAACAAAACATCATCATGACGGCATAAATAAAAATAGCACATATTTAGCAAAATAATAATAATAATAATATTACAAAAAAATAAATAAAAAGAGCACATGACTTTGCCAGCCCGACATCACATACGACGTTATCATCGGAAGGATTCAGAGGCGGAGGACCTGGACGGACATACAGTACGAGAGGAGTAACCAATGGGAACTGAATGTTGGGGTGCATTTGAGCCATCAAGTCCTGCATCATTCTAAAACTCTCGTACATCTAGAGGTTTTGTTGGTAACTCTGTTGCAAGTATCTTCTACATGTGGGTCCAAATGTGTCATAGAAGATCCTACCGAGCGTGAGTGAGATGACGACGCATCCCCTCAATAAACCCTTTGTGGGAGTGTTCGACCCACTCCAGTCTTGTGTGCTCTGCGGATACTTAGTATAGCCCGGATACAATCCGACTTGGAGCTCAAATAAGAGATCCCTAAATTTATCGTAATTAGTATCTTCTATAACTGCTTCTGTCTCACCCAATGTTTCATGATCATCATTAATTTCAGCCACGTCATTTAGCACTGCAAACATCTCATCAATCGGTTCACTGACAATTGTAGCAGCACGTACTTCACCGTGGGGAATGCACGTGATGTAACTTATATCAAAACGCCATCGATGTATGTGCGCTTTCACTGTTTCTGGTAGCAGCATCTCATGATTTCTACACTTAATACATGGACAACTAATACCAGCAGTTGAATTTGCATAATTCTTTTTAACCTCAATAAAAGCACACAAACTATCCTAGTACTCATCAGACATCTGGTTCCTTAAATATATCCAACTCTTGTCCATAAACATCTCCACTATGAAGAATTTATGAAGTTTTACCAAATTTTATGAAAATTAACACAAATTATTTTGTAATAAGTCTAACATTCTATTAACTATTTTATAATATTTATTTTTAATTTTTTTATTTTAATATAATACTAATTAAAATTTCCATCTAAATTTTTTAATCATCATATATATAATTCATTATTTTTAAGTTCTTAATATTTCCATAGATCAC